>OX457044.1:9619161-10176661 GCA_949752735.1 Lumbricus terrestris
AGCACTTTTGTTCTTCCAGATCTTGACATGGATGGCCACTCTAGAGTTAAAATTTCTAATTAATATCTGAAACCTGAGAGATTATAGATACCTCGGGTAAAAATAATAATAATAATAATAATAATAATAATAATAATAATAATAATAATAATAATAATAATAATAATAATTACAATAATAATAATAGATCTAATAATGATGATGATGATGATGACGATGATGATGACGATGATGACGATGACGACGATGACGACGATGACGACGATGACTACGACGACGACGACAATTTCTATGGCGCCATAACGCAGCCATGCTGCTACAAGGGCGCCTTGGCAACGACAAGCACACATACAGAAACAAGCGATTGACGGACTCTACAGAGGCAACCACATGCGGCGCCAAGAGAACCAAACCTGTCCCACCATCACCACCACTCCCACCACCACCACCACCACAAACATATACCCAAAACGCGCGTCATCAAATGATTTACTGTATATATGTAGACTATGCATGCATGTATACGTATGTAATATTAGAACTGAGGAAGATAGACCCGGAGTTCCTGAGATACTGCGTTCTTCACATGCAGTGGGTCCAGTGATAGAGAAGCAGCAGTTGCCAGAAATTTAATTTTTATGAGGATTTTATCGGGCTGTCTGATAACCGAATGCCGTTCGAAGTAAGATATGTTGCAGAAGTCATGATCAATCAATCAATCAATCGGTCGGTCGGTCGATCACTCAATTACATGAATATCTTCAGCGCCCCATCAAGATTTCTACTCAGTGCTTTTTAGGTGATCAAGCACAGGTTGTACGCCATCCGCTGAGAGCATCACACGTGTGCATTATGCCGTCAAAATTATAGTGACTTCTACATTCTTATTGACTGTTTTGCTTGCAGACAAAACTTCTGTTCGCAATAACAATATTAAAATAATCGAAGCAGTGTCTGGTTTTTACGTGTTTGCTGAAATTGAATAGAATGGACAACGGGCCTTCGGAGTGAATTCGACGGCTACACCATGGGAGAAGTGTCCCGATTACTTTCTCCTCCATACACTTCGACCACAGAGGAGCCATGTCTCCTGCTCTCAGCCACATTCAACTCCACCAATATCCGTCTTAGTTTCTCTCTACTATCAACAGACAACACGGATCCTCTGCCTCCGCCAGAGGTCGTCCAGACAGCTTCCCCGGACGCATCCAATATCCAGCTGTACTACATCCATCTACCTGTTGGAGTTCCAGTTATGCTGGAGATCAATGCGTCTCAGTTCTACTCTGGATCGAGGGCATATTCGGCTGTCTTCCTTCAACGCATTGAACCGAATTCCTGTAACGTCATACAACCAGGTTAGGTTACGATACAAAGTAGCCTACGACTCTCAACAAGCGACTGTGTAACCCGTAGTATACTTCCCTTTCATGCTACTGAGTTTCGGTCTTGTCATCCTGTTTTTTCACATTAAACGAATATAGATACATGTATACTTTGTAATGTAGGTCTATGCTGCGGATAGGCAGTTGTCAATGGTCATAAGCGCAGTCTTTTCCTGGTCAGTTGGTCGTCAGAGATTGTTTGGGATCGCCGAATTGCACAAACATTCGCGAAAATCATAGTATTAAATTCTTCATTTACAGAGAAAAAATTATTGACTGTCCAACTGCTTTTGTCTCTTGTCTTCTTCAGTAACTCGATTGGCAATGGATGATTAGTCTGATTAGATGACAATGAATATAATTTGTCCACGACTTTTTTTGCTTGAGTTCAAGTTCGATCTCCCTTTAGTTCCTGTTCCTGGAACTTTGAATTCGTTGATCTGTTTTTGTAAGCAACCCTAACACATCCCCAGTCTGCACGAGAATGCTTTCCATTCGATCAGTGTCCAAAACCTGATCGCTTGTCGTCTTCGTTGATATTCCGATAATTTGCCGTACAAACTGTCTCAATGACACAGTTGTCAAAGCTAGGCTATGCATTGCAACTGATCACACAAGAGGAGCACTCCTAAGTTGTATCGCTGTTGTAAGGTGTATAATGCGTGGACAAAAATGCCATTTTCATGTTCAAACTGTTACTATTTGAGTAATACGAATCCGTCTTTCAGAGCGATCATCAACGGAATCAATCAACTGCACAGAGTCCTTCATTTCGTGTGGCTACCAACTGGGAGAGGACTGGTCTGATTATCATTCGACCAATGATAGCAAACAATGTAAGATCATTAAGATATGGACAAGTCAGACAGCGATCCAGAGTAAGGCACTTAAATTCCAATCTGGTGGTTAGTGAGAATATCCTATGAAGCGTATAATGAATTCTAAAAAAATCATTAATTTCTGCTTAGCAATACATTCATCAAAATTGCATAATTATAGAACGGAAATTTCATGAAATGGAAAGTCAGAAAGGAACGGTGGGAGCCAGATTTCTAACAATAAAAATATCGAACAAGACCAGAAAGAACAATACACGCTAAGTAGTTACCACTCCTCTCTAATGAGTGGTGGCTGGTATTATGAAAAGCTAATATAATACATGTAGATAACACTCCGCTTTGAAGTACTTATGTTGCGCGGTTCAAATTACGTATAATTATGGCACATTGGTTTGGCTCTTCCTTCTTTCCTGTGTGGCAGCGAAAGTACGTTGATCATACGCCCTGCATGGCTGCAATTTTGTGGTGTATGTTTTCTGCGATTTGTGTTCTTGTGAATTGTTCGAATTGCAGCTTATACATGTACAGCGCAGTGCCTTTGCAGGCGTTGCATTAAAGGATAAACATACTTATATTATTTTAACTACCGGTACTGCAACATATAAAAAGACAATCACATACCTAACAATACCCAGTAATGTCTAGCAATAATTAGAGGTTTCTAGCAAACAATTATTGGAATGATTGGTAACTACTTCTCGGTGTATTTTTTCATGAGAACATCGGCCAACGTCTTTCACAACTGACAATGTTATAATAGACCAGAAATAATTAGACGAAAAACCGATCGAAACATGTTTGGAATCTAATGCTACTCATAATTATTTTAGATCTGTTGTGGGGTCTTTCAACGGGAAAAATTAAACCAACATACAAATACATGGGCAATTTGGCACTGACGCCCTTCATCAACATCAACAGATCTGTTTTACTCAGATTTACCCCAGATTTCACAGAAGTACCTGCTACTCGGTTCAAGACTAGAATTAGTTTGGAAGTATATAAGATATCGTCACTCGGACTCCTTACTTCAAAACTGGCCAGTTATTCTGACGATCAAAACGAAACCGTTGAACTGTGTCTTCCAACTGGACGATTCCGTTTGGCGTTACTTGCATACACCAACGATTATTCCGTTTCCTCGCGAATTGAATTGTCTGATTTTCAGTTAACGGAAACTGATTGTGATCTGCCGACACAAATCAATTACTGTGAGTATCTGCCCTCAACGCTATTTGGTATCGGTTCGGCCAGCATCTTTCACAACTGACAATATTATAATAATTTGAATTTCTAACTTGGAAGGTGCATATTGAAAACATATCTAAAAAGATAGCTAAAAGTGTTGGTATCTCGACCCGTATTGCTTATTATGCTACCACCTCGAATTAGACTTAGCTTATATTACTCTATTATCTATCCATATCTTTCATATTGCAATATTGTTTATGCTTCTAACTACTCTTCTCGACTTACAAGACCAACGTCACTTCAAAACAGAGCTGCAAAAATTATTATGGGACTCTCCCGCCGTTCTCATTCACATCTCCTCTTATCTAAATTAAGAATACTTGCCATCGATCAGATAAGAATCATGCAAACGTCCGAACTTATGTTCAAACATATGCATAATCTTTTGCCTCATGCCTTTGCTGATTTCTTTACTCTAACCTCTGATTTAGTTCCCTATAACTTGAAATCCTCACTTAATTATAGAAGAATTATCACTAGAACTAATACTCCCTTGTTATCAATTAAATGTGCGGGTCCTAGGACCTGGAACAACTTACCCTTGTCTATTCGGAATTCCCTCTGCTTCACCTTGTTTAAACGTAAACTTAAGTCATTTACTCTACGCTGTCTCCTGTTAAATCTACCGATCACCATCCATGTTACTACTTATATTTTTTTATTTTTAACGACTTTTCTAAATTGACTCACTCAACATCACCTTCATACGTTTTTCCCAGGATGTAGTTAACTAGCTAAGTTAATAATTAATCTGTATACCTTGGTACTCTGTTGCTGCTTATTTGAACTTGTATTTGGGAAACCCTGCCAGTGGGACAATAGTCCCTTAAGGGTTCTCTCCTTTTGCTTTTTGTTAGTTTCTATATCCGTTTGTATGTAATAAAGATGTTTTGTCAATTTTCACTTTGAGCAATAAAAACTGTGGTTATGACCGTTATGGTTATGGTTATGGGTGATAGCGAATGTTGCTCGAGTTCCTCGACGAAGCTTATTGTATTTGTTTTAAAAACTATAGGCGCGCAGGTGTGTTTGAACCATTTCGACATTTTTCAACAAGTCAATTCATAGATTGTATATAATTTTTGTCTAAACAGGAATAAACTAAGCGAATACGATTTTCTGCATAGACCTACACAATTGCATACAAATTGCTTCAGTTTCTAAGTTCTAACTAACAATAATAATTATTGTTCTGAATTTATTCACACTCATAGTGTTCTAATTGATGGAACTTCTGTTTGCAGAAACTTTTCTGGTGTAGCGCATAAAAGCTTTGCTTGTTCGGTTTCGATCGTTGTAGTGTGTGGTGACGACAATGTTTGTCTGTCTCGGGTGATGAGTCCCTCTCCACAGTTCATCTGGAAATATTCGACGGGTAAATCCATTCGAATTGAAGGCGATGGTAAGAATCTGTTCGAATCATCAGATACAAAGACACTGCTAATTTAAAGCAAGCAGACCTGTTATAATTGCTTCCTATTTGCGCCAAAGGCGCTCATCTACGCTTCAATGTGCCAGCTGCTCTCCAAGTGGGGCCTAATCAGTTATCAACAGTCTTTAATGTCCTCCATCTCATTTCATAGGTTATAGGCCTATTTTAAAATAAACGACTGAAAGAAAATTCTATGTACAGAGTAACTATATAAGCACTAATGTGCGTAAAATTTTGTCAGTAGCGCATACAATAATTTTGGTTCTGATAGGAGTCACAAACAGGTAGGCCCTATCAGTCGGTGTCACGACAACTCGTCTACCGACAACTCGTCTAACGACAAGTGGTCTCCGGACAATTCGTCTACGACAACTGGTCCACAGACAGCTGATCCAGGGCTTGAGAAATGGAAGCTGGATGAAAGTTTTTACAGGTGAAATGGAGGTTGGATTGATGAAAAAACGAAAGAGAAATGAAATCTGGATGATGGCTCTTTTACAGGTGAAATAGAAGCTGGATTGACGAAAATAACGTATGAGAAACAAAAGCTGGATGAAAATATTTCTTGATCTGAAATAGAAGCTGGATTGATGAAAAACGCTTAAGTAATGGAAGCTGGATAAGGGTATTGTTTTATATCTGAAATAGAAGCTGGATTGACGAAAATAACGGGTGAGAAATAGAAGCTGGATGAAGGTATTTTATATCTGAAGTAGAAGCTGGATGCATGTCGAAATACATGAATAAAATCATCGATCCAGCTTCCATTTAAGCTAAGAAACCATTTTCATAAATCCAGCTTCTATTTCATCAATACTATTCGTCTGTAGACCAGTTGTCGTTAGACCAATTGTCCGGAGACGAGTTGTCGGTAGACGAGTTGTCGGTAGACCAGTTGTCGTGGAACCCTATCAGTCGGCGGTTCCAGCACGAGGAAGAGCCCCAAAATCCCCAGTCTCTGTGTTGCTCAGAATTCATTCGAATGTCTTAGGAACTACTTGGGAGAAACGCTGCACGATATTCGTCTTGGGTAGTCAAATGTTAACGCCATTGCTATGTCGTGCAGGCTATGCATAAATGAACAGTGCTGCACTTGTGTATAAACTGTTGCGAAAGAGTTTCTTGGTAGAGATTTTTTATATTCCACTTATCGATAAATTGCAGGCTTCTACTCCCTCTTGTTTTCCTAGATCTGTTTAGCAGTAGAAAGTCTTATTCATTTGTGAAAAAAAGAAAAGCAGTTTGCGGAAATGGGCACCACGTGTTTGAGTGCTCAGGAAACCTCGTAATACACGAATAATATTTTTTTTATTTCGCATTTTCCAGACGTCTTGATTGTCGTTTACGATCTTTACGGCACGATCAATTTGACTGAAGTTGACGATGCTACCACAATTTACATGAATGCGGCTGGAAGGTTCAATGCAACGCTGCAACTGACCTTTGCAAAAGGGCAATATGGTTGCCGTGATTTTGGCTCCGCATTTGTTAGTCTTTATTCGTTGCCTTGTTGAAAACTAAAGCTAAATTATGTATTAAGGAACATCGTATTCTACCTCAACGTCTTCTGACAGGAAAGCGAGTTTCGTTGTTATGTCCGCTACACAAGTATTAGTTCCAAGCTTGTCCAACGTTCTCTGTAGAAAACCTAACGTAGGCCTATAGGCCTACTATTAATTTCATGGAGTGTGTTATACCCTACCTCACTTCAAAGGGTTAATTTCAATGGCCCATTGCGCGTTTGCTAATGTAGCAATTAAAACTGCATTTACTTACGCAATCTCCACTTGCACAGCTAATTAGATCACCCACAGCATATCAATCCCATTTTGTATGATGTCAGAGTTCGAAGTGAAGACGTTTATTATGATTTTGAAGTTGATGCTATTTCGCAGATACGCTCAAAACCGGACGGAGAAATGTCTACGGCCTTTACGGTTCTCGACCTTTATTCACCGAATATCGTCGGTTCAAGCGATGTGCTTCTGATTTACATGAATGCGGGCGTGGCTCGTTGTGTACATTTCATATCGTACACCATCGATAGATACGATCCTCTTGACGGTAGGAGTCATCACTTGAGTCAATGTTCCGGAAAAGTTAAATGTGCTATGTGGCATAGAATCAATGCCAGGTGTATTTTATGCACTGTGTTGAATGTTGATTTGTTCGTTTCTTAACATATCATAATCATAATCATAATCATATCAGCATCAATATTAGGCCTATATCAGAAGTGTAAGTAAGTTATGAAAGATACAGTCGCGCTATAACTTAAGCGCAGCATTGATGCAATTGAAAGTCAGTCGATCAAGCTGATAGGCTAGAGACTAGGGCTGCCAACTTTTGATTTTGCCATTCCGGGACGCCTTCAGCCACTCGATGTGCCATTACCAATTTACACAATCCACAGAAGCGTATAATGTGACAAAAGTTTTGTCCGCCCAGTATAGAATCTACATCTAGGACTACAATCTACTAAAAAAGACCTTAATAAAAGACATAATTAATTTAATAGCGTAAATTTAAGACAAGAATCAACCTCAAGAAGAAACATTTCAAACTCCAGTCACCTATAGGCTCATCAGAGTAAGCATTATGAGCCCAAAATTGAGGGAAGTTCGCAGTTATTATAGGCTCATAGGTCTGCGACCGGAGAGCAGAAGTTATCTAAACTTAGGCCTATACTTAATAATTATAGGGCCTACTTATGTGCGTTAAGCAGTTCCATAATACCTGGCGCAAAGTCGCAGAAATCAGCACATGTCATGCTAACAGTTGTGCTTTAATAAGGTCGGTTAGGTGCTCAGGCAGTTGCGATTATTAGACAACAGTTCGTTCAAAATGCTGAACGCTCTCTCACAAAAAAGCATTAAAATTGGACACAATAGTGCTAAACTGAACACCGAGTGTCAGTGATTTGTAAGGTTTTGAAGACTTTAACTCCCGATGTTCAGCCAGCAATGTAATGTATAGGTCTGATAGAGAGCAGGACGTAAAAATCATCGTACAAATGGCTGAGTTTAGTAAGCAAAAATTAAGATAGGAACAATAATTGTGCTAAGTGGATCTGGACCAAATTCCGGGACAATTTGAGATCAATCCGGGACACGGGACGCACAGGGTCGATTCCGGGACTGTCCCGGCGAATCCGGGACGGTTGGCAGCCCTAATAGAGACACGGGATAAAGATTCCACCTCTGTAAAGGTTTCAAATTACCCCCGGTTTCAGATTACCCCCCTGCACACTTCATTTGCATCATTCATCGCCTTTATTGCGCTAAATATAAAAAATGATCCCGCTTCTTGTTTTGCTCTGAAGATTTTCTTCCGTCGTCCTACTTCGTGGTTTGTTATCAATATTTTGGTCCGAAAAAAATAATAACCTCGAAGCCGTTTCTTCGTGTGACTTTTGCGGCGATTAGTATTTTAGTTACAGATGATAATATTGATAACACACCCCGGAAGACGGATGAAAATCGTCAGAGCAAAACAAGAAGCGGGATAATTGTTTAATTTTTTAGCGCAATAAAGGCGATGAATGATGCAAATCTAGTGTGCAGGGGGATAATCTGAATCCGAGGGTAGGCCTGATTTGAAACCTTTACACCGGCCCATTAAAAAGGTTATTGGAAAACATGTGCTCACAGTCAATAATTGTCAAGCTTTGACATCTCGACCACGTTCAAAAGCATGCACAGTGGCGTCGGTTGATGAAATCATCCGTAAATTGACCACATATTGCCACCTTGCCTACGCCGTGGTGACATCTCTTCAATTCGGCAAATTTTCTGTAGGCCTACTACTTTAATAAGGTCCACGACAGGGTGACAGGGACCTCTATGGTCTATGAAGCTTCTCCCGGTCAAATGCTGAATAAGATGCAGGACTCACCTATACCTTACAACTTCCAGGACGTTACGCCTACTTGATAATTCGAATATCCATCCACGATCATCTTATAATAATGCATGGGAAATAATTTACGATCGGCACGGAATACACAAAAATGGGCCTTTTCGATGTTGAGAGATAATTATAATATATTATTGGGTTCCAAGATCAAATTGAGTTTAAGCAAAAAATGTAGGCCTACTCTGATGAACAGGCAAGCCAAGGATTTTTCAAAGATATTTTTTTTTTCATCAGCGACCAGTACAGAGTGTAGACCTATGCCTTGACGCATTCGACAAGTGATTAACTTAAATCATGAAAGCAGATAAAGGCATTTCAACAAATATTTGTAGAAATTTACTCAAATCTAACGTCGATTGGTAAAGATATTTCAAATTTTTTGTAAAACGTCTCCGCATTGTGTCTGAACCAAGACATGTTTTGACATTCAGTTTGATCCTTGAACTTTATCGTAGTCATCTCTTTTGCATCGATGTGTGCACACTTTGTCCGTTGTAGTGACAGTAACATCAGAGACTAGAGCAGGGATGGGCGCCGCTGTTGGCTGCCAGATCTTTTTTTTTCTTTTTTTTAGTGTTAGCTACCGAACCCGCTATGTAGCCGACCTGCGTGTCGTGCGAACCGGGCCGTATTTCGCATAACCTGTATCTGTAATCTTTCTGCGGTTTGTCAGATCGAATTTTTATTAAACGAATATACACACACATAAAAGCTTTGTTACTTGGCTGTCCAGGTTATTCGCTGCAGTTGACTAGGAACTTGGACAGCGATTTAAAACAATCAGTGACAACTCTGTGGACTTCAGATGTCATCAGTATATCTGCTGAGGGGATCGTCTGCCTAACCATCGACCTGGTTCTGCCATCTAGCGTTCAGGCGAAACTCTTCCAGGAATCGCAGAACGGCACCGTCTGGAACCGAACCGTGTTCACAAGTGGCAGCATTACGGATGACCGAGTTCGCGGAGAATTCCAAGTGTCACTCGACAGAGACGCCACTCAGATTCAGTTGGCTCTTTACTTCGCTGAAAGTGTTACCATCAACAACATCAGATTGGAATTCAGACCCTGTCAGCAGAACGGTATTCACAACATCCATAAGATATTCGTGTTTATTCGTGTTTTTCATTGATTCGAACTGACACAACGCGGCATGACTATTAATCCAGAGTAAGCTTAAGAACCACAGGCATAGCGGAGGTTTCAGCAGGGGGTGGGAATTTTACTTTTGCTCGAAAAACAAATCCGGAATAAATGACATCGTGCACTTATAGGCCAATGCAGTGACGGATCCAAAAAGTTTCGAAGGGGAAGGGGTTAATGGTAGGGGGATTCAAGCAATGGCATTGACGGGCATTTACCTGACGACCTATTTTAGTCTTTTTTCCTAAAATTTATGAAAACATGCCAGCTGCGTTACTTTAAAAATCTGAAAATCTTTGTGGTCACATTCAATAATAATTATTGGAAACCACGTTCTGTGTAAATGTCAAATGGGGACGTCGCCGGTGTCATGCGAGATACTATCCGGCCAACAGAAACTATCCGGCCAACAGAAACTATCCGGCCACGCCCACTTCGTTGTCGGATACAATCTCGCACGACATACGTGCGAGATTGTATCCGTTGACAAATACTATCCGGGTTGCTTTTCGATGTTTATTAGGAATAATTCGCTTCATGAAGCATATAACTCGGTATGCTAAGAGTTATTGTAATACATGCATGTATGTGATATTGTGAACCACTGACATTGCGAGTGTGCAAGTAGGCCTAAATTTGGAACAAAACGTGATTCTTATTAACGAAGCGGTGTTAAGTCAGTAGGAACGTTTCCTATTTTTAGAATGGAAATCCTTCTCTGAAATTGGATTGTTTATTAAGGAACTTCATAAAAGAAACTAGGGTGTCTATCGATACAGATTTTAAAATGCTTTTCAAATACATCTGTCTATCTCCGTCACTGGTTGCACTCTGCAAATGCCAGTCCCATGCCTGAATAAAGAAGGAGGGCGTCGCTAGTGAGTTTCTTTATCACACAGTGACCGCTAAACTGCAAATATTACCGTATATAATATTACATCTCTGCAGATTCTGTGAATCGAAACAGCTGCAACTAACTTGATCATCCATTCTCAAAACAACTTAACCTCTCGATCGGTTATTGTCGATCAACCCTTAACCCTTTCGTTCCCAATTTAATTCTGATCAATAAAAAAATATATTGTTCAGTTATTTCTAATCAATGACATAGTATAAAACATAAAAAATAAAATTTTAATAAAAAATTAATTTTTTTATACATTTTTTGGTATGACTCCATTTGGCGTCTATGGTACTCAATGTCTCAATTTCGAAAACGAACATAATATTTCGCTTGACATAACACGTGCTCCCACGCATAAGCACACACAAACACACGCACGCATACTTACACAATGCACACACAAACACCCACACATACAAACACACATATATAGTACACGCATACACAAGCAACGCACACACACACAGCACATACACAACACACATACAGTACACACATACACACACAAACACACATACAACACACACATACACAATGCACACACAAACACACCCACACATACAAACACACATATACAGTACACGCATACACACACAGCACATACACACCAACGCACACACACGCAACACACATACAGTACACACATACACACACAAAATGCACACACAAAACACACATACAGCATACACATACACACAGCACACACACACAACGCACACACAAACACACACATACAGTACACACATACACACAACGCACACACAGCACACACAACACACACACATGCACACAACACACACACACACACACACAATGTACACTTTCTGTGTAAATGTCATATGTGAGGCCATGGCCGGTTTGGCCCCTTGGATCCGCCCCTGGGTACTGCTACAGACTGTCAGACTTCGTTTTCTTAGTTTGGTGTGAGCGGGGGCTGGTGGAAGTCCTCTCACTAGTCTCGGCCTCCTGCTCTCCTACTGCCCCCACATTAGGCTACCATTCGCCGAACCCTTGGGAGTCCTTATTGATGCAGGGTCAAGTCTGTGGGTTCTTGGGAGCTTAGCCCCTAACCCCCACCCATGAACTAATCCCATGGTGTGGGTTGATGAACAGAGGAGTTTGCAAGCCATCGTACCACAACTGGACCAGAATTAGCATCAACACGTATAAGCTTACGTCAGCTGATCCTCATTGCTCTTCCTCCAACACTCAGACGCTTCATACACAAAGAAGTCGTATGCGAGGCCAATTACACCACTCACACCACATCAAACTAGAACTTTGAAGCCCTATGTCTCTGGTTCCTTTCTAATGTATTCCCTTAGTGGGTTCTTCCCCTTGTATAGAATCATTTGCTCATCAACGCTCATCTTTTCTTTGGGCTCAAGCTGTAGGAACGCATCTCTCACCATGTTGAGAAGTGGTCGCACTTTTTAGTATCGGTCATAGCTTGGGTCATCTCGGTTCGTTTTACTCTCCTATTGTCATTGAAGTTGATGTATATGTTGAAGTCATCGAATCAGTTGAGTCAAAATAGTAAAAGAAAAGAGAAGCAGCAGCAAAAATGTAATGCCGTACATATTTTGAACCTTTGAGACCCATTGACTCCAAATGAAGTCATGTACAAAACTCACTTTTTCTCTGTGGTTTTTAATTAAAAACCATAATACATCCTCTGTTAGCTAAAACATATACATAAAAGCATCAAAATGATTTTCTTACCACTGGATATCTTTTATTTCATAGAAAAAAGGATTACCAAAGGTATCATAAAAATTTGTTGCTCAAGGCCAATGTTGAGCCTATTATTGTGGCGCCACCTAGGATGATAATGTCATGCTACCCTGTTTGAAAAAATTCAACATTATATGAATGTTGATAATGAATTAATTCTGGTTACCAGAATATTAACTAACTTATGGAAAAAAATTATTTGCACTAATGACTCCAATTGGAGTCACTGGGGACGAAAGGGTTAAGCTAGCACTGGCATTTATTTAGTACTAGCTGTTTACCACGTTGTGGTTGCTCTACTATACCTCCGTACCGGTAGGTTTAAAACAATTGATCACAGGTCACACACATGTAGGCCTAATCTTCAGAAGTTCCGACCAAATTTTCGGAAACATTGCAACGCGATAAGATTACAATAATGTCTCGATAAGATTACAACAATGTCTCGCTCTTTATAATAAATAGACTAAAGACAGAAGGATTTGTAATAATGTAATATTATAATATTTATAAATAAAGAACCCGCATTTTGTTTTCCGCAAGCAGTTACAAGCAAGTTACAAGCAGCCCGGATCATATTTGTCAACGAAAACGAGGCTGAGCCATCTAGCGTTGATCTCTGACGTCATATGTCACGTGAACCAATGACAGGGGTTTTCGGATAGTTTTTGTTGCCGGATAATATCTCGCAGTACACCGGATTGCCCACCCTGGATCTGCCCTTAGGCCTACATCCGTACAAAGCAGAATTTCTGCTCTTGCGCCCGCACCCGGGTAGAAGGGCAGAGGGGCAAATACCCTGGAACCTGGTTACTTTTAGTGGGCCAGGCTGGGTAATTTTAGACTTATTTGTGAACTTGCAAAGTTTTGATATAGCCCACGCTTTCACTAAAATCAGTATAACCTTCAGAGAATAACTGAATAAATTCATAATTGGTTTTTTTATTGTATCGAATTTAGTCATCCATGAAGCAACTCTTGAAGCGTGAACCGTTCAGAGGCGCTCCCATAGTATCCGAATTTTTATTATTTCAATTTGTTACTATTTTTCTCATAATATAAGTGTCCTAGCCTTAATTGGATAGTTTAGGGACCCGTGACTGTGGAGAAGAATGGCCAAGATTAGTTTAATGAGCTACAAAAACCAATTAGGAGGTGTTGCAACTGGTGCAAGGAGAAAGATCGCGTATTGATACATTACGGAGGAGGCAGATGAACTGGCTGGGTCACCTGTTGAGACTCATTCTTGAGTATAGTACTCGAGGCAAGACCGTAGCTAGGGGGTGTTTTAGGTGTTTGAACACTGCCCGAAATGAAAAAATGTGAAAAATAATATAATGCATTTACGAGCACATGATGTAAAAACCATGAAATACAACCATGAAAACACCACACGAAATGGAAAAATGGGAAAATAGAGAGTGCCGGATGACTAGAAAAGGTCATCAGTTTTTTGGGAGGGGAAATTGGTGAGTGAAACACCCCCCGAAATCAAATCCTGGCTACGGGCCCACGGCCTTGACTCGATGGAAGAATTGAGGAAAAGAAACCACCCGGAAGACCAGCAAAGATGATGAGCGACTGGATGATGGACGAAGAAAAGGAACGACAATATAAAGCAACAAAGGTAAATGCACAGAATAGACAAGAATGGTGTCGTTGGAATTATGAGCAGAACAATAAAGAAGAAGATAGCGTCCTACGACAGCTCGATAGACCTGGGAGTCGACCCCAATAAGTCGACCCCAGTCGACTTGGTCATCCCAAGTCGGGTCGGGTCGGGTCGTTTCTGCTTACCGCAACTGACCCCAAGTCGAATGTTGTAGATAGAAGTCACTTGAAGTTGTTTTTACCACAAGTCGACTTAAACCGACTTGAGACACAGATATAAATTTGTCAGTTCACCATGGTTCAAACCAATGATCGTGAGACCAGGACAACATTAGATTTTTAAGCAGCTTTTGTAGTGTGTTTACAAGAATGAATGAGGCCTTTGCTAAACAGAGATTTAGCCTACTGGTTATTTTACCGGTTGGCTATCGTGCAGACTACCGTTTGAAAATCTATTCATATAGGCCTAATTTGTTGTTCTATGCTAAAACTTCACGCGTAGGCATTCGCTTAATTAAAATGGTGAAAATTTAAACACTAAAATATTAGCACGTGCGCTTATGAAGATATGAGCATGAGTAAATCAGTGAACTTCTAGTGGTCAGTGAATTCGGTGCAAAGAAAGCTTGATCTATACAAGGCCTACTAATGGATCGATAATTTGGCGCTATACTTTGGTGCGCTGACAATGGACAAGTTAAAACTCATAGCCCTATTAATTTGCCGTCGCATTGTCTAGGCTACTAGATGGCACAAAGCATAACAAAACTATTCAAACTGAAACACAAACAGCCTGAGATGGACTTAATAAAACTTTCACAATTTCACGCATTAAGTACAGAGGCCTCATTACTCATTGGTAGGCCTATATGAAATTAATGTTTGCCAGTCAAAATTGGCTTCACTTCTAACATTATTAGCCGTGGCCTACTTAGGTTAATGGTTATTACCATGTCAAAAGTCGACTTCAAGTCGGAAGTCGGTTGTTTTTCTGTCAAGTCGGGTCAAGTCGTTTTGACTCCAAGAAGTCGACTTCAAGTCGACCTCAAGTCACTTTAGGGTCAAGTCGGGTCAGATTAGATGACCAAAGTCACTCCCAGGTCTACAGCTCGAATGTAAAGCTGAGTTGAAGACATTAGCAGCTTTTCAGAATCACGGAAAGGCATTATAGAAAAAGTGTCTTGCTCAAAATATATGTGTAAATTAGTCTCGAATAGGCCTACGTATATACATTGGCATGGGAATTGATTAGAAAATCTGTGGAAAAAATGACTAATTTTTTACCTTAGGGCAGAGCTTTGTGTTGAGCATAGATATGTTTGGTTTCAACAGCATCTTTGCTTACGACCAATCTGTCGTGTGACTTCACAAACCTTGACAGCTGCGGATACCACGACGCATCCGACAAGGAATCACGTTGGGTAGTTACAGCTTCACAGGCGGAACCCACAGGTGAAGCTCCATTTCAATGATGATGATAATGGTGGTTGTTGTGGCGGTTGCGGCGGCGAAGACAACGACGACGACGATGGTGATGATGACGACGGTGATGGTATTCTTTATTATCAGATGATGATGATGGTGGTGGTGGTAGTGGCGGTGATGTCGATGACGATGACGACGATGATGATGGTGGTTGTGGTGGTCATGATCAGATGATGATGATGATGATGATGATGATGATGATGATGATGATGATGATGATGATGATGATGATGATGAGGACGACGACGATGATGATGATGATGACCATCATGATGATGATGATGATGATGATGATGATGATGATGATGATGATGATGATGATGATGATGATGATGATGATGATGGCATCGACGACGACGACGATAAATAAGTAAAAAAGAAATTTTATTCTTAAGCTGCCGAAACAGAGGAAGACAACAACGCCGGAGAGAGAATGGACACAATAATTAATTATTCTGTTGTTGTAGGCGTTGCAGGTCGGCGTGATTGTGTATCAGACGCAGATGGGAGGAGCTACGTAGGGAGACAGAATATGACATTCAGTGGAAGACCTTGTCTGCCTTGGACTCAACAAAACATCTTCGTCCATCCTTTCGACGACGTCAATTACTTTGCTGACTCGTCCCTTGACTCTGATCAGACTGGAAAAGAGGTTGTACTGGAAGATGTCAGCAACTACTGTCGCAACCCATCTTTGGATGAAACTATCAGAAGCTGGCCTTGGTGTTACGGCATAAATTACCCAGATTATGTTTTGAGCGAATACTGTCCTATTCCGTTCTGTCAAGGTAAATTCTGAATATAAACGGAAGATAAGTTGACCATTAGTAGGTCTACCTAAACAAAGACACGCCATAAAGCACGCCACCCGTTAATTGAAAAAGAGTGTACGAAATTTTTGTGCTCTGCGTGATCTTGTAGCTTGCGAGTTTTAAAAATCTGTACTGGCATTGAAGTATAATGGACAAAATCTGGGTTAAAATAGAATGAGCAAATTGATACATAAAAACAACTGCCATTTTTTAAATCCAGGGTAAGAATTGTCGGTTTTCAAGCCCACAGTCTTTCTTGGAGCCCTGTAGTAAGGTTTGTTTTTCACACCTTAGTTCCAAGTGGATCATAGTCCAGCCTACCCTGTTGTTTTTCAACAATAATTATTCTCGCACTGATTAAATATAAGTTCTTGAAACAGAGCCAGTGTGGAGCAATAAGATATCCCAGCAATTATTCGGATTGCTCTGCAGCATCACTAATTTGTAAGTCCCGAATCGTGATTATTGAGTTTGATATGCTGAAATATTTCTAACTGTAGGCATCAATTCTTTGTAAGATTTTTATGATCATATTATCCCTAGATGTTAAAAAAACAATGAAAATAGAATAAAAAACAGGAAAACGTTGTTTCTTCGAAAAAATAAAAAACGACAACAGAAACGGAAAATAATTTCCCTCTGTTACATCTGAAACTTCATTCTAAGCTTAAAACCTTGCTTATATGCAATTTTATCTTAATCTGAAAATAACACAACTTTATTATTAGGCCAAAATTAATTGGTGTAAATAACATTAATTTACCACAGTTATTGCTTCTTATAACTTTGGTTTAACCCTCAGGCTACCAAGTTTTTTTGGAACACTGACTACCAAGGGGGTGGTGGTTACCACCCCCCCCCTGGATTTTGGGTTTGGTTTGCGATATCATAACTTGTAATATGCCATTGGATTCAGCATTCATTGCTGCACAAAATGGTATATTTGGGTTTAGAAAATATGAATGCACCTCAAAATTATGAATTTTTTACCATGGGTACCCGTCGATTGCACAAAACGTATAATTACGCATAGGGAATATATTAGATTCTGTGTGTTTTAAACATGATTTATATATAAAAAAAATAGTTTACATATTATAAAGTCCAATGTTCGGTAAACGTGTATTTTAGCGTCGTAAATTATTCGCCATTGCATGGGTTTCAGCATTAGTCGAGTGCAAGTCATATTGACGAAAAGAATTCTTTCTAAATAGAAGTCGGATTGATGACAGTAATTTCTATTGAGATAGAAGAGGCGTTAATTAAACCAATCTTGCTGAAATTGAAGCTGGATTGATGAATAATAATTATTTTTAATTAAATATAAGTTATATTGATGAAAAATGTTTGCTGACGAAACAGAAGCGGGATTGATCCAACAAATTCTTGCCTAAACAGAAGCTGGATCGATGAGAAGGATTCTCACCAAACTAGAAGTTGGATTGATTAAAAATAACAATGCTGCAACGAGCGAATAATTTACGACGCTAAAATACACGTTTACCCAATGTTCAACTATAAAAACTAGTATTAAGTCTGTTTTATGTTCAATCAAAACAAAAAACATGTTGTAGCCGCTGAAAAACGTTTACGCAGACATATCGGCTTGCGTCGTAAAAAAACCCAACATTTTCACACATTTTAATTTATTTTGAGCACTTCCGGTCATCAAATGACAAATTATTTTGCCATAGCCCTAAATGCCCTCTACAGAACGGCATAATTTATTTATATTAAAAAATAAATTATGGATAAGTTATAATAGAAAAAACATGACAATGTTATGAAAATAAAGCACCTTTATATACATTCTACATTTATTTTGAGCACTTCCGGTTGTCAAAAGACAACTCAATGGGCATGAAAATGTAGCCCCACATTCCCTCTATAGAATGGTGTAATTTGTGTCTCTTCATATTAAAGGGCACAAAGGCACAAAAGTTATAGTCGATAATCTAGGGGGTGGTATCCACCCCCTGGTACCTTGGGTATAGGCCTATCGGGTATAACTTTTGAAAGGTAGGGGCATCATCAAAACTTTTAGCTCAAAATGTGTCCCAATGAAACCTCTACAGCTACCTAACACGTCAAAATTTTATTCCAAACGGAACAAGTTTTATTTGGAAAAACCTAGAGGGTGGATACTTCCCCCCGGTTCCATGACACTTAATCCCGCGACACCTAATACCGCGACAGTTAGTACCGGATACTTAATCCCGCGACACTTAATCCCGCGACCAATTAATCCCGCGACAGTTAATCCCGGCGACCAATTAATCCCGCGACAGTTAATCCCGGCGACATTTAATCTCTACCAAAGCAATATTCAAAGCAATATTCACCACTTCTGAGTGGTTTTCTTGAAGGTGCGCTATATAAATTCTTGAAATGAATGAATATTGAGTATTGTTCAAAAGAGTTTAGCCTCTGCAGTTAAATATTATAAAACCAGTAAAATTCGATAAAACTGCAGCCGAAATTCGCCTCCATGTCACTGCCCTACCGTAGACTGAACTTAGCAAATCCTGTTTAATTAAAATACTTTATGATGTGGCCTAAGCTTATAATTTTATGTAGCCTACGTGTGTACAGGTATTAAGTGTCGCGGTATCAAATTCTATTCTATTCTATTCTATTTGGGGATTTATAAAGCGCCTCTCACAGTAAAACCTAATCAGAGGCGCTCCCAGTGCGAAGAACTCCTGGAAAAAGAAAAGTCTTAAGACAACGGGCAGAAAAAGTAAAGCCTCCAGATAGAATCTGGGAACGAATAATAGGAGAAACGCCATTCCACAGTAAAGGGCAGACAGAGGCAAAGGCGCGATGTTGGGCTGTGGCAGTCCGAGATCGTGGTACAAGAAGATCATGACGGTCTAAAGAGCGGAGAGGACGTCCAACGGTAGCAGAGAAAGGCTTCCTAATAAGATCACAAAGGTAGCGATGCGCTAGACCCAAAAACATCTTATAGGTAAGAAAAAGAATTTTATATTGAATCCGGGCAGTCAAAGGAAGCCAGTGAAGGTGCTCAGTCATGAAAGTCGAAATGTGAGAGAAACGAGGAAGGCGGGCAATCAAACGTGCAGATGCATTAAGTGCCGATTGAAGAGGAGCCAGGCGGAGTTTAGGTAGGCCAATGAGTAACGAGTTACAATAGTCAATGCGGGAACAGATGAAGGCATGGACCATAGAAGAAAAAATCGATGAAGAGACAGATCGCCTAATGGCACGTAAACGTCGCAGATGATAGAGACTGGACCGAGAAATATTAGAAATATGTGTAGAGAAGGAAAGAGTATTGTCAATAGTAACACCCAGGTCACGGACATTTGTCACAAAAGTAAATTGAGGAAAGTGCTTGGCAAGTAAAACGTAATCAAGCTTGTTAAGCTGTTGAAGGTTCGAGGTTCGAATCCACCTCGCCGCGTAGGGACCATGGGTTAGTCCTTCCCTCGCAATTGCTCAGCGCTTCGGCGTGTAACTCCGATGCAGTGTCCGCACTGTAGTCGGGATCGCCACTGAGTAGCGGTTGAGAGATGGAAGGGGCGCTATAACAAGTGCGCATACAAACAAGCATACAAACACTATTTTTGCCATACTTGTTTTTCTTTCCTTATTGTGCAACTAAATCACATAGCAATAAGACATAATAACAATGCATTAGAGTAGGGCCTACAATAGGTACTCTACGAAGACAAAATCTGAAAAGAGCAAGGGCTCTTATAATTATTTGCATACTGCATTCGCTTATATAATTGAGTCACCGTGATTGAATAGTCCTTCCGGCTTCAAGGCAACTACGTCACCACTACACCACCGCGCCCCACAATAGTGATAGTGATCTATAGGCTATTTCCTCCTCTTCCATCCTCCGATTTTTGTACTCCTAGCACAGTGAAAATTATATGTCGGTCGATTTGGGGAATTCTTACAATATCCGAAAAGCCAGATTATGAAAAAAGTCGTGATTGTCCACACAAGCGAATTTGACAAGTCGATTAGCGGTCTGGGTTTTATTTTCAGACTACTTTATGAAGGCAGTGTTTGGCAAGTGGTTGGACACAGCTGTGCTGATGGCTCCACCGATTCAGCTCAACGGATCAGTCTGCCTGACACTTCAATATCGACTGAGCCATCCGAAGATCATCCTCATCATACAAACGACAAGCCTCTCCAACTCATCCGTGACTAGAAAGTTGATGGAACTGAGATATCAGTTTCAGACAAACGCATCCGACTGGAACTTTGCGAATGTTACATTGAGCAGCAACGATGGCCAAGTGCAACAGGTGGCATTTGTGGCCGAGAAAATTGGATTCACCTTAGTGCTTGAATACGCAGCCATTCTTAGTATCATCATGACTAATTCATCATGTCCTCAACCAGGTAACCAGACTTTTCAATTCGCTGTTTGTATTGATCTCCTTCAAAGTTATGTTAGGCTGACGACAGCAGAGTTTTAAAATACAACGGAGCAATGCATGGTTACGTCTTAATTGATGCATAGATTGCACACAATTATTGAACTGCTTCAAATTGAAACGATCATTTTTGGCAAGCCGTCAAGAATATAAAAAAATGAACCTAAAACAAGTCAGAGAACCTTAGATGGCACAAATTTGTGCCATCTTATTGATATTTTAAAGTTTAAACGTCTGTTTCACAGAGACAAGCAAAGCACGGCAAGAAGTCAAGGAGAACTACAATGGTAGCCGTCTACCAAGCGACTCCTTCAAGCGACTCGTTCTAAACGACAGCGCTTGTGAGTTGCGGAGGTTCTTATTCTTCATATTGTGAATGTTCTTTAACAAAAATATCGGCATTGAGTCGAGATGAGCGTTTGCATTGATATATCGTTAGTTTTTGTATTTGTATTTGCGACAGTTTTTAAAGCATCGTCGGTTGTAAGCTAGTACGTTCTAGGATGTTATTGAGCATCATAGTCAAACTGACTGTGGTTCTGACACAGACTAAACGTCTTCTGAACCACTTCAATTCCTTGTTATGTTTTGTTAAATTACGGTACTATACAATGCCATTGGTCCATAATTTTTATGCAAATTGAGGCTCTGGTATAGTATTAACTGTTCGTGTACTACAGTTTGTAATGTATTGACAGCGCATAACCCGCTCTGAGATCTGAAATGCTTCTCCGAGCCCCTTAGTCAGTTGATTTGGTTGCTTGTCAGGTTGCTCAAGGTCTGAGTAAGCACACTCTTCAACAAAATTCTGGCTATACTGACTTTGTTTACAACTGGGTTCTTGCTTTGTTACATAACCGAGTGCATTGCACTAAGTTCGGTGGCATAACCTCATCTTTCAAGTGCATTAATGCAAGCATTATTCAAGGGTCTGGCCTTGGGCCAGTCAACTTTCTTTCCTTAATTTCTGGATTAAAGCTACTATTTGTAGGTAATAGACTTTTTAAATATGCTGATGACTGTTACCTAATTATTCCTGCATCTAATATTGACACTACTGATGCTGAACTTAATCACATTGCAGAGTGGGCTAGAAATTGTAACTTGCGCCTCAATCATAGCAAGTCATGTGAAGTCATCTTTAGGCGTCCCCGTTCCAAAACTTCTGATTGCCCTCCCCCCATTATTGGGATTGAACGAGTTGATACAGTTAAGGTTCTGGGTATTACGCTTTCATATAGGTTGGGTTTTTCTGAGCACATTGATAACATTGTCTGTAAAGCAAAGCAATCTTTTTATGCACTTCGTGTCCTTGTGTCGCATGGTTTGACTGGCAGCCGACTACATGATGTTGTACGTTCCACCACAGTCGCGCGAATGCTTTATTCTTCGCCAGCATGGTGGGGTTTTGCAAATGAGGGTCAGAGGAATCGTCTGTCCGCTATTATTAGAAAGTTGATAAGACAGGGTTTTTTGCCCTCTAACACCCCTACTTTTGACATGTTATGTTCCAAGGCAGATGTATCCCTCTTTTCTTCTATCCTCTGTGACCCCGGGCATGTCCTCCATTATCTTCTTCCACCTGAACGTGTAACTGGTTACTCCCTTAGGCCCCGATCACACAATCTTGAAATACCACGTTGTGATTCGTTGATTGCAAAGGGATTTATCACCAGAATGTTATATAGTTAACTTGATTGACGATGATAGTTTAGTAATTATATTATATTTAACTTTTGATTTTAAATTTTGCACGTTTTTATTACCTATTATTACTTCTATGTATTATATTGATGTTCTGTGTCCCATTGTGCGTTTGCAAGTGGAGTAATAAAGAAAATACTTACTTACTTACTTACTTATACGGCCTTGCTATCACTAATAGACTAAGAAAATCGAAACACTTGGTCCTCAACGAGATAAAGGTTATGCTGGTATGAAACGATTCTCTAATATTCGAAGCCATGCTCGCTACTTCGATGATTGCCATGACAAACTCGGTTTAACTTTATTACCTTCACCGCAATTCATCACTAATTTTCTTTTTTCTTCATAGATAACGACATGAGAGACTTGGCAATAAAGCTTGGTCATCGGAGGGATCGTCTCATTTATAGGTAACTCATAACTTCTACGATATTTTTGACACTCTGAAATAGCTTTAGCTTTTGGAGCAAGAAACATTCGTTCACATCGGCCGGCCAGTTGAGGAGTACCGGCTACTTGAAAATTTTCATATGCCGCTAAAACTTTCCAAATGTTGAAGCCAATTTATTTAAGACAGTGATACGAATTGCTCAACGATGACTTGAATTATTTCTTCATGTAGTCCTGTTTGTCTTCATTTTTCATTGGCATATGCAGAATATAGAATAATAATAATAACGACAGTTTATATGGCGCCGTAACGCGGCCATACCGCTACAAGGGCGCCTCAATAGGAGAATAGGAGAAAGAAGACTGAGGAGAAAAAAGCCTGTCTAACTTAAGAGAAGAAAGATTTTATGCGATGTCGTATGACTTCATCCCATCTCCGAAGAGCTTAATCAGACGATATCTATCAGGTGAGTTAATAGCAGTTAAAGAATAGCATGTATCTGTCTTGACTTGACGGACACGCTACAATGATTTGCTTTGTCAAAGGCTTAGAAACTTCAAGTGCACACGATTTCGATAGCATCCTTGACTGGTAGAGATATCCAAACTCTTCCTGAATCCAAAGTACCAGCCTGATTTTAATAGGCAGCCATCATGCTGTTCGAGAACATGCATCACTGAGTTTAGAACCGCTTTAACCTGATAATTATTATGTTTATTCAGCTGCATATGGAATGGTGCTGAGTGTAATGAAACTCACATTCGCAGTGAACTCACAGATCTCGGTCTCTGCTACACTTTCAACGGAGACGAAGCCCACATCCTATCATCGGATAAAACCGGTACGTCATCGTCATTGTCGTCGTCTTTTTCATCTTCTCTATCACCATCATCGTCGGTAAATTCATCATCATTGTCATTATCGATGATACCTTAACAGACATCATCATCATGATTATTTACAAGGCATTTATCTCGAAGAACAAGACCA
This sequence comes from Lumbricus terrestris, assembly GCA_949752735.1. Taxonomy (NCBI): domain Eukaryota; kingdom Metazoa; phylum Annelida; class Clitellata; order Crassiclitellata; family Lumbricidae; genus Lumbricus; species Lumbricus terrestris. The sequence goes on from OX457044.1 coordinate 9,643,178, forward strand.
TAGTGTGAGTCTAAGCAAAACTTTGACATCGAATTGTTATTCCTTTCAGGAAGTCCTCTCGAAATCCAATTAGCTGTAGGAAATAAAATTAAATTAAATTTTGGATGAATGAAATCCGAGATTTAAGTTAATTTGATTTCTAAATTTTTTAATGCCTTCGACGATAATAATAATAATAATAATAATAATAATAATAATAATAATAATAATAATAATAATAATAATAATAATAATAATAACAGTCACCGCCAGGGGTCATCACGGTTTGGCTTGCCCGCTGGGCCTCGCCCGAGTGCCGCGCCACGGTGCCATCAACGACCTGGTCTGCAGAGCTCTGACGAAGGCTGGCTTCCCAACAATTAAGGAACCGCAGGGATTGTCTCGATCTGATGGGAAAAGACCCGATGGCCTGACCCTTATCCCATGGAAAACCGGAAAGAGCTTGGTGTGGGATGCTACAATAGTCGACACACTGGCACCATCATACCTAACAGCAACAGCAGCCTGTGCAGGGGCAGCGGCGTGCATGGCTGAGGAAAGGAAGACACAAAAATACCAAGCCTTCCGAGACACTCACATTTTTATCCCGTTGGCTCTGGAAACGATGGGCCCCATTAATACTGCAGGCCTTGATTTTATTTCCGACCTGGGTCGCCACCTCACGCTAGCTACGGGCGAACCCAGAGAGACAAGCTACCTCTTTCAGAGAATCTCTATCACAATGCAGCGCTTTAACGCCGTAGCTTTTAAGGGCACCTTCATCAGACCCACGCCCGATATGGATGAGGTGTAATCGTTCCAGATTCATTGCTTTTATAAACTCGTAAGTCCCTGGGGGAACGAAGTACCTCAGGGCAAAAAAAAAAAAAAATAATAATAATAATAATAATAATAATAACTTCCGTTATAATCAACAGCATCCTACACACACCCACACAGACGCGCGCGCGCACACACACACACACATAAACAAGCGTGTGTTCAATTCTACGCTTTGAATGAAAGTCAGTGAAATTCCCGAGTTTTGTGGCAATTCCATAGGTGCATTTCGATAGCAATCATGTTATTCAGATACTGTGACGCCCGCCATTTTCTACTCCCGCGATCTCGCCATTTCCGGAACGTCGTACGAAGAGGCAGCGTGTTGCTGTAGAAAATTCTTAGAGAAAGACTGTGGCAGGACGGTAGAAACTTCCGGATTAGAATTAACTCCATGTAGAAATGAATCGCCAAGCAGAATTTGATTTTAATGCAGAAAGACATCGACGCAATAAAGATTGTTGTGCAAACGGGCGCTTGCTATCGTGACCTCGTTTCACTGATACTCATGCATCACACTCAACTCTTTACTATCAAGAGCCGTACGTCTGCGCTTGTCGAAGCTCCGGCCGCAATTGACGGCTGACCGCGCTATCTCATAGCTAAAACGTGCGGTTCGCGCGGCGTCCTGACGTCACTCCTAGGCGCGAAGATACGCGCCGAACAGGTGGAACGCAGCTTACGCACACCGGCGAACCCCTTCCTTGAAGCGCCACATGAATTTCATGTGAAACTCTCCCACATTGAAACCGATCTGTGTTTGAATGCTGACGCCGACTGCACGGTATCGCCTGTCCTTCTCCTGTCCGTTTCCATGTACCTTTCTCTGTCATCACCTGTCTTACCGACTGTATCGGTCCCTGACAATCGCTTGTAGCTCTCCTTCTCTCTTTCCCATCACTCTTGCCTAAGATCTAGCCCAACGCTCGATCGGCGTGTCTTTGAAGTCCGACGACGACGATTATTAAGCTTATTGCATTATTAGTAAATAATTATTATCTATATATCTAAATGTTGTAATTTTCAGGTGCGACCTTTGGTCTTCGTCTCGTGCTGAACGTGGAGCAGTACGAAAATATTCCCGTATACAACCTGAACACTGGAATTAAGGTGTACTATAAACTTTTTAGATTTCATTTTTGTATCTTTCTCACACAAATTTCAAGTACTGCTTAGATTATATTCAATGAATTGAGTTGATCGACTGTGTTGAGTGAATTTTGCTTTGTTGGTTTCAGATTCATCTTCATAGCTATGATGAGATTCCGCAAGTTGCAGATTCGGGTTTTGCGGTTTCCCCTGGCTACCAGTCATTGGCACCACTTGACAATCAGATGGTAGTAATGTAGTCTTATGTAGATTCATTCATTCATTAGATGCATTTATATAGCGCCTATTCAAGGGGCTACCGTCGCAGCATTGCACTGATATACGATTTTATACTTTTATGCATGATTTGATTTTTTCATTTAAATTCGCCATCTGACTTTTTTCTGCATTGTATTGGTAATTTATAAAGCGCTTATATGCAAGGAATCGATTGATTGACTTCAAGTGTGCAAGGCCACGAGAGAAGAAATTGCTTTTGAGAAAAGCAACGAAAAATTGAGAGTGAATGGATGGAGAGCATTCTAAAGGAAACGAGGTGAAGAACCTGGACTAAGCCATTTCCTTCGTATAGATGTTCTATTATGCAGACTGCTGACATGGGGGCGGAGACCTAGGAAGGTACAGGGGGGGACGGTCCCCCCAATCAAAGTGTTGGGGGGGACGGCCCATGCATTTGTCCCCCCCAATGTTTGAGCGTCAAGACGTCAAGATTTTGGCCGAATGACTAAAAAAAAAAAAAAGTCGTCAACTTTTTTGGCGGCGAAAATACTTTTTTTTCGAGATTTTGCCGGTCGTCAAAATTTTTTCGGAAAATCTCGCGTCTTTCCGTCCCCCCCAATTCTCGGCCCAGGTCTCCGCCTATGACTGCTGAGTATGAGAAAGTACAAGATCAAGTCTGTGTGAAGAGCGAAGTGGTCGATGCGAAGACTCTGAAAAACACCCGAGTATTACATCAGATAGACATTTCTCTGCAAACTACACTGTGCTTGGAGAGTTCTATTGATTTAATGAGTGTTGCGAAAGTAAGCCAATGCAGTTGTTCAAACATGAAAGTATGCTTAGGTTGTAGCCGTGCTATCACTCTTGCAGCGCATTTAGGACCGACTGCAGAGACAAAAGGCCAACATTGTGAATAGGGCTGCCAACCGTCCCGGATTCGCCGGGACAGTCCCGGAATCGACCCTGTGCGTCCCGTGTCCCGGATTGATCTCAAATTGTCCCGGAATTTGGTCCAAAGACCCACTTAGCACAATTATTGTTGCTATTGATTTTTGCTTTCTAAACTCAACCATTTGTGCGATGATTTTTTGCGTTCTGCTCTCTATCAGACTTATGCCTTACATTGTTGGCTGAACATCGGGAGTTAAAGTCTTCAAAACTTTACAAATCACTGGCACTCGGTTTTCAGTTTTAATACTTTTTTGCGAGAGTGTTCAGCATCATGAACGATCCGTTGTCTAACAATCGCAATTACCTGAACACCGAGAGTTCACCGACCTTATTAAAGCACAACTGTTAGCATGACATCTGCTTTTTTCTGCGACTTTGTGCCCAGTGTTCTGGAACTGCTTGACTCACACAAGTAGGCCCTATAATATAAGCTTAATTTATTAAGTATAGGCCCTAAGTTTAATATAAATTCTGCTCTCCGGTCGCAGACCTATGAGCCTACGATACCTTCGAACTTCCCTCAATTTGGGCTCATAAGTCATACTCTGATGAGCCCATAGGTGGCTTGAGCTTGAAATGTTTCTTTCTTGAGGTTGATTCTTGTCTTGAATTTAGGCTATAAAATTATGTCTTTTGATGAATTGTCTGAAATTATTAAGGACTTTTTAGTAGATTGTAGATGTAGATTCTATACTGGGTTGACACAACATTTGCTACACTATGCGCTTCTGTGGATTGTGTATATTGGTAAAATGGCACATCGAGTGGCTGAAGGCGTCCCGGAATGGCAAAATCAAAAGTTGGCAGCCCTAATTGTGAAGAACAGTGAGAAAAAATTATTATAGTTGTCAATTCGGTACCGGGTATAGGCCTATTATTCCTTCTTCAGAAAGTAGGGCCTAACTCATTATATATTGCAAATTGAGTAGACCTACTATTTTCTAAATAGCTGTTGAACCATTGGAATGGAATGCCTCTGATTCTGAGATTTAAAAGATTTGTTATTAGTATTCTATGGGTGACAGCGTCAAACGCTTTAGAAAGGGTAGAGAGGCTTAGGAACTTTTCAGATGATAGTCTAATATAGGCTTATTGTCTTTTAGCTTAAAAATCTGGAACCTCCTTGGGGAAGATGTTCTTCGAGGGATTACGAGTTCTTCAACTCAACCGACCGATACACAACGGCCAAGTGTCAACTCGAATGTAAAACGAGATCTGTTTTGGCCAAATGTGGATGTAAAGTCGCCTACATGCCAGGTCTGTTGATGCAGCCTGGCTTAACATTTTCTGTGTCTGTCTTCCGTTACCTTCTTGATTTTCGACCCTTGATGTTTCTGGTCTAACTTCATTTTCCGGTCACACGCATTCACCACCGACTTTGTACGACTTGCCTCGTTCCTTCCAATCAATAACTTAAATTCTTCTCCCTGACTACCTAGCCAGCCTCAGTCAGCGTCTGGTCAGATCTTGGTTGTCCGGCTAACCCTTCCCCCTAAATCTCATCATCTCTTTCTAAACTGGTAACTTACAAACGGCTACCTGGTCACTGGTCAGTGACTACTATCTAGGCCTAGTTATCAACCTCATCTCTGCCTGTACGTGCGGACTCTAGTTACCCAACGCTCAAACTAATTTTTATCCTATCACTCTGTCGCTTTGCCCACCTCTGCTGACTTAAACCTGCATGTACCTATAATACTGCCTACGCGCTGAAATCAGCCCAAAGACTGCAACATTTGGTCAAGCTTTCCTGCTGACTAAACCTGGAAATATATACAGCAAGTCTGAAAGAGCGGTGGCAATGGATGGAGAACTGACACAATGGTTTGAAATCAAAGTGGGAGTTAGACAAGGATGCTTTAAGACTTCAATAAATGTCGTCTGCCCATTGTTTCATTTTTTATTTTTAAAAACCTGCAATTATAAATTGATAGACAATATCAAGGTTGATATAGTATGCAAAAACAGGACTTGACCATGGTGGGCGAGGCTGTCAGGGACAGAACACTGTGGAAAAAATTTATTTGGGCCTCATCGTCAGGAAACTGATGGAAGAGAAGAAGAAGAAGAAGAAGAAGAAGAAGAAGAAGAAGAAGAAGAAGAAGAAGAAGAAGAAGAAGGAGAAGGAGAAGGAGAAGGAGAAGGAGGAGGAGAAGGAGGAGGAGGAGGAGGAGGAGGAGGAGGAAGAGGAAGAGGAAGAGAAGAAGAGAGGAAGAGAGGAAGAGAGGAAGAGGAAGAAGAAGAAGAATCCTGGAAATATAAATAGCCTATTTCTTTGTGTACTGCTTCAGAACATCCCGTCCTCCTTTTCTTCTACCTTCTGCAACTATCTTCACTACCCATTATCTCAATACACTTCTCTATTGCTTTACTAATGCATTTATATAGGACCTTTTTTATTCTGTCATGCATGTAAGGCCTAAAAACTTAAGACTTTTTGCAAAGACGTTGCAATTTCGTTGGGTAAAAACCTGAGAGCAGTTCTTCCCAGAAGCGATCCGACAAATAATAAGGTCCTCAGTTCCCTGTTTTCTAACATAATTTTTTTTAAATATTTTAGGTGCCTCTGACATTTGTTCCCTGGACGTTTACCTATCCTGTTTTGAATCGTCGAAAAGTAAGAAATATCATTTTGCGTTCAAATTTTGTTGGACCCGTCTACTTAGATGATTTTCGGTATCAGTCTTGTAACTGTCGTCCTTACTAATTTTTTTCAAAAGGAATGTGATTTGAATCAGTGTAAGCTTATGAGTCAACGGCAAAGTGTACTGACATTCGTCTATAATTGCTGTCAGAAGAATCTAGGGGCAGAATAATTGTGACGCACGTTGTAAATAATAATTATAATGCAGGAAAAGTAAGCACTCAAGAAGAGAGATAGACTTAGCCTTCAAAGATGAAGTCGATATGACAGCTGCGGCGATTCGGTTATGCAGACCATGGACAATGATATTATTATGTGAATTATAGCCTATATCTTAAATATATTTCTCAAAGTTTGTCCCTCTGTTTGTATGTTTGTAAGTCCGGATGTATTTGGACTCTTCGTCCCAGATAAAGTTCGGAAATGACAGATTGTCGGTTTACCACATTTTTTGAAATTTATTCTTACCCAAACTTTATGGTCAACCCGACTATTTTCAGTTCTCAATTCACAATTCACTTTAAAAACCGAGACATTACCGTTTTAATCAGATTTGATCAGCTATTAGTAAAGAGTCGACAGAGTTCGCATGACGTCATTAATAATTTTCGTAGCAGTCCGTCATTAATTAATTATTTCCGTATCAATCCGGTTGACAAGCCGAAACCGGTTAGAGTGTACAATTATGCAGTTGAATCAACAATATTCACAAGAACGCAGATCACAGAAATATTAACTATACTAACAGAACAGACAGCATGCAATGATTGTATTAGACCACAGTAAGCCCACACACCCGCCCCTCAGGGAGTCAGGACGGGTCATGTTTGGCTTTTTCGGGAAGCGGGGCGGGGTGGAGGGTTGCCGAAAACCCGAAATTTAGCGGTCAACGCTGGATACCCCGCATTATGGTGTTGAAAACCCTAAATTTCCCGGGCAACGCCGGGTCCCACATCTAGTGTATATATATATATATATATATATATATATATTGTTTTCACATTCTTTAAAATTATTTGTCTCTGGGTTCTCACAGCACCTACCAGCACAGCCTACTTAATTGCTTTCACAACAGAAATAATTTGAGCACTCTACAGTTAGGACTCTAAAATTTAGACTCTAAAATTCAGAGAAAATTCCCGTTTAATGGGGACTTTCAAGGATGCCTTAAGAGTTACATTGATTTGTTGACCAAACCGTGTTGCAGTCCTGATTCTACATTTGCAGAGCCGTTTTAATGCCTAGGCACGCGAGGCACGTGCCTAGGGCCCCGAGCAACAGGGGGCCCCGCGGCGGCTAAAACCCAAAGTAATACATCGGGAACATGTGGGCACCAATTGCAATACGGTAATATTATTCAACAATAATAGTATTATCTTTATTTTTACTATCATCATTATAATTATTGCTATTATCAGTTCCAACGATTCTGCAAATATTCTAGTCCAGTTCTAGTTGTTTCAAATTTAAAGTAATGAAAAAAGCTTATGATAATCAAAGTATTAGCCTACGGTTAGCATTGTATTGTATCTATTTATTGTGTCTATAAATTTATATAGCGCAAAGCCCCTCACAGAGCACACCAATAAGAGGCGCTCCCAGTGCATTATATACCAAGAGAGAAAAAAGTTGTTTCGAGACAACTTCAAGAGGCAAAGATGTCGAGGGGGTATAGATCTGCTCGGCATGGGCGTCCGCAGAAATTTTTGCAGGGGGGAGCAAAAATTTTAAGATGGTCACGGTTAAATTTCTTAGTCGCAAGAGCTTAAAAATTGCAAAGATGGGAAGTGAGAATATGGGTATTTTTCAAAGAGGTTTCTTAATGCATATTTCTCAGTTTCATTTTGTGCATAGGCCCATCATTTTCAATATGAATAGTTTTCTTAGTGCGAAGAAATTTATTAAAAAATCAAAAGTAGAATGTTAAAAATTAGGATTTTGAAGGGGTGCTATATAATGAATGAATGAATAAATGAACGAAAAGCAGGTATCAGTTTTAAATGGGCAAGTGCTCCATCAAGTTACTTCTATATTTTAATCATAATTTATAAACTTCTAAAGTTCCACTCCAAAGTCAATTGTAGGACACCAGGTTATTCAGAAGCGCTGCATCGAATCAGCAGGCTGTTCAAAGGGTAGTCAAGTAAGAGATCCGAGTCTGGTAGCCAGTGGGTCATATGTTAATGCAGGTGTCGTTTAGGAAGGTGGAGGATCCCGAGGATCAGAAGAATGAGGTATCAATTCTTTTGAACAGACGAGACATTGGTTTGGGGAGAAAATCTCAAGGTGTGATAACCAGAGCCAATTATTCAAGTTTCTCTACAGCTTGACCTACCTAAATTCTGTACTGGCAGCATGCAAAAAGGACAAAATGCAACCTGACTTAAAAGCAGACTCGATTCCATAAGGTTGGTGAATATGTAGATCTCTCTGACTTTATTTCAATGGGCTGTTGATAAATTTCAAATTTTTACATTCGTGTAATTTTATCGATAATTAATTTTTGTGTAGTTGTGAAAAATTGCATTAGCTTACAGCGAGATTCTAGACTGGTAGGCCTTAATCGATAGGAGTACTATTTGAATGGGTACCTGCAGCAGGGTTAAAAGTTATTGTTACCATTTTCAGCAAGAGCTTGAAAAAGTGCAAGGCAGAAAATTAAGAGCTTTTTAGTTTCTAGAGAGATTTCATTACTTAAATTTGAGACTTTCACTGAAGAGTATCATTCGTAACGTCAGTATTTCAATGGAAAGAAATTTCTTTAACCCCAAAAGTAGTAATTAAAAAATAGATGTCAATTTTCCAGGGGGGAAGTGCCCCCCTTGCCCCTATGTGCGGGCGCCCATGCTGCTCGGTAGACGGTTGTGAACTTGGCAAACTAATTTAAATTGCCAATATCTAAAACTGCTCTCATCACTTCATTTCCACATCCAGTTAAGTTGCTTTTCTTAACTTAGCCTATAGCCTGCCCTTCTATTATGCATATTGTGATTTTCAGTTATAACCGATTTGTCAGCAGCAAATTTGCATTCTTAATTGAATGCCAAACAAAATAATAGAATGCAGTGAAATGCTTGCAAAGTTCTATCTTCAAGATCTTGACCAGCTCAATTTATTTCATTACTCGAGCACAGAAATAGGCCTACTACATTAGCTTTTGTCGGTGTCATTTGTAAAACATCAGTGGTATCTTTGTCAATAATAATCTATGACATGATAACGAGTGGTAGCAAGTATAATCTGGAATCAACGTTTCCAGACCTTGAAATTGCAATAAGAATGTTTCTGTCATTGATGCTGTCACTGTCTACAGTTAGGCCTGCTGTACCGTGAACATTTTTTCTCAAACTTTAAGGCCAAACGAATAAAAAACGAAATTCGGAATCCTACAATGTAATAACGAATAAACTGTCTGCCAGAATCTGATGTTATATAATCTTTTAATTTCTATGATAGGCCTATTAGCCTGCAAGAGATTTTGCTGAGGTCAAAACACGAATGCGAGTTTGTAGGAAATTGTCCTGGCAATTCGTGCATTTACTTGTAACAATTTTAGCCTGCTTTCAATTTGTTCAACAAATAAACCGCAAAAACTACGAATCGTGCACACAAAACTGTTATTTAGTAGCCATATAAAGATTGCTGTGTTATAGTTGTTGTGTTTGCTTAGTCCGATGTTAAGAAATTTTAACAAGATTACACATAACTTAGATTAATTATGTTAAATTTATGCGGCGCCCAACTCACTATTTTGCAAGTGCAATGCATTAAGGCAACATTCTATAACCTACAGAATTGAGGTGGAATTCGAGTCACATTTAAAGTTAGAGTGTGTGCCTACGGCCCCCAAACGCGTTAAAACGGCCCTGTACATTTGGATTAATCTATGAGAAAATTAGAACAAGTGCAAACTAAAGTATTCATCGGCGATTGAAGTTTATTCATTTTAAACCTGGCGCATGTTTGGTTTTGCTGGTATCAATTAGTTCTTGGTTTTGGTAGGCTGCATTCATGACTCTAAAATAAGTGAGACTAATGGGGGGAAAATTGAGTTAATACTAATGTTTTGTTTTCACAGAGCAGTGGATCTGCCATTGTCCGGACGAATGCCTTGGCTTTTCGTATACAACTTCACTGTCCACATCTCAACTCTCTGGAGTCGATTTGGCGAGTATTCTACGGAATACAGCCAGCATACGGCAGAGCTATTGGAAAAGTCTGGAGGTTGCTCACAGAGTAGACGTTGATGAAATGATGCAAACCGTCAATGGCCTGAAGTCGGTGATTACTAGCCACAAACAGCTGAATAATCTTGTCTACAAGAACATTCTAAATCCGGCAACTTCTGTGACAAACCGCGTCTTAATGGCTGTCGGAAAATTACTGGACATCGCTGGAAGCGATATGGACTCTAGTCAGCGCTTTTTAGCCAAGTTCCAGGACTGCTACAATGAAACTGTCGACCTTTTGGTTCAGAGTATTTCAGATCAGTCGAGTTCCTTTAGTCAGGAAATCTCGAAGTTAAAGAACTCTTCAGATTACAATACTCTGAAGGATGTACTTGAGGCTCTGAAGAAAACGATGTCATCAGCAAATGATTGCCTAAGCATTTTCTGTGCAGCAAACTTCACAGTAAAGAAATGTTCGATCATTGTTACCAGTGCAAACGATAAGATAAATGACGTACTTCTTCTGATATCCACCAATACATATAGCGAAGAACAGAGATTCCCGTATATTACAGACTCCCTGCCGGATGTGAAACAGAAAATTTCCAAAGTTTTGGGCTGTTTGACAGAATACGCAGATTTGTTGAAGGCATTTCAGTCTCTCCTTGAATCTGTCGATCGGACCGTGTCAACGGGTGACATGGCAGGTACAACGCGTTCTATGAACACGCTTTCGGTGGATGCAAGCTGGTTGGATGATCTGATGGTTTCATATCAAAACGGAAGCCTAACGAAACTTCAGCTTTCCGATGAATTCCTCCAAGAGTCGAATAGCAGATTGTTACTTCATGTCGACAATGCATTGTCTGGGATCGAGTCTTCGGTTTTACCGGATCAGACCATCATGAATGCCATTGAGGCGAAGACAATTTCCTTCTACTCTCAATTGATCAAGTTCTTGAATAAACTGCAGACATTTATGTCAGTCGATAGCATAGTCATCTACAGTTTCGCCAGGGAATTGAATTTGTGGAGAAGACCGATTCCGATGCTTCAAGACAAAACAGTAAGTCTGTTAATCCTTCATTGTATTCATAGCCTCCTCAGTGCCAAACAAGCAAGCCTACCGAATAGCTTATAATATTGACAGTGGCGACGTTAGGAGGCCTTGGAGGCTAAGACCCCTAGAACAGGCAACCCGGGGGCTAAGCCCCATAAAAAGGCCATCCGGTTTATTTGCATGCAAAACTGAAAAATGTTCACGTTTTTGGACCGGATGACTAAAAAAGGTCATCAGAAATTTTTGCGTATGAGAATGGAAAATTTCCTCCGCGAGGATTCAGCACCCCAAAATGAAATCCTGGCGCCGCCACTGAATATAGACCAAGGGATGTGAAACGCAAATGGAAAGTTAAATATTCCAAATTCTGGTGTAGTTATGACAGTATTTGTGAACTCGAAACATTTATTGCCCCCATAAACAAAGTCGAGTTGCCTATTCGCAGACGCTTAATCAAGATAGAATCGATAGATAGGCAGTGGATCAAATCCTGAAAGTGAGACAGGCACAGATTAAGGTGGGAGAGCTTGGGGCTGAAACAGCGAGAGAGTCAGAGGTGTAGATGAATACTATTTCTAAATTTCGAGTGAAAGGGGTGGCGAGAGGTAAGACTTTTGCCGAGTTCACTGCAGCCTCAATTAGACATTATTAGTACTCACGGGAGTTTGTTTGAATGAGAAAACATATGTAGCAATTTACTCACTTTTAGTGAGTGTAGCCTATGATGGAGGATGAGCGGGTTGAACGATGTTTCTAGACCGGGAACAACTAACAGCAGTAATGTTGGCTGTGAGGTTTGAAATGTGTTCTAGGCGAGTGATATGACTTTATATTCTGTTCGTTGAGGACGGATAAATTTGTGTAAGGATTGATGTGGTGTTGATTGGCGATTTGGTAACAGTCCAAGTGAGGGAATTTTAATTGCTTGGTGGTGGGTTATTTGAGTGATTTAAGAGAAAGAAATATTTTATGGCTGCCTAATTTACAGCGACGATTGTAGATCGAGCATTTAATAGGGCATTATAATATTATGGTAAACGTAAGGATTGATAATTTTCTTTGAACGAGCTTCATTTGTGACATTGTGTGTTTTATCCTGCAACTTGCATTATTAATTTATACAGCGACACTCACTCATTATGGTGCACCAATTGCAGAAGAGATCCCGTGAAAATGAGGCTGTCATTAAGAAGCGAGAGGATGCAAGAAGGTCTCCAGCTTGAAACAACGAGCGAGTCATGGTAGTAGCTTGGTTCCACAAAGTGGGGCCAAGAAAGAGAAAAAATATATGGATTTCATCGTGGTAGTCACTAGTCTCCTTCCATGATGTCCTTGTGTGTTTGTTTAGATTGTACAGATGCAACTGTCCTCCAATGAGATCGGACAGGTGCTCGGACCTGAAATGACTCTGGCTGCTCTGGTTAACAATTCTGCAACTACTATCCAGATGCTTGTTCGTGGTTACGACTCGAATCTGAAGCAGGCGCTGACCAATATCCAACTGGAGCTCCGTGCTGCACAGCAGGTGGTCATCAAAAGCGTTAATACTCTCAACAAGCAGCTGACCAACTTTAACGATTCTACTTTCATCGGAGACAGCTTTGTCAGGTATGTAGGCTATTATCATTATATAAACAAACATCTCCACCGACATTTGTGCATGTTTCAGACTCTTCTGAGAAGGGCTCTGGTAGCTATTTCACAGGTAATAGTAGGACGACTGTTACACACATGGACGCAGGAGGCCGGGGTTCAGAGGCATGTCTCCCAAATTTGTGGTGAGTCTGTTGCTTGGGCAAGTAAGCCCGGATAAATATGAAACAAACTGTACTTGATGTTCAACGCTTATTATCACACCACATTATCTCCCCGCTTCAATTTAACCGAATTGAGTAAAATACTAGCTCACAACCACCATGGAAATCGCGGAAAGTTCTGAATGCACAGTGGCATTTTTAAAATAATGGCGAAAATAGCAGCTTATTCACGAGCCAAAATCGGCTCTAACCTCGCGGCAATTCATGAGATACATATGGTGAAAAATTGACAGTATTGAAATCATAATGCCAAAGTTCATGGAACTCACAGCTTGGCTGACATCTTTCTACTATCCCTAGCGATGGAGCAAGATGGACACGATAATCTTGCGATCATCAACATTGAGCTATTATAGCCCACATGTTCTACAACTGCAGATCTATACCGGTCCGTTATTGAGACTTTTTACAGACTAAGCAGGGCCGATTAGATAATTTTCTGGCCCCTATAGTCAGAGCTTTCACGGGTCCTTAAAATATCATAGAAGGCTCGGTATATTAAGGAACAAATTAGAAACGAATTGAAATAATAAAAGTTCGGGCACGAGTTACGAAATAATATTGGCTTCTAGTGGTCTATTATTTTATATAACATTTATTGCTTTTAGTTGGGTTATTGAATCTCTCATTAATCGTCTATATAATATAATATCTGAATTGCTCTAATCGCTCTCTCTTTATACTTCAAAGAACTTCAGTTCACCTCAGCGACTCCAGAAGCTTGATCTTGTTTTCCTCTCTCAAATTTTCGGTCTTTTCATGAATTTGTTGTTAAGTGGGCGGGATATGTGTGTGTTGTACAGTATAGATCACATGCCTTTACTGAGGACATTTGCAATATCACGCGTTCCTCTTATTTTTTTAAATTTCAGGTGCCTCAGGGTCATTCGTCTCCTCCTCCATCTTCACTACCTTATTTCATGTATTTATGTACTGCAATTCTCCTCTCATTGATCTTCATAGGGTTCGTCTATTATCGCTTCAACTCAGTGCTAGACTGTTTGCCCGACTTCCGAGGTACTCTCGTAACTCTACCATTATGTTTGATGAACTTCATTGGCTTCCTCTCCGTGCCCGCATGCAATTTAAGACCCTCACTCGAATCTTCAAGACTCATCGGGGTCTTTCCCAAATATGTGGCCGACCTCATGCATAGACGCCACTCAGTTTCCTCCAACAGTTCACTTCGTTCATCCAACACACTCGACGTACATGTACATGTAGCTCTTCGGTCTAGAACTGCTATGGCTCAGTCTTTATCAATTGCCTCAATTGATCCTTCGCTATGGAATGCTTTTTCTTCTTGCGTTCGCTCTACACTTCAGATCCTGTCTAACTCTTCTCTCTTTTTCCTTCTCTCTTCTCAAAATCGTCTTCTTCTCGCTGGGTCTTGCACCCTGAGAGAGTCTCTAAACGGTTCACCATAATAGAGGCGCTTTATAAATGATGAACGACGATACGATACAATAATAGGCCTACAGTTATGAATTTATTCAATTCAAATTCTTCATATGAAGTTTTAACTGATTGTTAAGTGTCAGGAATATTTTGCTTTGAAATCTATACATCATAAACTGTGCATACATACAAAGGCCTAGAATTTCCCAGGTTGGGTCCCTAAAGTACCCGTGCCTCAGGAGAAAAATCCTGGCTCCCAACCCCACTGCTTAAATATCCCGTATACGCCTATGGTTACAAATGTCTGTATATTATTATTTTACCTCCGAGGATTGGCCCTTGGGTTCTACGGCGATGCGAGTCATTCTTAGCGGAAGAGACAAGGCCTGTTTCCTGGAAAAATAATTCGCGACAAAAGTACCTAAGATGATCTATTTAATTAATTGATTTAATAGGTCTCTTTCAGAAGGTCACCATCCGGCATCTGAGAAACCTGCTCTTGGATTTCCCACTCTTAAGAAGCCCAACCTAATGCCAAAATTATCGCCTACTGCAAATCTTTCCTTTCTCTCCAAGACTTTAGAATTTAGACCGACTTGTTTCTTTACAACTTATTCCTTATCTTGAACAATCGGGCCTTCTTCCTCCCAGACAATCCGGCTTAAGAACTCACTGTTCGACCTAACCACTCTGCTTTATTTTCTTCCTCACATCTGTTCTGCTATGGATAATCCCATGTTACTCTTTGTGCACATTCTGATGCATCGTCAGCATTTGATATGGTAGACCAGTACTATTCTATTGCGTCTTCCTTTGGTCCTAGTGGCCTACTTCTTCTTTGGTTTGGTTCATATCTTACTGACTGTACCAAAATGGTTATTTTAGGCGACTCTCGCTCTTCATGGGTTCCTGTTACAATTTGAGTTCCTCAAATATCCGTTCTGGGTCCACTTCTTTGTGTCTTGTTTACAGCTGATATTCCTCTTCTCTTTGTGAAACACTCAGCCTCTGGTCACCTAAATGCTGATGATTTCCAGACTTTTGTTCATGGCTCCTCTTCCCAACAGTTGCTCTTTGCCATCTATTGGATCTATTTCTGCTGATCTCATTTGTTGGATGTCCTCAAATCGTCTCTTGCTCAACTCTTCCAAGACTCAGTTGACCTGGATGGGCACTCGTCAACAGCTATATACAATTGATCACGTTTTACTTGCCAAGAGGCTTCCTCAATTTACTTTTTCACAAAATATTAATGTTCGCAACCTGAGTGTTACACTAGACAGTACTCTTTCCTTCTCGTCACATATCTCTAATCTTTCGCGATCCAGCTTCTCTCATCTGCGACGTTTACGTGCCATTCGACAATCTGTCCCCTCGTCGAGTTTTTCTTTTACGGTTTGTGCCTTCATCTGCTCCTGCATTGTATACTGTGACTCATTACTCATTGGTCCAACAAAACTTCGCCGGGCTTCTCTCCAATTTTCATGCATCTGCTCGCTTTAATGCCAGCCTCCCTCGCTTCTCTCACATATAAGATTTTCTGACTGAACATCTTCATTGGTTTCCCTTTACTGCCCGGATTCAATATAAAATTGTCTTTTTTATCTATAACTAGCTGGGGTACCCGGCGTTGCCCGGGAAATTTAGGATACGACCCGCTCCTGGCCACAACCACACCACACTCCACCCCATCCTACCCCACCCCACAACACCCCACCACACTCCGACCTCCACCGGTACGCCACCCGTGAAATTTTGGTTTTCGGAAAAATTCCACCCACTTCCCTCCCCCATACCCACACTCCTCCCCAACCCTCCCCAATCACAACCACACCCCCACTCCCCACCCACCCCACCCATCCCCCTCCCCACCTTACCCCCACTCCCCAACACTCCCCCTTCCAACCCACCCCCACCCCGCCCACAACCCCCACCCGCCACCCCCCACCCCCACTCCCCCATACTTCCACCCACCACACCCCATCCCTCCACCCCACCCCGTCCACCATCACCACCCGCCAACGCCACCCCACCCCTTCTTCAAATCCCACCACACCCCCACTACCCCCACACCCCACCCACCACACCCCACCCACCACACCCCATCCCTCCACACCACCCCACCCCCATTTCCTCCCCACCCACCCCTTCTCATCCCCACCCAACCCCTCCCCACCCCACCTCTCACCCCCACCCGCCACCCCCGACCCCACCACACCACACTACACTTCGACCTCCACAGGTACGCCACCCGTGAAATTTGTGTATTCGTAAAATTCCCTCCACCATTATCCCCCACCCCCATCCCACCCCACCTTGCCCACCACCCACCACACGACACTCCGACCTCGACCGGTACGCCACCCGTGAAATTTCGGTTTTGTGGAAAATTTTATCCCCCACCGCCCCCACGCCCCCCCCACACCCCCACCCATGCCCCATCCTGGCCCCTGCGGGCCGAGGTGTGGGATGAGTAGAGGCGAGGCGGCCCGCAGGTACCTTACAAAACCAAAATAGTGTAGTATAGCATTATCATGTAATATCAAGATAATCTTTCGGTTTCTCTTTTAAAGTGGTCTGTCTTTACTTATGCTGCGCTTCTTTAGGAACAATTTCCTCGAAGTGGACATATTCTATGGCGAATTGAAGTATCGGACAATTGAACAGACGACTGGATACGATATGGTCCAGTTCCTAAGTAAGTCCATGATGTCTGCATGAGATAAAATTCATGTAGTTAACAGCTGGAGACAGTTAGTTATCAGCAGCATGTTTTTAAGACTAGACTTTGCTCTCAATTGCAATTGACAGAAAGTAGCCGATAAAATAACGTTCTGTTTAATCTAGAACCCAGAAGATCATCTTTACTGTGCAAGCTTCTTTCTGGTAGACTGTTGAGAGAGAGAGAGAGAGAGAGAGAGAGAGAGAGAGAGAGAGAGAGAGAGAGAGAGAGAGAGAGAGAGAGAGGGGGAGGGAGGGAGGGAGGGAGGGAGGGAGGGAGGGAGGGAGGGAGGGAGGGAGGGAGGGAGGGAGGGAGGGAGGGAGGGAGGAGAGAGAGAGACAAGAGGGAGAGAGAGAGGGAGAGAGAGAGAGAGAGAGAGAGTGAGAGCGACGAAGAGAGACAGAGAGAGACAGACAGACAGACAGACAGACAGACAGACAGAGACAGACAGACAGACATATAGACCGACAGATACAAAGACAGAGATAGACAGATATTCGGACATACATGTACAAACAGATAGATAGACAAGCAGACGGATGGACATTTGGGACAGAGATCCGGAGAACCAGAATTATTTGAAGTCACAAAATTAATGTAAATGGATGTTCTGTTAAATTTGTTCAGGTGATTTCGGCGGATGTTTCGGTCTGTTCCTCGGAGGAAGCATTCTTTCCTTCTTCGAGTTCATGGATCTTATCCTCTACAACCTCATTCTGAAGATATCGAGCAGAAAGATTAGAATGACGAAAATGATCAACGTTAGACCAATGTCAGAAGGGCAAGATTCTCGTCCGCGGTCTGGGGTTAGAGTTCACCCTCTTCCGAATTACGACAGCCCACCTTTGGAATCAGTTCGAATTGAATAAACACTTTGACTCCCAGAAATTCATGATTTTGACTTTAGTTTTAATTAACAATTAGTTGCTCTTGAACGTTTTTCTTATAAGCTGTTGCAGGAATAGTTGCTTTATAGTTTGTAATTTAAGTGTGGAAATGCTTCTGGGTGTAACGTAAACTTATACTGTATAGGGTGGGCCATAAAAATAACTTTTTTATGGTCCGCCTTGTATATTTCGATGGTGTGTGAGATAGCATCAATAATGTTGAGGACACTTTTCAATGAAATTTTTGAATGCCTATTTACAAAATATGATCTATCACTTTGCACTGTATTGTATTGTAAGCTTATTATAAGCATTTATAAAGTGCCTCTTACAGACTAGCTATTCAGCGTGACAGCCCCGAGGAAATAAAAAAAAGTCTTCAAGCAGCGATGGGCTGAAGATGACACCCTCCAATAAGATCCAAATAGTTACCCGAATACCATAGTTATCCACATAAATCTGTTCGATTCTAGACATCGGTTTGCATTATCATTGCTGAACGTTTCTATAAATTGATCGTTTATTGCGCACTTGTGAAGTATTATAAGGTTAAGATGTGGTAACAGATGAAATACTAACTGTGATTAATTAAACTAAACAGAAAAGTTTTAGATAATTGAATGAGTAGTGCTATGGGTTGGTTCTGATTAATCTGTGCAAGAAGGTGATCACGGAATTATTGAGACTTCTTATATCAACTGAATTGGTTACTAACAGGAAGATAAGTAGAAAAGAAGGATGCTATATTTTGACTTTTTAATATTTGTAGATTTTCTTGATTTCTTATTATTGTTTGAGTTTCATATATTATGAACATTTTCTTTCCATTATTAATGTTATTTCATACGCTAACATCTGTCTATGGCTATCTCTTTGTAGGTGCACTCTAGATTTGATATGCGTACAGATCACATCGTTATCGCTTAGTCTATTTGTGTGTGTGTCAGTGCAATGTACTACAATATCGTTTACGTTTGATAATGTTCGCTTGCAAGGTCAGTACCTACAAGTTGAAGCCGGACATGACTACACCCTACAAAGCTCCGATTATATTATTGGGCGACTAAGGTTCCTCTCAGCATTTCTTTTTGAAGTCAAGCTATTTTTCGAATCAACATTTTGTCAATTTCTTAAGTCGTCTATTGAACTTTGATTTTAAAAAACGTAGACGTTATTTAAAGCTAAGTGACATGATATTTGTAGGGCATGGTTCAGGTGTGTAGAAAGATGAATTTCTTACTGCGATTGATTAAATGACAAAAATTAATTTGAGGAGATAAAGAGATTGAAGAGATAAGGAGAGTCGCTGAAGAAACTGAAAGAAGATCAACAACGAAATTATTTGGGCTGTTTCTTCCCAAAATTATCTGAATATGATCAAAACAAACTTGATTATGAAGAAAAACGAGAGATGATTGACATTTTTTAAGTAGGCCAGAAAGGAGGAAACAATCTTTCGCGAGCTTTTGATATTTGAAAAATGTTTTTAATATTCTTTTTCTTGTTCGACTTTATTGTCAACGTTATCTTTCCGTTATTTCTTACTGTTGTAGGCTACATTTTAACGTAAGTCAATTGTTTTCGCAGTGTGGTTGACGTAGGTTCGTTGTTCGTTACCGAAGGTTTCTAAACAGCACATCAAAGATATTGTCGTCGCTTGTTTTGTGTATGTCAGTCCAATACAATACAATGTTCTTGAAGTTCGATAATGTCCCTGCCAGCATGCCCACACAGAGCCCATCACGTTTTTACGTGGGCTTATGGGCGTGGGCTAGCCCATATAAGCCCCAAATGGGCAGGACGTGGAAAGCCCATTGCCCGAATAAAATTCGATTTTGGCGACAAGTAAGCTTCTGGGTTTGAGCTGCCCACATCCAACATATCTAAAATTTACATCAGGAATCTACAACTACCATTTCCATTTTCGAAATTTTACGTGGGTAATAGATGGGCTTGGGGTGCCCACATAGAACCCACTTGGGCCCAATGTCAAAAGCCCATTCACCCAAAACCGTTATATCTGATTTTTCTATGGGTCAAAAGTGGGCTGATGGGCATGGGCTGACCATATGAAGCCCATCTAAGATTGGGGTGAGAAGCCCATTAACCGACATTTCAAAAATTCAACTTTTTTGTCTGCCATAAATGGGCTGATGGGCATTGGCTGCCAACATGAAGCCCATCTAAGATTGGGGTTCTAAGCCCATTAATCGACATTTTCTAAGTTCAACATTTGAGACCGCCATTATTATTACAAACTAGCTGGGGTACCCGGCGTTGCCCGGAATTTTAGGATTCGGGCCGTTCCACGTCGATCCCTCCCTCCCTCCGATCCTCTCATCCCTCCCTCCGACCCTCCCTCCCTCTCTCCCTCCTTCCCTTCCTCCCTCCCACTCTCCCTCCACACCCGACCACTTTCCGACCTCCGCCTGTACGCGACCCGTGGAAATTTTGGTTTTCGTAAAACATTCTTCCCCACCCCACACCCTCCCAACCACACACCACCAACGCCTACCTCCACCGGTACGCCACCCGTGAAATTGTGGTTTTCGTGAAAAACTTTCTTTCCCCCACCCCACCTCCTCTCCCCACCACACCCCACCACACTCTGACCTCCACCGGTACGCCACCCGTGAAAATTTGGTTTTCGGGGGGAAAAATTCTTCCCTCATTCCCCCACCACTCCCCAACCACACCCCACGACACCCCACCACACTCCGACCTCCACCGGTACGCCACCCGTGGAATTTTGGTTTTCGGGAACAAATTCTTCCCCACTCCACCACACCCCCACCCCATCCCCCCACCAACCCCACCACACCCCCACGACATCCACCACACTCCAACCTCCACCGGCACGCCACCCGTGAAATTTGGCCTTTCGGGAAAAATGTTCTCTTCCCCCGTACCTCCCAAACACACACCTCGGCCCTGTGGTTGGTGGGGTGGGAAATGGATGGGACCGGTGTGGAATGGGGCCCGGATGGGGCGACGTAGGAGGTGGGTAGGACGATAAACCAAAATTTACTCCATAGGTTGGCTGCTGGATAGAGTGGGCTTGGGATGGAATTGGGTTGGCCGGGAGAGGTGGGGGCGGTATTGGGCGGAGTCATGGCTGGACGACGGAGTGGGGCGAGAAACCTAAATTTACTGCAGTGTTCAGGTGTTTAGTGGGATCGTGGTGCGACAGGGTGGGGATGGAGTTGGGTTTGTGGTGGGGTATGAGGTGGGACTAGGGCGAGGTCAGGGTGGGGCGACGCTGCAGGGTGGGCTAGACGAAAAGCACATTTACTTCAGAAAGTGTGAGAGTATGTCAGTGCTATGCACTAAATACCGTTGATGCTGGATCAGGGCCGGATTTAAGCATAGGCTACACGGGCTCCAGCCAAAGACCCCACCACTTAGGGGCACCACCATGCAGTTGCAGTCATAGTGTTTTTGTGTGGAGGGACCTACGTAACTACTCATGGGGGGCCACGTCAACTTTCCGAGCCAGAATAACTGGTCGAAAATAAAGAACATTTCTAAGTGGGAGGCATGACCGGATTTGCCTCCTCCTGGATCCACCCTGCCTATACTGTACTTCGACAGCTGACGACAACCATATACTGTAGCAGTGCTCGTGAGTGTTGACGTCACTGTAAAGAGGCAGGAAGTGGATAAGATGGAAAGAGCATTGGAAGTACAGAAGGCATGGAAAAGTGGAAAGAGCTGACGGCTGCTCATGGAAATGAATTATCCTGCTTCCCATGATCCGATGGAGGCAATAAATTAGACAGCAGTCTAATATTGGCTGCAAGAGAGGCATCCCTCGCAATCAGCGCCTGAAGCCAGATCCCAAGTGCACCGCGCCGGACACTTGGACCACTTCACTTGCACGTCCCATGCACTGATTCCTGCACTGTATTAACAGCCAACGATACATTGATGATGCTGACGTTTAATGCGTAGACCACTTCGCCTGGTGGAAGAACGCAAAATCTCTCCCACCTGTCGGCCTTATAGGCTTATAAGCCTGTAGGAAATATATACGTACACACATATAATATGCATATAATGTGGTTCGAGGGTGTAGTGGGGGGACGGTGTTCGGTGCCTTGGAGCCTGAGGGTTCAGGTTCGAATGTACCACAAACCGCCGCGTATAGGGACCTTGAGTCTTGAGCAAGTCCTTCACTTGCAATAATGCTCATGCACTTTGGCGTAAAGCTCCGATTCAGTGCCTGCGCTGTAGTAGGGAGCGCCTCTGAGTAGCTAGATTGAATAGGCGCTTATAACAAATGCGAGAAATAAATGAATAAATAAAAATGATAATTACTTCCTTTAAATGTATGTACATATCGATAAAACACAAATATACATTATGTATAGGCTATCATGCTATTGGTGTATTATAGGGCCTACATCAATATGGTGAAGACTGTGAAGTTATTGTATTTTTAAGTCTATATCGATTATAATAATAATATTATTATAATATGCAATATATGTATGTGTACGGTATGCACGTATCAATTATATAAATTATGTATCCGTGCTTGTCTCAGTACGCACAGTGGCGTCTAACCCCCCCACTTGGAGTGGGAGAACAAACCCCCCCATTTTCGCCGACTTAAAACAATTGTATGGGAATCTGTTCATATGATGCGCGTTGCACTGTTGTGAGGGGCACGGGTATGGGGAGGGGATGCGCCCCTCCCCATTAGAAACTTTTTGAATTTGCACATTGCAATGGCAGCATTTTAAGGTGTCGTCTTAACAAAATAGCTGTACTTTTTCAGTGACCCATTAGAAAATTTTTGAATTTCCACATTGCAATGGCACCGTTTTAGGGGGTCATCTTAACAAAATAGCTGTACTTTTTCAGTGACCCATTAGAAACCTTTTGAATTTGCACATTGCAATGGCAGCATTTTAAGGTGTCGTCTCCAATATAGCTGTACTTTTTCAGTGACCCAATAGAAACTTTTTGAATTTGCACATTGCAATGGCAACATTTTAAAGTGTCGTCTTAACAAAATAGCTGTACTTATTCAGTGACCCATTAGAAAATTTTTGAATTTCCACATTGCAATAGCAGCATTAATTTTTAAGGTGTCGTCTAAATAAAAATTACCGGTACTCATTTTTCCATGCTGATACTAGCCTAGCCATGGTTTGAGGCCTTAGAGTGTCGCCTCCCAATTGCATACAATTTTTGGATTTGCACATTGCTGCCGTACGTAGCATTTTAAGCTGTCATAATCTCAGTGCTCAGAGATGTGGTTCAAGACTTCAATAAATGTCGCTCCCAATGCTTATTTTTTTTATTTGCAGACTGTGATGGCGGCTTTTAAGTTGCCATCTTAGACGAATTTTCATTATAGATAAATAAGCTCAATGAATAACACTGTAGTAAATTATAATGATATTTATCAAATATTTCTGAAACGTTGGGGCGATATAGGCATATCTCCGCCACCCCTTTAAATCTCCGTCCATGCGCTTAGAAGCTGAAAGCTAATAATTCTAATTCTCCACATAAACTCTCTGTGTAGGCAAACCTTTAGCTGTTGACAACTCCTGCTGATGTCGATGCAACTCTTCGCGAAATAAGAAAAACTTATAACACAGAAACAGTCAAATTCGGTTGTCTATGGTAGACCTACATGTATAATGACTACCATCTATCTTCCTGCACTTATGGCTGCATCTCTATAGCATGGAAAGACTCTGCTTTACATCAGAGCTGCTCTTATCCATTTCAGCGATATGCTGGCTGGGAATCTAATGCGAAACATCTGTTATTAGCTTCATTAGGCTACTTTTACGGAAGGGACCCCTGTCCGAAGACTGGGGTAGGCTACACGTGCACAGCAAGTGTCAAACGGGTCGTTTGATTCTTGCTGCGCGACCGTCGCAATCATTAATTTTGTTGCCTTCATCACCTCCCAAGGGTGGGGCTTCGGCTTGGCTCCGTCAGTAAGCGTGATTAATGATGAGGTCAACTCCGAATGGGTGTGTTCCACTCTTGTATGCCAGGGACTTGACTGACACTAATGTCTATGAGTTGTCCTGCTCCCTACCAAGCATAAGTGACATCAAGCGAACCGTGGGTTCGTTAGTCCAAGGTAATAATGTTTTTCGATACATAAATGATGCACAAATAATAATTTTCTTATTCCAGGCCTTTATTTAATAGAAATTCACCAACCCCCCCCAATTTAGACCCGAAAAACGTCAAACCCCCCACTTTCAGAAACCGTGGGAGAACGTTCTCCCAATTGGTAGACGCCACTGAGTACGCAGTACCTCTCGTGCAAGTGTGCAGCTGTGCAGATGTCTATCAGAACTAAATCTAACATAAGAAATTCTGACTAATAATAATTGAAGGCGACGTGCAAGCGTTCATCATAGGAAGACTGTTTCAACGGCACGAACCAACGCAAGACACGCATTCATTACATTGCGCAATGTTATTCAGTCTGTATTGATTGTGAGTTTGCTATTAGGCGGCACCTATTGCGGGTGCTCGTCATGGGGGGGGCTCGGTATAGTAATGGATAACACACTGGCCAAGAGTGCGAGAGGTAGTGAGTTCGAGCCCCCGTTGAGCGGATATGCTTTGTATATGCTGCTATTAGCGCCATGTAGGGCCTATTGCAGGCTGTCTGTTCAGTTAGTGTAGTTAAGATTTGGGCATTCTGTGATCTGTGTTCTTGTAAATTGTTTAAACTGCATAGTTGTGCACTGTAACCAGTTGCGTTCTGTCAACCGGATTGTGGATTAAAGGGAATATTAAATATTATTAACATAAGAGCTGATCCGGACCCGCTTGCACAAGACTGCGATCAAAATGTAACGATCTTCATTCGCTTGTGAATTAAAGACATGATTGTATCGAAAGTAGAATCCAACACCGCAGTCGCATGGATGAGGGATAGGCCTACGCCGGTATACAAAGCTTCCACGTTGCACCATTCAAGTAGCCTTTGCGCGAATGGTCACAAGTAGGCCTACAACCAGAGTCCTCACGTACTATATGTAGGCAATGTATGTGTGAAGTTGTGAACACCCACAAGCATGCAGTTATTGCACACACACACACACAAGAACGCGCAATTACCTACATACACTGTCACACACGCATACACAGGCACGCACATACACACGCACGCACACATGCACACACACGTACACACATCTACCTACCTACTTACCTACCTATCTACGAACGCATAGCCTATATATAATGACTAGGCCTATATATAATAGGCCTATATGGCTCTACATGTATATCGCATTTATATTTTCCAATACGCAAACAGCACACATGCACATGTGTACATTATGATGAATATAATTTAATATAAGAAGCTATATGATATAGGATATATTATTATTATACTGGGTAGACATGTAGTGCAACAAGACCTATATACCATATTATATTATGATCTAGTAAGCTGCAGCCGAAATGTGTTATGACATATAACGGATGGTACAGTTTCCAACATCAGCTGCACATGATGTGGTCTGTTTCCGGTGTCTCCTCAAGGTCGTCTGCACTTTCCGCTGGTCCCACGTGTGTATTTGATCACGTGCACCTGTCGTCGTCCAATCAGCGTGTGACTCTGCTGAAGGTTATCTGCTGTCGGTCGGTACAACTTCTCATGACACCATTGTTTAGCGTTTTATAGGTTTTGAAATACTCACAGGGGAAGACAGACAGACAGACAAACAGACAGACAGACAGACAGACAGACAGTCAGACAGGCGGATAGAGAGAGAGATGAACCGAGGGTAGAGGGATAGAGAGGTAGACAGAAACACAGTTCGGTCTAGGTTAAGAGTAAAGAACGATGGGTCAATGGGGTAGATTGGGGCATGATGGTGCAGATCGGAATTAACCTCCGCCTCTGCTCGTAACGTTGGCAGTGCCAGTCTACAACCTGGAGAAAGGAGGAAGGTGACACTAACCATCCGTAATTAATAGACACACACACGGCGGGACGCGGTGGTGTAGTGGGTATATTCGTTGCCTTGCAGCCCGAAGGTTGCAGGTTCGAATCCACCTAAAATCGCCGCGTAGGGACCGTGGGCAAGTCCTTCACTCGCAATTGCTCAGCGCTTCGGCGTGAAATTCCGATGCAGTGTCCGCGCTGTAGTCGGGAGTTCCTCTGAATAGAGCTTGAAGAGGGCGCTATTACAAGCGCACATACAAACAAATAAACACACAGTGTCGCTAAACAGCTGGGAAAAGATGGGAGGGAGGCATCCTGACCAACAGCGAAACAGGGAATTTGATTCCATATAAATTGCATGCCATCCTTTGTTTTTATACATGTGAACGTATAAGTTTGTACTTAGCCATGCACAGTTGGTAGGCTATAAATATAACGGGAGCAAAAAGTATGCAATCAGCCAAAGACGTTTTTCCAAATACTTTTATATAAGCCAAGACCGAGACAATTAAAAAGATGTTTCACGAAGAAACCAAAAAACCCAAACAATTCACTAATACCATAAAAACAAGAACAACGTGTAATCTCAGAAGAAAACGAGTGAACAGCGAAGGAATTGTTCTCCTCTATCGGTCATCGAAGTCCGATTAATTATCCGTCCGTTGTTAATATACTGTGTTTAAAAAAAACTTCACAACGTTTCATTAAGTAGTTTGAAAAAAAGACTCAATAATAAGGTCTGCGCGGTACAAACAGCTCGTATATCATTGTTATTGTCTGTCATGTAACGTGAAGGCTGGACAAGATTTGCACAAGCGGGCTGGACAATTAATCTGGCCTACATCCGGCAACGAAGACTTCATCGGCAAGAAAATGTTGCTCGATTAGTACAAAATCATCGACTAGTATTCACTTACACGCTGGGTCAACTTAACAGCTATAACAGGACCAGAATACACTGTAATATGAGGATTGGGTTAGAGATACTTATGGCCAGAGTGGATCTTGTGATTCGCCTCTGAACATCTATTTCGCATTGGCCTTCCAAACTCTGGTGGGGGAGAAGGTATAAGGGCCCTTAGGTCAACACATCTGACCATTGGGTATTAGTCACACTCGATAAATCTGAATAACCATAAAAAACTTCCACTGAAGTGTGTAGTGGAACTGATTATGAAAAAATTTATTATCGAATAAAGTGTCAAAATATCAGCTATGAGTCTTGAATTTCTATGAACCTCCATGACGATCTTCACCAAGAATAATGTTCATCACTTATCAGAAATCAGCTTAGACAAACTTTCACCAAACAGACTAGTACATTATGAAATAGACCTAAAATCCACAATGCCACGAGAGTATAACATGCATATATGTATTATCATTGCCTATACGAACACATAGATGAAAATTGGTGATAATGAAAATTTCCTATAGCTCAAGCAATAATGGACCAATGACAGTAACTATGCCATATTAAGTCCAGACGGTACTGGTCAATCACATCACATAGTTGCATTCCAGAATCCAAAAGGTAACCAGCTGGCAAGAAAATGATGGCTGTAGGGGAAGCTGATTTAAAGTAGGCCTGCCACTTAAGGATTGTTTGCTAGCCAATCCATGTACATATAAATGCAGATGGTTTGTAAATGTGTCAATGGTGTGTGTGTGTGATGGGTTGATAAAATTATAATAGGCCTAATTATTATATTAATACAGTTGTGCATGAGTTAAGATTAATACATACATACATAGTTACATACATACACACAAATGCATATATATGTATTAACATATTATGTATTGTATACATTATTATGTATGCATGCTTATTACTATGAATCCTGAAATATATAAAAGTAATTTTATGAGAAGGATTAAGCTTATAAATCAGAAGTAACAGGACAATTGAAGTGTTTTGGGCCCATTAGCTCATTGTCTTAAGTGGGAACATGTAGATGCAGGTATTACAACTTCGAACTAGGCCTCAATAGCTGGTTCAGCATGCCTTTTCCTCAATAGAAAAAGTTCATGAAACCCCTATAACAATGAATAAACTTGCTTTGAGCTCAAATATTTACACTGTGTGTGAATTGTAGACTTGAAGAAATCCTATGCAAAGCTTGAAATATACAGTAACATATTTGAAACTGTGCAAAAAACGACTACGTCATAGACCTAGTTCCTATGGACCTAGAGTTCTCACAGAGCACAACAATCATTGATGAAATGTTGAAATGTACGATCGTGTGAGCAAATACCTCAAAGAAAAGTCTAACAAACCAGAACTTGCTAGTGAACACTGAACATGTTCACACAAGAACCTTCGAAGATGTCTCAGCAAAGCGCACACAGTGCACACAGTGCACAGTTTACAGTTTGTGCACAGTTTACAATTTCCACCCATAAATTCTAATACACAGAAACTATATCATGTATTATTATCCTAACGGCTTCTATCCAATTAAAATGAAACTCACCAGATTTCTTCCATATAGTTCACACACACACACACACACACACACACACACACACGTTTCTTCTAATATTACGAACTCGATTATTCTAACGTTAGCTTTCTTTGATCATTTGTAGACGACCTGCTTCGCATTGTCCTCCATTATCGACTGCTTCTCGTAGACGTTGAACATACGGACGAACGACGGAAGGATCGGCTCGTCGCAGGATTTCACGAGGCCTGGATAGGCCTGGCGGAAGTGCTTCGTCGCCTCTTCCAGGTGGTAGTGTGGTATCTTGGTGAACATGTGGTGCATCTGGTGAGTTCCGATCGAGTGGATGACGTAGTGTACGATGCCGTAGTTGCGATCAATGGTAGACAGCTGACCCTTGACGAAGTCCCACCTGTCGTCGGCGTACCAAGGGATGTTGACTTCATTGTGGTGCAGGAACGTGACCACCACGATGTACGTTCCCATGATGAAGACCGGCATGAGATAGTAGACGGCCAATGCGCAGAAACCGTAGGCGATGTAGAACTTGTAGGAGAGAGCAACCATGAGTCCAAGGCTGGCCAAGGAGAAGACGCAGCCTACGAAGTGCCCCACGAACATCGGATCGACGGGGTCAAAATGCTTGACGCGCCGAGGATTGTAGCCGACCGCGAGGTAGATGAACCAGCCAAAGCCAAATGCAAATCCGGGCAGGGTTTTCGCCTCCGATTTCTGGCTCTTGCGCACCGGGTAGAAGACCTCGTCGCGATCAAAGTTCCCGGTGTATCTGTGGTGGTTGTGATGGCTAAGCTTCCACTGGTAGTAGGGAACCAGAAGGAAGCCGTGCGTGATCGTTCCGATAACGTCATTGAGCAAGGAGTTGTTGGAGAAGGATCCGTGTCCACAGTCGTGACCGAGCACAAAGAGGGCAAAGAAGAAGGTTCCCTGAACGGCCCAGTAAAGCATGAAGAGGACACATCTTAGCCAAAATGACTCCACAATGCTTTCCAGGTAGCTGAGCACCAGATAGGCAAGGAAGACCTGACCGAAGTCTTTGACAGTGTAGTACATCGACAGGGATAGGCTTGGCTGGAAGCAGTGTTTAGGTAGAGCACGCTTGAGGTCAATGATCGACGGCAGACCTTCTGGAAGCGTCTGGTCCAGTCCGGTGCCCTTCACGTGATCGCTTCCGGGAACCTTGTTCTCGTTCACGTAGGCGAGGATGGCCTTGAAGACTGACCTGACGAAGAAGGCCGCTCCGAGGGAGAAGTTGACCGTCTCCGTGAGCAGCATTCCAGCATTCGGCATGTTCCAGTACGTGGTAGAAGAGGGAGAAGCCATGGCTGCTGTGATGATAGTCTATGGCGGCTGGAGCAGAGACTGCAGTGGAACAGCGAAGAGATTATAGCTTTTGTGCACGAAGTTGCTCTCCTAGCATTGCATAGCTCTACACCAGTGCGAGCAGACGGCCAGTTCTGAAAAGGTTTAAGAACGAATGTAAATTCTTGACAATACATTAGCCTATACATTACTTGTTGCATCGATGGGGTACTTAAAATTCCCATCATTAGCATGAACAGAATCGCTCCATGCATGAACGTGCATATCATTATATATACAGAGTGTCATTCAGTACCAAAAGCGAATCCATAATTATCAGTTTAGACGTTTTGAACAACACCTTAATTTCACTTTCCAATTAGTAAGGAGAAATCACAACATTTGATGATTGTCAAACATTGGACAAAACTGATTTACATTATATATCGACACCAAAGACAACAATGCACTCAAGATTCATTTTATAACCGGGGCGAATTTCAGCGTGGGTGTAGGCCTGTATGCATGATCGCTAGCCCAGGGCGCCAACCACTTAGAGGTCCTCACCATTGCAATTTAATATATTTAATATTTTGTGTCCCTTCACTGCATGTACTATGGATTCTAATAGTGAGTGTCTATGGGGCCGTCCATAAAGTACGCCAAGCTATTTTTGACCATTTTTGACCCCCCTCCCCCTGTCACAAACTGTCACAAATCTCGGACCCCCCCTAAAGTACGTCACACTTTCGATTTTTTTTTAAAAACATAACCATTTACCTAACCCTCTAAACCCTAACAGGAAATCAACTTTTATCCCGCCAGGCCGGGTTTTAGACACGCCTGGCCGGGCCGGGTCGGATTTTAGGTACTAAGAACAAACAAAATAAAAAAGAATTTAAAAAATAAATGTGTGACGTCACACATGGCCTGACCCCCTCCCCCCTGTCACAAACTGTCACACTTTCTTACACCCCCTCCCCCCCTGGAGCGTGACGTACTTTATGGACGGCCCCTATAATGCTAGACCTACATCTGAGTGGTCGGTTTCTGAATTACCGCTAGGGCGAATCATAATTCAGAAAATCGCGTTAACCTTAAGCGTAGCATGTTCAGCTGTTGACAGATTGTCATAGGCCAACATTTTTTTTACCGCAGTGTTAATTTCGTGAACGAAACTAGAACGAGAACAAAAATGATGTTCACTTAAATGAAAACGAGAACTAGAAAGATATTGCGAAGTAAAACTAAATAAAAAAAATGAGAGAATTATGTAGAAGGAAAATAATAGAAACGAAAACGAAGCAGTTGAACGACGCACCTCAGGTTATGGGCTAAATTACTCTCACTCTACCCTCCCCCACTCGTTTCTCAGCTGTTATGGCTCATGTTTGTTTCTTTTTAATTAACATCGTCTATGATGAGTCTGGATACAATAATTATATAGAAGGCCTTTCCTCATAACTTCTATCTTACTCGGTCTCTCGATAATGCCCACACTTAATTGTACATCTGAACGCCGAGAATGGTTCCAATTCTAACATTAGCCTACTACATGCCACCTACCCCTACTTAAA
Organism: Lumbricus terrestris; assembly: GCA_949752735.1. Lineage (NCBI taxonomy): Eukaryota > Metazoa > Annelida > Clitellata > Crassiclitellata > Lumbricidae > Lumbricus > Lumbricus terrestris. The sequence goes on from OX457044.1 coordinate 9,674,263, forward strand.
GGCATTAGAACCGAGTGAGAGAAAGTGATTATGTCGACATCAATTAATTTTATAGCTCAGTTTCTAATTTATGTTTAATTAACCACATCCCGTCAGCTGCTAGATCTCTCCTCATTTACAACACGTGTCGCCCAAAGCTGCAGAACCTGACTCAACTGCTGATTTCGTGCGCGAAAACGAAAAGGATTTATCAGTACGGTAGTTCACGAAATCGAGAACAGTTAGGCCCTATTATAAAAATTAATGATGTATGAATGACGACCAAACTAAAAAAACATATAATCTGAAATAACACAAGGCCGAAATTGTTTTTAACTAGGTCCTTGGCTTGCTGCTGTTAATCGACACCATTTCATAACAAAGATGATTAGAGTCGCCCTCCTCTTTTATCCAGGCTTGGGACTGGCATTGCCAGATTACGAGCAAAGGCTGTCTTCGGATATAATTAGGCCTACTACAGCCTACTGGGGCCTTCGGTCTAGCGCTTCGCTGTCGTGCTCGTTTGACCTCTATGAACCTAAAGTGCACATCTGTGAAGTTGGCTCACACAGAAAAAACAGGTAGCGCACGCCTTGGCCTTAACACTTGGCAAACATGTTTGCCGTTCATTTCAGACTATGCAAATTATGCGAAGACTTCTTGCCTATGCTGTGCTGAATGGTAATCTTTTTAAATGATGATGATGAATATGTTAATTACCAGCTGGAGTCGCGCAAGTATGACACATGAGATACTTGACCACCTTGAACGGTTTGGCATAGAGATTAATTCTAAATATCAACTGTACCAATAGGTTTTTGGTGACTTTGCCAATAGAATAATATGCGAGTCTCTAGTTGTGCCTATTCAGATTTAAACCTAACTGCATGCCTAACTGGACCAACTAACTCACTTAGTATAGGGCCTAATCAACACATCTTAGTTTAGAGGTCCGGCTTATCACTATTTTTACTTTCTCTGCTACTGGTCTGTACCAGCAACTTCTATGTGTTTAAAACTGGATAAGAAGCCCAAAGCATATCCTGTTGTTTTGTAGTCCTATTTGAAAAATTGATTAATACGTTTTAATTTAATAGAAGGCACTTTATTTGTATTCCGAATGATCTTTCCAATTTATTTGCAATTTATATGAATATTCAACAGTAAATTTAAAAAATGTAAACATTGCCGTTAGAACCTTCTCCCATGGGTCTATGAGTCACCACACCACATGTTTTGAGTTTTATGACTATTGGTAGGCAATGGTAGCCTATCTATAGAGTGTAAGGGCTGTCCCAGTAGGAGGCTGTATATCAGCAAATGGGTGATCCTCTGCAGAAAATGGCCCACCATAATTATTGAGCGCCCATGTGCCCCACAAACCTTTGTTCCGGTCCTGTTTAGAACAATAATATTGATACTGACATCCTGTCAAGCTCAAACAACAAAACTCGTTGTCTAGAAGGCTGGCCTGCTGCTCCAGACTATTCTGGTGTAGCCTCATAAACTAACAGTGAAAGAACTTTTAAAGCAACATTTTCATAATTCACAAGGCATGATTATAATTATTGATGTTCGTTCTGAAAGGAAACTAGAAACCAAGTCACGGTGGTGGATAAGCATGCCGAGAGAGAGACGAGTAATAAATAATTTAGAGCTTATTGATTTTACAAAACTGAGAGAAGCGACTGAGCAGAATGCGCAGGACACAGAGCACAGAACAGAGTGCACATGACACAATGTATAGGCCTACAGAACAGAGTGCACACAACAGAGTGTACATGCATGGAACAGAGTGCACATAACAGAATGTACAAAATGTGCAGAACAAAGTGTGCAAGACACAAGGCAGAGAACAGAGCCATGGAACAGGGTGCACATGACAAAACGTACAGGGGACAATATGTACATAACAGAGTGTACAGAACGCAGGGTACGGAACAGAGTGTACAACTGTACATACATGGAACAGAGTGCACATAACAGTTTACATAACACAGGGCACAGCACAGAGCGTATACATACATGGAGCAGAGTGCGCATGACAAAATGTACAGGACAATATGAACATAACAGAGTGTACAGTACACAGGCTATGGAACAGAGTTTACAACTTACATACATGGAACAGAGTGCACATAACAGAGTGTACAGAACACACAGGGCACAGAACAGAGTGTGCATTGCTTGGAACAGAGTGCACAAAACAGAATTTACAGAAGAGAGTGTACAGTGAGTCCCATAAGCGTTGACCAATCGCCAACATTTTCCAAACCCAAGCAACATCCTGGTGTAAGGCAGAATCCAATGCTTCCTGTTGTGAGGACTGCGCAAGGGGTAAAAATGGGTCAGTTGATTCAGCTGCAATACATTTTTAGCGCAATCTGATTAGCTGAGTGTTCACGTCTTAGTGCTGAGAGCATGGATTCGAGCCCAAGAAACGACGACCGCGTATACATGGGTATTGAACAAGTCCTGCACTTACTTCTCTTAGGTGACACAGATTGATACAATGACCATTTTATTATCAAGAATTAATTTATTAATTATATTTTTTAGATGCAATGCGTTCAATGTCACCGAATATGTGAATATGAATCATAAGTCTATTCTGAGAATTTCTAAATAGAGCCCCCACCCGGTCAAGAAGCCTGTTCAGGAGCATTCTCCCATCCCAGATAATGACAATTAATAAATGTGCAATTAATTATGATTGTAATAATTATTATTGTTCCTTGTTAACTATAATATCTTTAGAATTTATTTCGTGACTTCCAAAAAGCCTGCTCATGAGTGCTTCCAGCCAAGATAATGTCCATTAATAAATGTTCAATTATAACAGTAATTTGTCAATTGTGGAGCGCGATGGTGTAGTGGGCATGTTCGTTGCCTTGCACCCGGAAAGTTGCAGGTTCGAATCCGCCTCAAGCTGCCTCGTAGGGACCTTGAGCAAGTCCTTCAATCGCAATTTCTCATGTGCTTCGGAGTGAAACTACGATTCGGTATCCGCGCTGTAGTCGGGAGCGCTTCCGAGTAGATCTCTTGAAGGGGCGGTATAACAAGTGCACGTATACATACATACTGTAATTATGCCTTGTTAACTATAATACAGGATAAGAACACTACTGTATTCCAGTGGCGGCGTTAGGGAGGGTGGGGTAAGCCCCCTCAAAGGGTCATCAGGGTTTTTTGACAGGCAAAATGAAATATTTCACGAGATTTTGACCAAATGACTAAAAAAGGTCGTCAAGTTTTTGGATTGGGAAAATGAAATACTTCCATGAGATTTCGTTGACTAAAAAAAGGCCGTCAGGAATTTTGGGGGTCCAAGTCTCCGTCCATGTGATTCAGCACCCCAAAACTGAAATCCTGGCATCGCCACTGCTGTATTCTCCGCTCTAAATGTCATGACAATAATGGGTTAAGCATAGGCCTATATACATTGTTTATTTTTGATGTCTCGCTATTATAGCCTTTACCTCTGACCAGACAATAATGTTATTCCAAACCGTTTATATTGTTTCAAATCATTCAGGTGTTACTAATGTATAGCCTAAGCCTATAGGAGTTGCATCATAAAATATCTGGTTCTGGTCTGTAGGCCTATAATAACTAATCAATCACCAACTTGAGCACAATGAAACAACTGTTTAATTAAACATCTTCAAGCCTCGACGAGCACTCGAGCCGTGGTCCTGACAAAATAACAGCGAACAGCACTCTCATTAGGGCCTACATCATTCACGTTATACCGCTTCATCGTGGGATCGTCTACTCGTACCCGTCGCCACGAAATGGCTGACGTCAGAAATCCAATTTAAATCAATTCTATTTACTTCAGAGTTTTTAAACAGAATTTTTAAAATTGCACCACCATGCAGCAGTGTTTAATCTAGCGACCTATTGTCCAAAAATTTCTGACGACCTATTTTAGTCATTGGCAAAAAATCCAAACCTCATGAACTTGTTAGTCTTTCACCCCGAACTTACCCAAAACACTCACACAATGTAGCCTTTTAGCGTATTTTTTTACTGCACAAACCCTTCGTTCCATTCGGGTGCTCCATGGTAAATTACCCCCGCCCCCAATCGGATGACAGTGACTTATTTACCGTACTGTATTTCACTACACAATATTGCTTTTGCAAATGCACAAATTCATTTACAACTGTACACTTTGTGTACAACTGCACGTTAAAAAGCCCTGATTTGCTTTCAGAACCATCATAGGTTAATACAATTACGGCAGTGAACATAACATTCAACATTATTTGAGGTTATCAAGAGGAGGGAGAAGCAACAGAATTGATGGAAAATCCCTTTAATAATCAAGGACAAACTCAACTATGAGTGGGCCTACTTAGTAGCCATGCTGTCAATAATTGTGTTAATGTACACCTTAGCATTTCGCCTGTTTTTTTTGTAAACGAATAATTTTATAGGCTGTACACTAATCATGTAAAACAGAAACGCAATAGGGCATGATGATGTTGATGGTGATGACGACGACGACGACGACGATGATGATGATGATGATGATGATGATGATGACGGCGATGATGATGACGACGACGACGACGATGATGATGATGATGATGATGATGACGACGATGATGACGATGATGACGATACCACGACGAACCCAGTGCTTGGCGCTAAGAACTGTCAGTATTCTCATTAATTACATGTACATTAACTAATTTACGCTACATCGTTTCGCCATGTGCACAGCCAGCTGCTGCAGTCATTGGCTGGTAACTACGGGTGTCTGTAATGTAATGCAAATAAAAAACCGGTCACTTGCGAGACATTGACATCATTATGCAAAACGTCAGCAGACGATACTTAAAATAATCGACAGATATCGATCCAACCGGTCAATTCGTCCATCAATCTCTACCACCGTAGCACCTGGAAACGTTTTCTCTACGACAGACTACGCTTTAAATTTCAGCCGGTAAATAATATTACCGGTTAAAGAACGGTTGCATTTGGAGGTTTACTTGCCTCAGTCCTCGGTCCGATCTTTCTCTTTCGCGGTCTTCAGCGGCGCCCCCGATGGACGGAGCACGGCAGAGTGGGCAGCACACCGGCAGATTGCGTATTGCCAGGGAGGGAGCAAGCCGGTGGCCTTCGGGGCCCGAATGGTCTGGACCGGCGAGCAGGCTACTACCACCACCGACAGGGCAGCAACGTCAGTGGCGTGGCCGTATCGTCAAGGACAAGGCGAGCGTTGTTGCAAGGGCAGAAGAGCCAACCAAGCCGGGCGCCGCCGCCGCCGACGCTGTGCGTGCTAAACCCATCCACAGCAGACACTACAAGCTATGAGAAATCGATTGGATTGGCCAGAACGAAGACAGACTGAACAGCCGAGCGGGCGGGCAGGCGGATACACGCAGTGACTTGGCTCTGGACGAAATAGACACAGCAGCAGAGCCTGATACGCAGACGCGGTGACCTTTACGCTGCTGCTTTGAGAGCTGGGCCTGCAGTGCCCCTCCCAACCACCCACCCACTCACCCACCGACCCCTACCCTTATCTAGCCCAGTAGCCCGGCTGACAATTACCAGACAAATGAACTGCTCTTAACAAAGAGTTAACCCGCGTTTTTCTCGTTTCCCTCTCTCTGTAGTAACCAGCGCAAAGCATGCACCGGCGGTCGTAGTAAATGGACAGAATGCAAGGGTACAGAAAAGGCAACGGGGAGACAGATACCAGCACCCAGGCAGACTTCCAAGCTGCTGTATGTATTCGCTATCGACGTCGGCAGAGATAAGCCACCGACCACAGACGTCATAACCAGGGTTGATGTGTTGCGGTGAGCGAACTGGGACGACTATTATCGTTCAGTGGATGGTCCATACAAATTTCCAGGCTTTGGCAGCCTGCAATTTGGAAGCGTAAATGCGGAGGTTTTCTGCAGTTGCCGCTTGGCCTCGACCCTGTTCAACTTTTCGAATGAATATGACATTGTGATGATGAGTGTCATGTTGGTCAAAACTGACGAGAGCCTCCAGTTGAAGATTAGTTGGAGATCAGCGTCATGATACCATGCGAAAGAGATCTTGTGTCTGCCAGGCTGGTAGCATCGCCCTCCTCTTTCTCCAATCTTGGGACTGGCAGTAGCGGTGCCTCAGGCAGAGACCAAGCTATACGAGATCATTAACGTGAATTGTCGAACATTAAAGTGAATTGTGCTCTACCATTATGCTTGGCCCACCGAGGTAGTCCTAACACAAGAGACCCTGGGGCGAAGCAGCCATTCTCTGTGAGATGCTCCAATCTGCAGTATGCCAGTAAAGCTGAATCGTTGCGATGTGAGAGCAAAGCTTCACTGTAAAAAATAGACTGTTAACCTTGTACACCGCTGTACACATTATTAGAAGTGGGAATACTTTGACTTGCTGAGAAGAATTGTTATATAATGGCATCGGAAATTCTTTTAATTCATTAGAGGCATCTGCTCTACTTAGGAGTCTACCAAAGAGCACGTAAGACTGCACCGGCCTAAACTGTTCAATGTAGCCTATTTACACTATTTTGCAAATGGATTGTGTCCTTTCCGTCTTTCGCCTTTTGTACATTCTTTCTCTACTTTCCAGTCGATTGCCCCCTAGTCTAGTCGACTCAAAGTCAGGGTGAGAATTGCCGGGGGGTTGGGGGTTTCGACCCCCCAGTCTTTCTTAGAGCCCCATGTTAAAGTATGTTTTTTACACCCCAATTCCAAGTGGATAATGGTCCAACCCCCCCCCCCCCCCAGTTATTTTTCCACAATTCTCACACTGCTCAAAGTCGAGCATAGATATTGTCTGTCATCTGTGATTGTCAAAGGAAGATCCGGTGGGTTGAAGTCCTAAGACGCATATCATATGACGTCGAAGACAACTAGAAACACAAACGTTACATTGTTATAACAGTCCTGTCCTACATGTATATCTTACATCCATCTCGAGGATCAGATGTCTTCGATAGCGAAGTCCTTGACTGCTCGCGAACTGAATGGCCATTGTTGATTCAGAGTTTCAGACTGACCGAAATCCAATGTCATTATTTTATTATTTATGTAGGTTGGCTAATTGTGTCAATAGGCCTTCGTGCAAATGACATTGTGTTGCTCTCTTGTCTATACATCAGAGCTCGCGTTGCGATGGGCTAGCATAACATGAAGCCCATCTGAACACATAAATTATTCCCAAATGATTTGGGAATCTGTATACAGAGCCCGTTATAATAATTATTGGCACCATCTAAATTCTATTTGCTTACAAATTATCACCTTCTAGCCTACCTCCGTTGCCTATAGGCTACCTCTCAATCTGGCCATGCAATGCGATAAATAATTAAATATCGGTCAAGTGTGAATTGTTTGAATCAAATAATCGACTACACTTTGATTTTATCTGTAGCTTATAAACGTAGCGAAGAGATTGATCTGAAAATTTAACCGCGATGTCTGCACGTTGCTCGACGCTGTGAAACTCAACATGCCGTGAACATCCAAGATCATTATGACCATAATTATTATGGGTTCAGGGCCTACCACCTATATATCGAGGTCAAGCATTTTAAACTAGGCAGTGCACAGTGATTCAAACTCGGCAGTGCACAGTGGCACTTCACAGTCGGGACAATGGTGAAGGTTTTGACAATGGGTGAAGGATCGAGTGACGGAGATGCTATTAGGCCTAATAATAGGCTAATATCGATGATGACGGTTTTTTACTTAGCCTACATGTGATTGCTGTCGTCTTTCTGGAGACCGAGTTTGTTCTGGTCGGCAAGACGTTAAATATTGCATGTGCACTGTGACATTTTAATAGACGTGGCAACGCGCGAAAAGTGGAGCTAAAGGGCTCAGTGGAGTAACCAGGAATTTCTGAGGGAGTTGGGGATTTAAGGCCTAGTCGGACACCAGCCAAACAGTATTACAGTAGATAAAAAGTGAATAAAGTAGCAAAGGGAATAAAGTAAGAAAAACATTTGCTACTAAAAACAATTGTTTTTTTCCTATTTAGGTGGATAAATAACCTTTAAAAAACTTGTTTCTTAAGCCAATGGGGGTTTAACCCCCGAATCCCCTTTGTCTACGCCACTGAAAGGGCGCTATTGATAATTATTGATGACCCAAATTTCCTGAGGAAGGCAAGTCCTGGAGATGTTCTTGCGACGCCTCTATAATGCAAAATTTAGTTATCATCTTCAAATTGATCAGTGAATGAATATAGACCTATATAGCTGCGTTTTCCACATTCTTATTATCATTCAAACAACTGCAGATAGGCCTAACCTGAGAATTATTGACAAAATAACTGAGTATATAGGTCACTCGTTGGTTAATGTGGAGTCGGGGTGTGCAAAAATGGGATCCTAAGAAAAACTAAGGGCTGAAACCCACACACCTTCTGGAAATTCTCTCCCTTAACCCTGGGTATTTGTAACATGATCTACCGCGACCTACAGTGGAGCCGATAGTGTGAAAAAGAAGACAAAAGTTCAAAGAAGTGTAGCTAGGCTCAGTGTGTGAATTGTGGAAAAAAATAACTGGGAATGGGGTTGAACTATGATCCATTTGGAATTGGGGTGTGAAAACAGTTTCACTATGGGGCTCAAAGAAAGACTGGGGGTTGAAACCGCAACCCCTCCGGCAATTCTCACCCTGGCTAGGCTACAGACCATAGGACTGGTGTCAGTACTTTACTGGTTGGCAACAGTGGTTACTTTTCATGCGAGTTACGGTACTGGTATACTCGACTAAAGTACCGATGAAGTGATGACTATTTCTGACTGATGTTCTGCCATGCCATGCCAACACACTCAGCAATAGGCCTATACATCATTCCAATTCATTTAATCTGCACCGTAACTGGCAAATTGGTATTATTTCAAATTTCCAATAAAATTATACGCTAATGCACAGTATAGCATAGGCCTACACGTTTTTTTTATACAGAAAGGATAATTATTACTGCTATTACATATTGGCTTAGGCTATAGGCTATAGTAAGAAGAGATTGATTACGAAAATAGCCTATAGACTAACTGAGCAGCTTGAACTTTATTTCTCAACTGACCCACTTAATTTGCGCGGGATTGACTCGAAGCCACTACGCAGGGCACCATCTTATTCACAAGCGCTACGACGTGTCAGAACTCGGATGGGTTGTCAATGTAGAGAGCGGTGTGACCTACATTGGAAATGCGATTCCAGTTTAGCCTACCAGTGCGGCTCCACAAAATAATGGTCCACATGACCAGCCTATTTAAACCTTGACCTGCCAAAAGTTCTCTAGAATTTTTAATGATTATCTTCCTTACATTTAAATTCTTTGGTCTGCTGAAGTACTGCTATGACCCTGACACGACCTCCTGCTGAAATTGTATACAGACCGCCACCTCAGTTGCCAGAAAGACTAACTACAGCGAGAGGGAAGATGTCTATAAGTAGATTAACGCGAATCGTTTGAACTCAACAGATAATCGGTCTACAAAGTGCGTGGCCTATTATTTCGAAGTAACGAGTTCACAAGGTCGCCCGATCGGCTGACAATAAATTGAGCTTTGAACTTATATCGCGGCGTGGCCTCGAAACCGCAGCTGCGATCTGAAGTCGTTTCGACCGCTTTTTGATGCGATGTACCCGTATGAAATGTCTGCGGAAAATCATATGTCTCTGTCTCTTTGTGTCTGTGTCTGTCTGTCTGTCTGTCTCTCTCTCTCTCTCTCTCTCACACACACGCACAGGCCTACACACACATGCGTCTGTGTCTGTCTGTTTGTCTCTCTCTGCTCTGTCTCTATGTCTCTGTCTCTCTCACTTTATGCTTCTGTCAGTCTATATGTGTCTATGCATGTCTGTCTCTGTCTCTGCTTCTGTCTGTATGTCTGTCTCTCTCTGCTCTGTCTCTATGTCTCTGTCTCTCTCACACTTTACGCTCCTGTCAGTCTGTCTGTGAGTGTTCTGTGCCTGTGCATGTATGTCTGTTTGCCTGTCTGTCTGTCTCTGTCTGTCTGTCTCCCTCTCTCTCACACACACAGACCTACACACACACACACACACACACACACACACACACACACACACACACACGCACACATGCGCGCGCGCACACACGTATACACATGCATGTGCAGAAACTCGCGCGCGCATGTACACAAAAGCACACATACAGCACACTAAAATTCAATACAATACAATACAAAGCAATAGAATAAAATTAATACAATATAATACAATAGGCCTACTCGCTTATTTAGCCACAATAAGATTGCATAGAAGCAATTTACACAGAATTACATGACTTTGTATTGAAACTATTCGGGAGAGTAGGTTAACACGTGAAGTCTTGAACAGTGCCAATCCAAAATCTCTAAATAATGGGAGATGGTACGATTACGAAATTAGGTTCGTCATTTTCTGGTAGGGCAAAGTAATTGGATCTCGCGCGAAGGTTATGTCCGCCATAGAGTGTGGGGTAAGCATATTTAGGCGTAGCCTGTGTGGCCCAGCCAGAATTGCCGGGGGTTGGGGGTTGGGGTGGTTTCAACTTTGGGCGGAGACTTAGGGGGGACAAAGGGACGGTCCCCAATGTTTCTGGTGTCCAGGACATTTTTTGGTTAATACAATACTGTAACATCATAAGAAGATTTCAAGAAGAATATCGCTCAAATGACTAAAAAAAGGTCATCAGCTATTTTGGCAGAGAAAAATTTTATATTTTCAGGAGATTTGGACCAAATGACTAAAAAACGTCGTCAGAAAATTTAGTCGATGAAAATGGAAAATGTCGTTTGCGCCTCAGCCGTCCGCCAAAGAGTTTCGTGCCTCGGCGATCGTCCCTCGGCCGCTCCTTCGTCACCCCCCCCCCCCAACTTCTAGACCAAGTCTCCACCTATGGTTTTAACCTCCAGTCTTTCTTAGAGCCCCCATAGAAAGTCTCTTTTCACACCCCAATTCAAAGTGGATGACAGTCCACCCTCCCCCAGTTATTTTTTCACAATTCTCACACTGGGCCCTGCCATAGCGGGTATAGTAACCCTTCACGAGGTCCATAATTCTCTTGGGCAGATGACCTATCCCATCTCTGTTCTTTTTGCTGGTGTATCCCCGCCAAGCTGGGGAGGTATAGATGATACATTATGCGCCATCGATGTTGCCTAGGTAACGTCGTGAAAAGCTATCAGCTGAAGCCAATGCAATCGGAGTAGGCTACTCTCAACGAGTTACTTGCTTGTTGCATGTTTAACGACACTGCCATATCAAAGTTGATTAGTGTCGCCCTCCTCCTTTACCCAAGCTTGGGACTGGCACTGGCAGAGAACAAGCAGTGGCGGAGTAACGGAGTTGCTCAACGAGTTATTAATGGAGTCGAATTTAACGGATTGGCAGCCATGCGAGGCTTCAATCACGTGGTAATGCTCAATTTGTTTTGCTAGAGACATCTGTCGAGTGAAAGTCTGAGTCGACCTCAGCGCTTTTGCGTCCACCATGCCGTTCGATCTTCTGCTCTCTGTGTCGGAGTGTTGTTCATGCCAGATTGCCAGTCCCAAGCCTGGATGAAGGAGGAGGGCGTCGTTAGTGATCTTGTTATCACACAGCCTATAGTTAGAGGATTATGTATTAAATCAGCAGCTATTGTTAAAAGTTAGCAACTTAGCACGCACCAAGGCTTAATAGAGTGTGACTTGACGATCATGGACGACGTTCATGCATTCATTTTCAAATCTGCCACTGTTAGGCCAGCACGGCCAGGAAATGCAAGGGACATTCGCAATGGCATTTTGTTTCTGCATGATCTGACTTTGCTGGGGTTTACGCTATCATACGATGTTTATTTGGGGGAACAATCAAAATAAAGTTTGAGAACCCCTGGTTTAGGGTCTTCAAATGAAGACCCTAAACCTAAGGCAGCGAATAGTCTTAAAACATGAACGAAAGGTCAGAGAGACCAAGCTAAGGAGAGGGTTTTGTGAGCATAAATAACGATAAAAAGCTATCATGGTCACGAATGGAAACTAACGCAAAATGACATTAATTAGACCTGATTGTGATTGAAAAATTCGAAACAGAAAGGGACTCTTGGCATAATTATAGACTATAGGTCCTGCGCCCATCAGACAAAAAGAATTAAGGAAACAAACGGAATAGGCCTTATAGGCCTAGTGCAGATGGGAGGGTGTGTCACCCAAAGCAACGCTGTGGCAAGATGGCAATCTGCTGAGCGCCCAATAACATCCAGGCAGCAGTAAAACGTGAAACATAGGCAGCTACGGCCAGAAAGCATTAGGTCTAACCTCTCATGAACAAACAGAAGTCGGCAAAAGCAACAGCTAGGGCATGCAGAATCGTTAGCGCACGAGGCTGACACAGTACTAGTGTACTTTAGAGATATTCAGAGCAACGAACTTCATGTCCGCCGTAGCCTCTTCCACTGCAGCGAGATCCACTAGGCCTATTATAATAACTATAACTTTATTCAAAGGGCATACAATGTCAACATCCCTAATAAAGACTTTATAAACTTTAATCCAAGAATGTTATTTTAAAAACATGTAGCCTAGGCTACTAATAAACTCAACCAAAAGCACCGAGTATCCATAGGACTGTGATTTATGTTTCTGTAGGCTACAACTATAATAGGCTAGCGTTTTCTCGTTTTTTTAAATTAAACGAATATATCCTACATAGCCTATAGGCAGTGCTTAAAGTGTAAAAAAAGAAGTGCCTGGACGCCCCTAATTACCTTCCTATCTATCCTCTGTCTGTTTGTGTGTCTGTCTGTGTGTCTGTCTGTGTGTCTGTCTGTGTGTCTGTCTGTGTGTCTGTCTGTGTGTCTGTGTCTGTCTGTGTGTCTGTCTGTCTTCATCTCGCTCGCGCGCGCGCGAGCTCTCTTTATCTCTATCCATCTCTTTGAAGCCAACGCACCGTGTATAATAAATATATTATAAGAAAAACACTGGGTGAGGGTATGGGCAAATTAAGTGAGGATGGGGAGTAGGAGTGAGGACAGGGTGAAATGAGGGTGGTGGAAACGTTGGGGATTGGCCAGGAGCGGGGGAATCTTAAATTTCCCGTGCAATGCCGGATACCCCAGCTATAGTAATATACATAATAAACACTGTATATAATTCTGAAAACCATGCAATATAGCACAGTTGACCATTTGATTCTTAGCCTTGGCTGTCTGTCGACTTTAGTTTTTATATAGTTATTTTGTTAGTTTTCCCGCAACTGAGCGTTTGCAGAAATCTGCAGATCACAGCTGCGATTACAAGCAAGAAACTGCTAATAAAACGATTGTTTTGTAAAGAAGAAATGATATATACAGAATGTTGTCCACTCATAGCCTAATGCTGTTTGTCAATTTTTCGAATAAATCTATATACAGAATTATTAGTCTGCTTAATTGAACTTACCATCACAGCTGGTGACATGGAAAACAACGGATAACATTGTTCAAATACTTTCAAAAGCGCTCCTTTAGACAAAGTGCTTTGCTTATTTACGTTACTTATTTAAAATTATAAATAATCCATTGCACACTAAGTTGATAGGCTTCGTCCTGAGAGAAAGTGATCTAGAGGCCTATGCAGCCTCTCTGCTTCCCCGCTCTCATATCTGCTCCACCATCCATGCATGCTCCGGCTTCCCATATATCTGTCAGCGACTATAACTTATCATAATTACGTTGTTTGTTTTCAGTTGAGTCAGGCATAAAGAGTATAAAATTTCCACAATATAGATACCAGCAATGATATTTTGATAGTGGCAAAATGAACCCAGAGTTGTGTGGGCCTGTCTCTGCCTCTCGCCTTAGCGATCAGTAGCGGCGCTATGGGGGGTCTAGGGAGCCTAAGTCCCCTAAAAAAAAGGCCATCCAGTTTTTCCCCATGTAAAAATGAAATATTTGGACGATTAACCCTCTTTAGCCTCCTCCCAAATGAACCGTAAAGGGGTACGCACGAGATTTAATTGCCAGACAGTTTGGCGGATATGAAAAGAGTAAAAAATTGGAAAATTTTCATGAGATTTTGGCCGATGACTAAAAAAAAGTCGTCAGAAATTTTGGCGACCAAAAACGGAAAATTTTCTGCCGCAAATTCAGCCCCCCAAAACTGAAATCCTGGCGCCGCCACTGATAGAGATTATCGGAAGGGGGATTGCAATACCTTCACGTTCCCGCCTTGCAAGCTCAAAAGTGGGGAAGGAAATTCTTTCCCCTCCTCAGGATGTATACGACTCCAGAGCCTTCTATATGTAGCCTATGTAAAATAATGTCAGATCTGCCCCTTTGCGATTTTAATTAGGCTAGGCATGAATTCACAACCCATACAAATACGATAGACAGCCAAATGCTTTCATGTTTCAAAACCATAATAATTTATTTCCTTACAGAATAAAATAGTGACTATCGTCACCACTTTTAAAGTCCCAATAATTATAAAGCTATTCTTGTGTCTTGAAGGTAGACATAGGCCTGATAATGCATCATATTATTAGGCTATAGGCCTATATATAGTTGCGTATCTTGGTATTTTTGCGCCTTGGCGATCGAGTGACTGGAATCCGATATCAAGCAACAACATTAGAAACACATTTGACGATTAATTTTTATGACTCAGTTCATGCATTCTATAGATGGATGCCCTTAGCCGACCGACGCCTAAATATATATATATATATATATATATATATATATATATATATATATATTATACTGCGAGCGCATCATTGGATCGGAAACAACTGTAATTACTCATTGTGATTGGAAGGGGTCAAGGTAATTGGACCCGAGATAGACAGACAGACTGACAGAGACAGACAGACAGAGAGACAGGCGCACAGTATCGGTGACATGTAGGAGGGACAGAGGTTAGAGGAAGAAACAGAGAGAGTCTGGAACAGACAGATGGTGGAGAGGCAGAGACAGAGACATACACACACATACACGGAGGGATACAGATTGAGATTCAGTTAAAACTATAAAACTATATATAATTTTGAATCTGCACCAAGGCTGAAACGTTCTGCGCAAGGCGTCTATAATATATATCTTGGCTCAATTTAACAAGGGCAATCTATTATGCTGTACGTCGCAGGGAAACGTTTGTTGCACATGCGGCCGTCCATTATAACTTTATAGACGGCCGTCCATGACGCCCGTCCAAGACTGCCTGGACGCCGTCCAGGCAGTCATGGACGACCGTCCAGGCAATGCTGCCAAATAAGTGGCAGGACGGCGTCCAGCCTCGAAAATAAGTGCCTGGACGCCGTCCATGACCGTCCTGGCACACTTTAAGCCCTGCCTATAGGCCTACATAAATAATGAATAATGAAATGACATGGCTCAGCGGGGTGCTGCTCCTAAATACTTGACTGACGTTAATCTTCGGCCTCGCTCAGCTTCCTTCCACCGTCGACTTTACTGTTCTCAGAAACTCCCTCCATTTCAAAACCTGATTAATTTTTTTAATATCATATGAAATCAATGAAGTGTCTAAGCCAATCGCAAGATGGCAGATGAGTGTCGCGTTGAACATGCGCCCTCATGAAGACAATATGTAGTCTGTGGCGAAGCGTCTCATTCGTGAGGTGTCGGCTTCCATAGCTTTGATCGTCGTCGGCGTCTCGTCGTTCGATTCGAATCTTTCTCCGATTCTGCGATTTTTTTGCAAATTCCGATCGTCCGAACGACTCGTTCGAAATATGCAGACCTCGCCCCGTTATCCGCTGCGGCTGCATTTGCGACCCTTGACGGTGGTTTTGCTTGTGGTCGCGTGTGGAAGATTTGCTGCAGGGCAAGAGGCGGCGGATGGGAAAGACCCCTCGGAGATTTCTTCCGTTAATTCGGCCGCATCAGGTAATTTGTTAATGAATTCGCATTGTTCTACTGTATGGTATTGTGTTCTGAAGCATTGGCGCAATAGAAGTTAATGTAATTAATGCAATTTATTGAATTTAGTGATGGGGTTGGTATTGTCAGATCATCAGATGATAGCATATAGTAAGCATTTTTCTTAAAATGGACGCTGCAATCGTGTCACGACACTGCCCTAGCACAGTATCTTGATTCCCTAATAATCGAATTGAATAGGCCTTCCATGAACAATAATTGGTACTTGTTTTTTTTATCCGACCACCAAGACACCAAGAACTAACGTTGCAGCGTTGTTATCTTTAATAAATCCAGCTTCTAGTTTGTCGAGAATCCTTTTAATCGATCCAGCTTCTGTTTAGGCAAGAATTTGTGCGATAAATCCCGCTTTTATTTCGTCAGTAAACATTTTTCATCAATTTTTCATTGAAAATTATTGTTCATCAACCCAGCTTCAATTTCAGCAGAATGACTGCACTAACCCTAAAACTAACCCTAACCGACCCTCACGACCCCTAACCTGAGCCCTATCCGACCCTAACGCGATAAATCCCGCTTCTATTTCGTCAGGAAATATTTTTCATCGAATTTATAAATTTTGGTGGTCGGATAAAGAACAAGAACACAATAATTAGCAATTTAACGCAAAAAATGTAAAACAAGTTCGGTAGCATTGGATAATGGATGATTGAGAGAAACAGAGCTTACAGTGTGGCTGGATGGTCATGGACGGCGTCCATGCACTTATTTTAAAATCTGAACACTGTCCTGCCACTTATTGGCCAGCACAGACTGGAAAGGTAAGGGGCGTCCAGACACTTCTTTTGAAAAGGTGAGGTGCGTCCAGGCACCAATTTTTTCACACTTTAAGCACTGGAGAGAGAGAGAGAGAGAGAGAGAGAGAGAGAGAGAGAGAGAGAGAGAGAGAGAGAGAGAGAGAGAGAGAGAGAGAGAGAGAGAGAGAGAGAGAGAGAGAGAGAGAGAGAGAGAGAGAGAGAGAGAGAGAGAGAGAGAGAGAGAGAGAGAGAGAGAGAGAGAGAGAGAGAGAGAGAGAGACTGTCTGTTCTGTTAGTAAATTAGGATTTAGGTCTTCTGCAATTTGCGTTCTTGTGAATATTGTTTCAATTGCATGACTGTAGGGCCTACTCTGTAACTGGTTGCCGTCTGTCAATGGGATTGTTCAATGAATAAATTATTAAGTGACCCTAAAGATAAGATAAGATAAGAATATTCTGTAATGGACCAATTGCTATCCGCATTTTGGTGTACAGGCAGTGCCTAAAGTGTGGAAAAATAAGTGCCTGGACGCTCCTTACCTCTCCAAAAGAAGTGCCTGGATGCCCCTCACCTTTCCAGTCTGTGCTTGCCAATAAGTGACTGCATGGACGGCGTTCAGATTTTAAAGCAAGTGCATGGACGCCGTCCATGACCGTCCAGGCACACTTTAAGCCCTGTGTACAGGCATGTTATAATAAGCAAACTTACGTCGTTTATATCCATTCAATGTCAAATGTTTTAAAATAGCAGATGCAGACGGGCACATTGTGGAGCGCGGTGGTGTAGTGGTGGCGTCGTTGCCTTAAAGGAGGAAGGTTCGAGGTTCGAATCCACCTCGCCGCGTAGGGACCTTGGGCAAGTCCTTCACTCGCAATTGCTCAGCGCTTCGGTGTGAAACTCCGATGCAGTGTCCGCGCTGTAGTCGGGAGCGCCTCTGAGTAGCGGGAGCGCCTCTGAGTAGCGGTTGAGAGCTGGAAGGGGCGCTATAACAAGTGCACATGCAAACAAACAAACATTAATTTTGAGAAAATAGATTTCTTAGAACCACATGAAGCCTTCCCTATCCATAGGCTGCCATTGGTCACGTGTGACAGTTCTTACCCCTCAGTGCTTAAAGTGTGGAAAAATAAGTGCCTGGACGTCTTACCTTTCCAAAAGAAGTGCCTGGATGCCCTTACCATTCCAGGCTGTGCTGGCCAATAAGTGACAGGACGGCATTCAGATATTAAAATAAGTGCATGGACGCCGTCCATGACCGTCCAACCACGCTTTAAGCCCTGTTCCCCCTCCTTTGTGATTGTTGACAGGCGAGGGGTTACAGGAAGTAACAGAGTGTGCTGAACTTAGAACCCAGGGGCAGTCTCCACCTTTATTGCCTCTAATGTATTTTATTTACACACTAATCTGAACTTGATGAGGCCACATTGATTGGGATTTATGCTCTGGTTACCGGTAGATCCCTAAACTTTCACATAATTCACAGTATTGTATTTCTAGTGTTTAAATTCATGCTCTGCAGTTTCTATTCAAAATGTGACTGATGTTTATAATATGTATGTAAGTCTTATTAAACCGTTACAAGGCCATTCAAATGTGTGTCAATTTAAAGATTTAACTTCCAAAAAAACTAGTAGATGCTGCAAAAATGTTTGGGTGCTTCTGTACAGAGTGAAGGTCATAATCTCATTCAAGGGCTTCTTTCTCTTTTGGGTCATCTGAACCTGTCATTCACAGAATTTAAAGACTTTCGGGTAACGCCTTTATACATTACATCAGTCTCCTTAGGTGAAATCTAAAACAAGGTTTGTTTAGAGTGCTTTTAGATTTAAAATGCTAGCACTACATTGAAATAGTGCTCTAATTAAAATAAGTCAATTTTCAGTGATGCTCTAGTCTAGAACAACCATGGTATAAGTCGCCATCATTGTAGTCACAACAAGGCAAGACATGGACCCTTGAAGAAGCAACCAGGTTAGAAGTCATACCTCCTGCACGCCTCTGACATCCATTGGCATTTCACTAGGAGTTCATCTGCATATCGCCCTGTCAAAGCTCAATCTAACACTAGGCGTTTTACTGTTAAATCTTATGGTGCCGAAGTGTGGAACACAATACCAATTGATATTCGTCAATCCAGTATAGTCTGCAGGTTTTTAAAAAGAGACTTTGTGTTTTTCTATTTTCGTCCACTAAATCTACTTAGACATGCACATGACCACATGTAGTTAAGGTTTTACTTAAGTATATAGTTAAATTTGTTTGTCCGCATGCTGTTTACAATTTAAACTTATTGCAATCTGTCATCACGTAATTTGAATTATTATTCTTCATTTTTGGCTATCTTGAATAATATTTCTTGGGAATTTTGTTGCTTGGGTGACCCTCCCCAGCGGGATGTCCATCTCTTTAGGACCCATTTTGTAGCCAATGCTTGCATAATTTCTGCTTTTGATGTCATCTGATTTCTGGTTGCAATAAAAAGCGAATTGAATTGAATTGAAGTCTCTGTATGTGGGACTAATTTCAGATAGCTTGGTTTTTAAAGTCTGTATTTGGTGAAAGACAATGTCACTGAGAACTGATGGATAGGGCCTATGAGAGTGGGTATTGGGCTTTGGAGAAAGACAATATAAGCACTAAGAAGGACAATGAATGGCACTGAGAACGACAATGGCACTGAGAAACTGATGGATGTGAGAACGGACGTTGGGCTGTTGAGAGATTCCGAGGAGTGGTCTATTTTTGTCCCAAAGCATACATCATATAGTCAAGCGCTTTCCTGTTTGCTCTCATTCTCACTGGCAATTTTCCACTGTCAAGTGTAAGTGCATGGGCTCTGAATGCTCACAGCCCTTGGTGCTGTAAGTGGGGGCTTACATCTACCCACGTGCGACCTAGGTGATGCATAAGGTGCCAAAATGTGCACTGGAGGATTTCAGTAGGGAGAAGAGCCTAGGGCATTGTGTTACTCTAATACCAAAATTCTAATGCTGGTGTGTTGACAGTCAGGGTGAGAATTGCCAGGTGTATTCTTCAACTCCTCAGTCTTTCTTAGAACCCCATAGTAAAGTCCGTTCCCCCACCCAATTCCAAGTGGATCATAGTCCAGTCCCCAGTTATTTTTCCACAATTCTCACACTGTGAACAGTACGTTGTCAAACAGTGAGTCATATTTAAAAAGTGGAATAAAAAAGCCGGGTAAATTTTCACAAGTAGGAACGCTCAGCTGAGGGAGGACTTACGAGTCTGTACCTTTTCTAGCATATCCAGTGCATCGTAGAGAAATGATCGGGATCTGGAGGCGGTATAGCTCTGCTGCGACAGAGAATAAACCCAGATAATATTGTAACCAGTTATGAGCTGTTAATCATTCTGCCTCTTGTTCTAGCTGCCCAGGGATGCTCCATACCAGCTCAGAGATCCTCATAAACTTTCAAACAAGATGTTCATTGGTTTCCATGGCACTTTTGTTACATTCTCATTGTTACAGTGTTGAGAAATTTATCTTGTACAAACAGAATCCAACAAAGGACGGTGTAGCTTTGGAGCATCTTGGAGGCCAATGTACAGGCCGAACATAAACTGCTGTAACTAAGCATGTTGTGACGTAACATATTGGGGCATGATATAGGTTTTGACTTGTTCATGCCTCCATGCCTTTTGCTGTTCACAGACTAAAGTCACTTGACTTTGTGCCGCATCAGTCAAAAGTTTAAAGTACATGTATACTAAAACATGTTGTGAACCAAATCCTACTGTATTCAATAAAAGAAACGGTAGTTTCTGACAAGCACTGAGTATTTTTTAAAATTTTTATATTATTTTTACTGCTCCAAAATAATCATAGGGCTTACGTGCACAAGATAATTTTAAACAGTTGAAGACGACAAAAAGTGATAAGAGAAACTGAGCATTGATAAGGACAGGGCACATAGACAATGGTACCCCGAGGGCCCTAATGGGAAGAAAATTCCACTAGGTAGGGGCCCTATAAGTGCAAGGTAATCCCTGGGAGATGTTGGGAGATGTTGGTTGCTGGAAGAACAGTAACTAAAAACCTAATGAAAACAAGGCTAAATGACTCAGTTAGTTTCTGTAAGACTAGAAATTATTTTTTTCTTATGTCTACCCATATTAATTGATTATATATTCAGAAAACAAAAAGAATTCTTAATTTGCCATGATTTATAGCATTCGAGTAAATTGTTCATAACTGCTTGTAAGCTTCTTCTTCTTCTTCCTCTTCCTCTTCCTCCTCCTCCTCCTCCTCCCCCTCCCCCTCTCCTTCCCCTCCCGCTACCCCTCCCCTCCTCCTCCTCCTTCTCCTTCTTCTTCTTCTTCTTCTTCTTCTTCTTCTTCTTCTTCTTCTTCTTCTTCTTCTTCTCTGCCTCAGGCAGCTTCGTATGTCAAACGACGCCATTTTTCTCTGTTCTGTGCTTCTCTTATCAGTCCATTGTATCCCTCCTCTGTCAGCATCCATTCCAGCAGCATTGTTCTTGGTCTACCTCGCATCCTTTTCCCCTCCATTCTTCCCTCAATGTCTCTTAGTAGGGCGTCGCTCCTTAAGATGTGTCCTATCCATTTCTTCTGTCGCCCACGTATAGTTCCCATCAGTGACCTCTTTTCTTCCACCAACTGTAAGATTTCCTCATTGGTTCTTCGCTCCACCCAGCTGATTCTCTCCATTCTGCGCCAGATCCGCATCTCAAAGGCATCTAGTCGTTCAGTAAGCAGGAATGTAAAAGCAGCTATAGCCTATAGAGTCATACCTTGTCTTGAGATATATGAAGTATTACACTAGCCACCTATCACTGCACGCATTCATCAAAAGTCTCCAAAGCACAGCTGGGAAATGTCCCTATATGCATCTCTCAAACTAGATAAAAGGTTCTTATCTGCATCTTCGTCTCGCTCAATACGTTCTGCAGATCGTCTTGATCTTTTTGTTCCCAGGACTAGGACTGGTCTTGCCGAAAATCGGGCGTTTGCTGTGGCTGGCCCATCCATTTGGAATGGCCTGCCTCCCACACTATGAAGCTACTAGCTCGTTTTTCCTTATCAGTCTGTTATTCTTTAAAAACATTTCTCCCCCAAAGGTTTTCATGTTGATAGCGCCTCTGAAAGTCTGAATAGTCATTCTACAAGAGGTGCTATTTAAATGTATAGATAAGATAAAATACAATAGCACATTGATTATATTTTGTAGTAAGTACAATGTAAGTAATTGAGTATAATCTATGACTCCATCTAAAACCCTTTAAAATTGCTTCTGCATCATTCTATCAAAGAGCATCAGTTGATGGAGCTGAGTCTTTAGACCACATTGTGGTTTAAGGACTCTCTCAAGCGCCTGGTTCTCTCGTAGGGGGACTTAAGACACGCACGCACGCACGCACACACACACACACGCACACAATAAGCATTACGTAGGGAACGCACAAGGAGAGTGCTGGAGCAATTAGCTATGGTTTCACACCCTTTAATAGTCCTCTGTCAGTCTCACGTTGTCTCAGACCACAGCTGTCACACTAGACTAATGATGTTTTATCCACTGTGGTAGGCGTCTGTTAGTAGCAGCTGTTACAACATATTAAGTGCAGCCTCCTGTTATATATAACTCCCCTTGTCTCTCCCATTACAGTTGTGTACTGATTTTGCGACTAATCCAATTTACACATTGCCGAGGGTTTGCCTTAATAATTAATCACCAGCAGCAGCAGCCGAGACGTTTGGCTCTTCTGCGCTCTGGCTTGGCCAACATTATGATAATAACGATAATGAGCGCCTTTTATAGGATTTCCGCGGCCTTGCAGCATGACGTGTGCATTGACTACCGCCGCTTTTGCCTTGGTAACAGACATACAGACGGGCGGACTGTCTGCCGCGCATTGTCTGCTTCTTTGCAAAGCGGTGGCGGCCATCCGCTTGGCGGCGCAGGTCCCCGGTCGATCAATACCGCCGCCGCTCCAGACGCCGAGCGGGCACGGCTGACTGTGAGAGCGCCGTCACCTGTTTATGACCAGGGGTACTCCGAATAGGGAAAACGAGTCGGACCAAAGATTTAAACGCCGAATGGACCGATTCTGGCATTGCCCGTAGGTCTAGACACACAGTAACAGTAGTGGAATGATCATCCGGGTGGTGTGGGTTCCAAGCCCTCTTTCCTTCTTTTGGGGTGATTTGCGACGAGTTCTAATTCTGAATTATTGATATACCCGAAAGGACACCTTTCAGGAAGCATTTACGTTGTGGTCGTGCTATGAATGGCAAATGACAAATCTTTCGTTTTTCAACACTACTGAGAGTGGTATCTGTGCCCAGCAGGTCCATGTCCTTCACATAGAATGGCCATAAGCAGAGAAACTCTGTATTATTAAATATTATTATTATTAAAATTAAAATAATAAAATTTGTAACGTATAGCGCCCAAGGTATATATGATCCCTCAGGCTTTAAAAACACTAATAAAGTCTTTGTTGTTCTGGAGTTAACGGTCATCCTCATTGGTCAGTTGTGCAAAAGTGCCTCGAAATGCAACGGCATTAAACTTCTGCGTGCAAATTCTTGGTATATCAAATTTATTATTATTATTATTATTATTAAAAATAAGAAATAAAATTTGTAACATGTGCAAGGTCACACCGAAATGTGAATCTGACTCTGAATACACTAAAATTAATAAGTGGCTAAGTATATTAATTGCTACTCCACTTGCAAGTCCACAATGGGACATAAAACATTGTTTTAATGCATCAAAGTAATAAAGTTCTGATAACAAAAGATGCACATTAAATCAGCAGTTCAGTGAAATGACTTAAATATTAAGTAAGTGAAGTGAAGAAATATTAGTATCAAACATGCCATGCAATTGTAGAATTGTGTCTCTGCTATTAGAAGTGTCTCTGCTATTAGACAACTCTTTGGCTGTTTACCATATCATGTTTGCGCTTTTCTGGTAATTAAGAATACAGGGAGCTGCAGAATTACCCATATTTGGCTATAGTATAATCATGCAATATAAAGTGCAACTGTGTGAAATAACTAATCTTATTATTTATAATCGTGAAATATTATTCTTATAACTTAGTATCATCCTCACTATTTTACACAAGGTAAACTTGCTACATAACGGGCAAACAGTTAAAATGGGTAATTTTGATCTCATGACAACCAGGCTGTGTTCAAAGCTGCAGAATTACCCATATTTGGCTATTCGATTCACTGCCTCAGATGTGCGCCGTGCGATGACCACCCAACTCTGGCCGTTTACGACAATAGTCTACGCAAGGGCCTTGAAGATATCTTGAACATCAACCTGACGGAGACTCAATGGATGCAATCTGCCCTCCCCATTAGTATGGGTGGACTGGGAATACGTAGGGTGTCGTCGCTGGCGCTTCCCGCCTTTCTGGCATCGGCCGCGAGCACCCTCGTTCTACAGTCAGAACTTCTCGGACAGCTGGAAGGCAACCAGGACCCACATGTGAGCGCTCTGGAGGCCAGATGGAGGGCAGAGTCTGGGCTCAGCTCTACAGAACTGTTGCCAACTCACCAGCAGTCCAAGTGGGACCAACCGCTCCTCCAACGGATTTTCACGGATCTTTCCACCCGGTTAACTGATGAGCACGACCAAGCCAGATGGAGGGCGGTGACTGCCGAACATGCTGGCGACTGGCTGTATAGTCTACCAATTACATCTTGTGGGCTGAAACTGAGCGACGAGGCGGTCAGGGTGGCGGTGGGTCTGCGGTTGGGCTCAAACATCTGCGAGCCACACACATGCACTTGTGGAGCACCAGTCACCGCCAGGGGTGAACATGGTTTGTCCTGCCAGCTGGGATTCGGCCGAATATCACGCCACGGGGCCATCAACGACCTGGTCTACCGATCCCTGTCGAAAGCCGGCTTCCCAACAGCCAAAGAGCCGCAAGGACTACTACGATCTGATGGAAAAAGACCAGATGGAATTACACTCATACCTTGGAAGGCAGGCAAAAGTCTAGTCTGGGACGTCACAATAATAGACACACTGGCACCGTCATACATCGCAGCATCAGCAGCACAAGCAGGGGCAGCGGCGTGTCTAGCGGAGGAAAGAAAAATGCAGAAATACCACGCATTTCTAGATACGCACGTTTTTATCCCCCTTGCCCTGGAAACACTGGGCCCCATCAACAGCGCAGGCCTCAATTTTATCTCGGACATGGGTCGCCACCTCACACTAGCTACTGGCGAACCGCGAGAGACCAGCTATTTATTTCAAAGGCTCTCAATCACAATTCAGCGCTTCAACTCCATAGCATTTAGTGGTTCATTTAGAAGGCCCACGCCCGAAATGGATGAGGTTTAGCCGTTCCAGGCACTTTGCTTTTAACTTTTTATAAGTCCCTGGGGGAACAAAGTACCTCAGGGCAAAAAAAAAAAAATAAATAAAAAAAAAAATAATAATAATTATAATGATAATAATAATAATAATAATAATAATAATAATAATAATAATAATAATAATAATACGTTACATAGCCTAATGTTCAAAAGGACCATAGGCATTAATAGCCTTAATTGACTTCGTCATTTTCTTTTGAAAAAAAATAATGATAATGATAATAATAATAATACTAATGATAATTAGAATAACAATAATAGTAGTAGTAATAATAATAATACTAATAGTGATGATAGTGATAATATTATTAATAATAATCCTTGTCTGGATTATCTGGGGCCATGGACCGGCCGCCCTAAGCAAACTGAAATTGATCTGTAATAACTGAATTGAAATCTATTAACTTATGTGTACATTCCGGTTATAATAATAATTTATTAATGCGGCTGCATACCGCAGTTAATTTCCTGCAGTGGATTTCGGCAACGACTAGGTGCCGTTCCAGATGTTTTTATTTTATTAATTAGTGTGTGTAAATCCCTGAGGGGTCATACATACCTCGGACAAAAATGAAAATAAAAAAATAATAATACAATCGTAATTATAAATAGTGATTTTTTGGAGATTTGCTTTTTGCCATCTACATCAACGTCAGATTCATTCAATCATTCATTTATTCATTTAATTCATTTAAGAGATTTATATAGCGACCCTTTAAGACCATCTATTTGAGAAGCTCTTCCGGCCCAACCCCGGCTAAAGAGAACACTGAACATTGCGCTGCTCTTGGTGACAGAGAGCGACAGAGAGACAGAGAGAGAAAGAGAAAGAGAGAGAGAGACAGACAGAGACAGACAGAGAGAGAAAGAGAGAGAAAGACAGACAGAGACAGAGAGAGAGAGACAGAGAGTGTGAGAGTGAGAGACAGAGAGTGTGAGAGTGAGAGAGAGAGTGAGAGAGGAAGTGGTCCAAGTGATCTGTTGTAACTTCCGAGGACATATAACTGCCAACATCCCGTGGGGATTAAAGCGGCTTCATCTGGATGTTTGCCATCGGTCTGCCTGCGAGATGAGGACCAATGGCCCTCTGGTGCTCTGATTATTGCCATTCTCGAATGAGTGCACTGTGGTGTCATTTATGGTTTATTGGCATATGGACCATCCTTTTGCCAGTTAGCAAAGTGGCCGTTTGGGGATATGTCTGCACCATTTGCATTATTCCGATATTTTTATTATTATTATTGTTGTTTATTTATTTTTGAATTGCCCTGAGGTAGACAGGATCTGTCAGGGAGTTCAGTATTATATAGTAAAAAATAGAATTTCTGGAAAGGCCCTATTCATCTATTTCCTGGTTGCGGTAATTATTATTATTATTATTTATTGTTGTTGTTGTTGTTGTTACTTTTACCAAAAAATTTAAGCAACCATTGTTGATTAACAATTAATCTTGGAAGAGGGAAATTATCTTCATGAATGTTTGAAAAATTTGTCTGAACTCAAGAGTCATGGAGAGATGCTGCAAAGTGACTATGAGTTATGGTGATGATGAAGATGATGGCCCCAGTCCAGAGTTGGGTACGGCCAGTTGAATTGGTAGTTAGTTAGAATTGAAATTAGCTAGTTTATTGGATAGAATTTGAAATTCCAATTTTTTACCTGATCAATGAGAATTGGAATTGACAAAATCTTGTAGCTAATTAATTATGATTTACTGTCTCTCTTATTGATTAACTAATAAAGTAAAATCTAGTTGCTTGTTTTCCTCCTAATCAAATAATAACAAAGAGGCTGCAACAACAAGATGATCAGATACATTGTCAGCTTGTTGGAATTTAATGAGTTCTAAGAAACATACACGTATATTTCTGCAGTGACCATAGAGCATTTACTCAATAAATTGGTCAGATGAGACCCTTAACTGGCAGAAAGGTACAAGCAAAAAAAGTAATCATGCACTTTATTCAGCTGCCTGCAAACGCACTGCGGGAACATAGAGTAAGAACAAACTAAGAGGCTACAACCGCAAGATAATCATAAGATGCAATCACAGAACATATAACAGACATCTTCGTAGCTGTGAGAGAGAAAGGATTAAATTGTAAGGAAAAAACAGTAATAAGTTATGATGAAGATGGAGAATACCAGGAGTAGGAGGAAGCTGGATGGTAAATGCAGGTGTCCAATGCAAGAAAGCTGACAAAGTGAATAGAAATAAACTGTGATGCAATAATGATATACAATACCATACAGATATAGTGTATTACAGTTTAAGACACCCAGATGTCTGTGTCCACCTGTAGGTATGCACTGTACATGTATAATTGTATATGTGTATGTATATAACGTACTCTCGCTCAGATTTGCTACGGCTCATTCTCGATCATTTGTCTCAATTGGTCCTCCTTCTCTTTGTAATTTGCTTTCTCCTTTTTTCACTCTACACTTCTGTCTACCAGCCTCTCAGACTCATCTTCCTTCACCCTTCTCGAAACATGCTTCTTCTCAAGATGGCCCATACACATGGAGCACTTCTGAACGGTTCACCCTGCTAGAGCCTACTCGAATATAATATAATACAATACAATTTGGAACTTACAATACAATATGGAACTTTAGAGGGACACAGGTGTTTTCAACATATGATCTGTCAATCCATGTTGATTGAAATGTGAACTTGATTATAATGTAAAGGAATTCTCAGTTTCACTATTAAGTTAATGGCAACAAACTATAAAAATGCCATTGGAAAGACAGCAATTGTTGAGCACCTGTACACTGTTATCGCCTTGCAGTTTTAGCAGTTTGAAAATACGTGTCGATTATACCAAATGTGAAGTTTGATAGCACTCATGTATAGGTGATGTCCAGTTTTTAATATTTGTTGGTGTTATATGAGCTGTGTAGGTCTCGGTTACGTAGTTGAGTTGTTAGATTAGAGTTGATTAAACACTGAAAGAGAGTGATAACCACATTGAAATTATATACTTTGACTTCTATTGTCCATGTTGCTTGACAATGGTTTTTGTCTGATTTAAAGACAAGCGGTTTTTAATAATACTCCGATTTAGTTAAATTGTTATTGTTACTGTGGTTACTACTTATGATATTTTGAGCAATGTGCATCTGTTGATGATTAATGTTGATGACTAGAAAATGGAAATCTCTTTTAGATTCCTAAGTTGTAGGTTTCATGCAAGATCATGGCATTATGTAGTTGGGTTGAATTTACCTAATTATTGAGAATCGTGAATGCTGGATAATATTGCAGACTGAGTTTTGAATTGCAATTTCTAAATTGAAAATTGTGAAGCATTGAATACGAAATCTGAAGCATCTAGCTATACGTTACATATTGAAGTTTATTTAATTTTTTATTTTATGATCTTTTATATTGGTGATAGTTGTTATATTATCTATATCTACATGTAACTAGAATGTGGAAGTAAAAAGACGCAACCTATACTCTCTCTCTCTCTCTCTCTCTCTGTCTGTCTGTCTGTCTCTGTTTCTCTCTCTCTCTCTCTCTGTCTGTCTGTCTGTCTCTCTCTCTTTCTCTCTCTCTCTGTCTCTGTCTGTCTCTGTCTCTCTCTCTGTCTGTCTCTGTCTGTCTGTCTGTCTGTCTCTCTCTCTTTCTCTCTCTGTCTCTGTCTGTCTCTGTCTCTGTCTCTCTCTCTCTCTCTCTCTCTCTCTCTCGGTCTCTCTCTCTGTCTGTCTGTCTCTCTCTCTCTCTCGTGCACAGTTTCCTGCCTCTGCAGTCTGATAATGTACATTTTGGTGGACTATCCATCACTCGAGATCTTTGATAAATGTCTCGCTCGGGAATTGAGCGCCATGTGCGTGGGGGCATGACGATAAACGCGATCAGACTCAACCAGAACTGTCACAAAATGGCAGGAAATGCATGATGTGAAAATTCTTCAGGATCATAAATTGCGTGATCGTGGATCTATGATCGGAAGAGACATGCTTCCGGTTCCGCGTTTTTCCGCGGACAGTGCTGCAAGGATTTTGGGATGAACGAGACATACAAAGCGACGGTGGAGTTTCTTCCCCCGCTGGTTCCCTGTTGTGCGCTGGAATCAATTCCCCGGCTCTGTTTCCCTGTCGTGTATACATCGGGACGAAGACAGAAGAATCAATAAGGCGTGGATGCTTATGTTAATGAGTCGCTGCCGAACGAACTGCATGCTGGGGCTTCCTAGTGGCGACAGTTATGGATGCCAGGAGATAATGGTGATGGCAGGCTGCCTGAGAGCTGAGATGTGTAACGACTGTCAGGGTTAGTCGGGTATCAGGCCAGAGATTTGGAGGCGTACCCAGTCCTTGTTCAGGAAATACGGTCCATTTTACATGTAATGATCCGTTCTATAGTCAGAGCCTTTAGCGCAGGCCAGTGCACGGCTTCCTTCAGACTCACATTGCTGTACAGTTCTTTTGTTTCTATTTAAGGTTTTATTGGCAATGTTCGGTTACGTTGCACGGTTGCTTGTGGAATTTATTATGTAGTCATTAGCTTTTACGAGAACAATTTAGTCAGCAGTGGCATAAGCTCCTTATCTGAGCCAGTCACATGATGATGGTGTTGGCTTCTTGACCAAGTCCATGGCACACAACACAAGTATTGACCGATGCACCATGATTAACCATGTGCATTATGTTGGGACGCACTTGTTTAAACACCTCCATAGAACCTCCTCAAAAGAGTGACCATGGGCTTAGAATTGACTGCTTGAGGAGACATAAATCCTTGAATACATACCTGCATGTTCTGGAAGCATTCAATTGCCTGTTATCATCTGTGCAAGTTTAAGCTAAATAAATAATAACCTGTGCATTGGAAATGCTGAGCAGCATTAGAATCACAAGACCAGACACTGCTGTGGTTGGCTGATTGCATGAACTATAAAGGCTCAGAATTGTATTAAGTAAATTGCAGGAAAATAATGAAACTGTAATGGAGGACATAAAATAATAGCATGGACCATATTCAGTTCAATTCAATTCATTTCGTCAATCAACATGATACAATTGTGGTTGTCAAGAGGAGACCCATAAGGAATTAACGACCCACCGTTTCATGCAAACTTTAAACCTTATTAATAGAAAATAAATGAATAAATGACATGACTTAACTAACACAAGTTTACTAATACACCATAAAATGTAAGTATTCAAGTAATTTGTTGTAGTATATGAAGATGCAGGTTTTTCTTAAAGGTATGAGGACCATCTAATTGATGAAGGAGATACTGTTGCAAATATCACCTCAGGCAAATCTGATAGAGAACAACCGAGTGTTTGTTCAAGCAACGGAATATATATTATATATAATTATGTAAAACCTTGGTTTATAGGAACATGTGGTTCATTGCCATTTCGAATTTTATGAACAGGATATTACATGTAATCCTTCTGCCAAGTGACACCGTCACACAATGGCTGGATTATGCATCTGACCAATTCAACCAGATATTGCTGTGATGCACATTTATGTACACAAGCCACATGTCACGCGAATTTACATTCAAAAATTATTCATGGAGATTTGGATCAGCCGCAGAGCCTCCTTCAGCTGTGATATATTATTCGAAATGTTTTGCGTTTGAAGAGACAATAATCCAAGTTTTGAATTTCGGTTGTTTTATCGTTAAATCGCTGGCCAATACAGCAGAAGAGGTTGCAGTTGCAGTCTGACTCTTTAAATTGTTTCATTTGCAATAATTTCCTATTTATTCATTTTTATTGAACAATCTGGTTAACAGACCGCAACCGGTTATGTGTACAGTTAGTAACTTTATGCAATTGAAACAATTCACAACAACACAAATCACAAATCTTAACTACTAACAGAGCAGAGGGCCTGCAATACAAGGGCGCTAATAGCAGCCTACAGAGCATGTAGACCTGTTCTGCGGGGACTTTGGGATTCGAACTCAATTCTACTAGTCTCCATGCCAGTGTGTTTTCCAATGTGCCACCGGGCCCCCCAAACAGTTTATGCTTCTTCTGGGTCTCCCCTTGACAACCAGAAATGATGTTAAGCAGCATGTTCACTGCCATAATTGCATTATGTTTGTTGAGGGTATAAATTGAATTGGATCAATATGTCTCAACAGATTTTTTATCATTCATTGAGGATATATGTTAAGCGCTGTCTTCTTTGCTCTTTGTTGCTGGTGTGATTTATTGATACCAGATGTTAGAGTAGCGAGGTGACTTGCAATGATAGAATTTCCAGCAGTTGGCGTGAATGGATGTTGAGTGGTGTGCAGTACACATAGATGGTAGAGGCAGCATGGCGACAGTTTGCTGACGTATGTCAAAAATTGTCCGTTCACAACCAAGTATGACGACTCCAATTGCTGTTGCTTTATCTGACATGTTCATGGTCGAAACATTGTGTTTAGTTTTACGACACAATTCGTACAAAACCTATTGATGCAATGCAATAATAACTCCACTTAATACAATTGTATTGTATTGTATCCATAAGTTCATATGGCGCCTCTCGCAGTGCACCTCGACCAAAGGTGCTCCAATTTGAAATTGCCCTTTTTCCAATGTTTAAAAGTGTATTAAGACAAGCATGGATGACACTGAGCAATTGTAAGTGAGGGATTTGCTCTAGGTCCCCACACAGCCTTGGGCAAGGCTCAAACCAGTCAGCATTGCATACCAAGCGCTACAACCAGCTGGTCAAATGCCTCGCAGTCATGCTACATGGGTTTTTGAAGCTGTTGGCAGAAGGCTGAAACTGTGTCTTGTCTATGACTGTATTTGGACAATTCGACGTCAATGAGTTGCTGATCAATGTCCAAAGGATGCATCATGCGACAAAGGATGTGGTGGAACATTGTGGATTGCATTCAAAGCAGCAACTGATCGATTTGTCATTCATCCACACTGGAATGAACCCACAAAATTAATACCAGTTTAAATGATTCATTTGTGGCGCCACACACCAAAACCAGCATTAAGGTGATTTTCCAAGATTTTGAGTTTGATACTTCATTTCAAAGGCCTTGTCTCAGGCTTTAAAATTACACAAAAGTATTGCTATAGCTATTCCAACCGAGGATATAAGGAAAAAAGTGATCAAATTAAACTATTAATTAATTAACCAATTAACTTAATTAAAGCAAACTAATGTGCATATCAAGAACATTACAACAGCTCTAAAACTTCTGTTTTAAAAAAATTGTAGAAATAAATTTTCAAAATTTATTTATTTTATTAAATTCTGCACAAAGATAAAAAAAATCACAAAATACTATTTCCCTAAATATCTCTGATGTGTAATTTCCGACTTAATGCTGGTTTCGGTGTGGACCGCCAACTTTATGGATTTATTGTTTCCTTTCATGGATGAATATGCTGATGCAGTGCAGCTGAACATTTATTGGTAGATATAGAACTCTGATGAGGCCTGCATACAGCATGGTCTGTTTAGCGGAGAGTTGAAAACCTATGATTTTAGGGTAATGGTTAACACACTGGCACGGAGAGCTTACAGATGCGGGATTGATTCACGCTACCCTCCCCAAGGGCCACTCAACCTTCCATTCGGCAGATGGCATGGTAAAAGTCAGTAGTAGGATGTGACAGGTGTCCTGTTTCCTGCCAACAGTTAGATTCGACTCCTATAATAATAACTTGTGATCATCAGTCATACTATGAATTGTATTCATTCTGCGTTATGTCAGTTTGAAATTAAACAAAGATATATTCATTCATTCATTATATGCATTTGTATAGCGCCTTTTCAAGGGGCTACTCAGAGGCGCTCACAACCTCAGCACGGCCAAATAAAAGTTCTGTCTTAAGATGGGAGAGGAAAACCTGAGAAGGATTTTTACAAAGAACGGAGAGTCAGAGAAAGACCATTCCAGGTTGAGGGTCCTACGAGACTCCTACCACCGAGAAAGCATGGTTCTGCATAGTGGAAGTTCGAGCAAAGGGACTGAGAGCAGATTTTATTCAGTCGAACGAAGGGAGCGGAAATGGTGAGAACTAAGAGTAGGTCTACAGAGCTCACAAAGGTAGGCATAATTTGTGTGTTGATATGCGTTGATTCCTCTCTTTTCGGCATTTGCTTCAAACAGGTTTGGAACTGAAGATGAAGCCAGAAGACAATGCTTTCACGAGGGCGATGGGTACATCCTTCGTCTTTACATGCGAGATTTCTGGAGAGGGCAGAGACAGTACAACAAACTACGATCTAAAATGGTTTCATAACTCGATGGAGATCACTGATAAGGCGGCAAGGTTAGTAACTTGCTGTTCACTGCTAGGTTTCTCAGGACTTTCGCGATGTTTTGATATTCTGTTTTTGCAAGTTCAATCTATTTCCATAATTTTAACATTAGCAGTGTCTTAATGAGGATGTTTTCGTGAGGATATATTGATAGTAATGCCGTAGTCTGCTCACCACCTCATGGTCATTTTCTTGTTATGACAAGTAATGCTAATGTTGATGATGCGTTAAGTATAGAGATGCTCATCTTAGTGATAAATATGCTTCAATTTCTGATTTCATGTTGCTCTGAAATTCTGAATGATCTGCTTCCCTACAATTTGAAATGATGAAACGATTGCATAACAGAAGTTGGCCACAGATAAAATCATAAAAAATTCGTCTTTTATGTTACCTGATGCCTCATCTTTTAGCCACTAGTATATTAATTTTCTTCAGTATCCAAGAGAAGGTCCTCCCAATAAAATTCAATAATTTATTATAATTTGCTTTTTTCATATTATATATTTTCTTTGCATCTTCTTTTATCCTTTTAATTTTCAGGATTAAGGACATGAGCTCTAATGTTTTAGTAATTTTAATCAACTTGTTATTTAATTTGTACGGTTTTTTTACCAATTGTTACTTTGATGTATTACAATGATGTTCTATGTCCTGTTGTGCGTTTGCAAGTGGAGTAATCAAGAAAATACTTACTTATGCATGCATGCATGCATGTTGTGAATTTTAAACCTCCCTTTGCTCAGGTGAGATTATTTTCACGAATTAATTGTAAGTTCGTTGGTATAGTGGTGGACTCTCTGCTGCCCTACTCTTGCTGCAACCCAATCACTTTCTTCTACCAGTTTTTGTCACTGCTTCCTTTTTTGTATCTATGCTTAAAATCGCCATTCCCAATTATCTCCATTCTAGCAGTCTCAACCACTTTTTTATTTCCAGTATCCATCATGTGAACCTTTCCTTACATTCTGTGAAAGTGGATCTATCTTGCTGCTATCACTAGTTTCGGTATCTCTCTTTCCACCATTCTGCCCTTTGACTGCATTCGTGAAATGCAATATGGCAGTATAGTGCCTTTCTCTCCGTGCTATCCTCCCTCATTCCACTGGAAATAGCTTCCATTCTTGTCCCACCTGAATTGTTCCTCCCGGCGTCCAGTTCATTAGATCGGCCACAAAGCAACAAAGGAATTGCGCGCTGCAGCCGTTGGCTGTGCAAACATGTCCAGGCACGATGTGTCATGCAATGACGTGTGTCACACCTTCAAGACTGAGTGAAAATTGAGTCTATAATTGCGCATGGAAATTTCCCTTTTTCCCTTTATCCTCCCTTCTGCTCAAGATTGCTGCCTTCACCTCCTCCTTGTCCTTCTCTCTTACTCACCTCCTTTTCCTATAATATTATATGCAGACGTTTTGAGAAATTTATAATTAAAATGTATTTCTAGCACAGATGAACTGAGTTGGTTATTGCAGTGAAATTATGCATACACAAGTTGGGGAAGTAATTATTGCAGAATAATTTTTGGAGTTAGTAATATAGACATTGAGGTGATTAGGAGAAAATTAAATAGAGATTCTGGCTCAAATGAAAATTATCTGAAGCAAATAAGAAAAACCTTCAACGTTACGTATGATATTTTACCTGAGTAATTTCAAATAATTGAAAGAGCCAAGGAAATTCAGAAATACAAAAAAGAGTAATTAAGGAAGGATTTGGAAATTTTAAAGTATTTTGAATCAGACTAAATTATGGAGAACTCAGTACTCAGTGTTGTCACAAGGTGAGACGAGTACATGATGAGTACATTAAGTAAAGTACTTTACAGTGTAATGGTCAACGTGTGTTTTAAAGAATTACTTTCAAACCATAAATATAGTAAATAAGCAATGATAATTCAAACATAGTTGTTGGTTTCTGCTTAAGTTTGTATCTAAACATATATATATGTAACATTGCTAAGAAAACTAACAGCGGTTCTGAAACAACGCTGACAGTTCAACTAAAGATGCGTAATAAATTAAATGTAGACATATTGTAAATGTTGACCTTCATCGAATGTATGTAGCCCAATTGTTGCTTCTTGCATTTTGATGCTGTGCTGATCTTCCTGTATTTTGCTCTTCCCTATTATTTTGACTGTGCTAAATGTGCCTTGTCTCTTTTACGTATGATTTTGTCATTATTTACTACGCTGTGCTATTATTTCTTTGCATTTAAAGAGAATTATTTGCTTTTGATTTTGCTCACGAACGCCATGACATATTTACAAAACATTTGCAGCCGGTAAGCAATGAATTAGAACCTTGTAGTGGCCCGTTGCCAAAACTGCTTCAACATATTTTGTTCCTGTCAACTGCTTGCGTGATTAGTACTGTCTTGCTTACATTTATTTTATTTGTCGATGGTATTTTTATGCCAAAGAAATTAAAATTTCTTTAGAAAATTAAATACTATCATATATATTTGATTGACTTTCTACAAATTGGTTTATTTATGCGGTTTCCAAAAAATCTGTGTCCGGTGCACAATGACAGATGTCCAACACTCAGTGTTTAATCTAGACGTCTCGGGGGGAATCCTCCCCCAGGAATGGCATTTTCTTTCATAAAAATTCGGGATGTGTTATTTTTACATGCAAAGGAAAGAGTTATGCACTCGTAGAATTAAGAAATAGAGGGGAAAATAAATAAATAAATTAGATGGTACACTAAAAAGGTCATCAGAATTTTTTATTAGAAGCCTGAAATTGTGAGTTTACTGCGTGCAATTTGTACTTAAAGACTAAAAGGTCATCAGAAACAGACAGTGCTTTCTTCTCTCCCCTCCCAGAAATCTGGATGTCCCCCAAAGCAGGGGAACTAGATTATACACTGTTGAACATCATACACTTATATTTAGTTAGATCTATTTAAGATGTATACAGGGCTTAAAGAGTGACTGGACGGTCATGGACGCTGTCCATGCACTTGTTTTAAAATCTGCATGCTATCCTGCCACTTATTAGGCCAGCACAGCCTGGAAAAGGAATTGGGAATCCTGGATCCAGGCACTTCTTTTTCTACACTTTGAGCACTGGATGCGTAGATCTGCTTAATTATGTATTTGAACATCAACTCAAGTGTATCATCGGCTATCCACTCAAGCATCAGCTACTCCAGCTGTGACCCATGACTGAGCACTGGTCGGGAATGACTGATTACTGGACCAAGGAATGATGACCAGAATTACAACTTTGATCATACTCAAATAAAGTAATATGAGAGGTGCTACCCATATGGTGGGCTTACAATACCTACTTGGCTTACTTGACTTAAGTGACTGCTGGATTTTATAAGGAAACTGAAAGAAGAAGACTAAGGACTTGAATTGAAAGTTGAGGGAAACCAGAGAATGGACGGTTGGCAGCAGAGATTTGGAGGAAGAAAGCCATTTTGATTCTGGAGCGCCAAGGAATATTAGTCTAGTATTGGATTATATTGTCATTGATGAAGTTATCGAAAGCATCAGTGAGAGGATGGTGGGCTTGTGGATGGTGTTTTCATAATTATAGAGTATGATGGACGGCCTCAATACCTTTTTAAAGAGACACATGGCTGTGCGAATTTTCTGAGATCAGGTTTGTAAGATGTGAGAATTTGACCTTAGAACCCAAATGATGAACAAAATTGCAGTGTTCCTTGAAATGTATACGATGAAAAGGAAGTCAAGGACAACGCCAACGATGTTGGTTACAATGACACGAGGCTTCAGTCATAGATCGAGTATTCAAATATTACGAATGTTAAGATTTGCAAATATTCATAAATATTAACGAATATTAAAACTGTAATCAATATTATATTTGTAAAATATCATGTTAATTCAAGAAATTCTTTATTCCTAGTTCTCATTTTATTATTTATAAAAACGTTTAACGTTTTGATGAATGAATTGTACAAAATTGAGTCACGATATACTGTTTACGCATATATCAGTAACTTTAATAGGCTTATTGTTAAAAACTTCTCTGTAACCGATGCTAGGCCTGCTCAACGTGGCCATGCGGCATTCATTATCACATTCGATTCTTAATGTTAATTACGTCGTCTGACTTCCTCTTCAACTAGGGTTACCATAAGTGCTCAGATGAAAAAGAGGACACAAAATGTTCATCCGGTTACAATCCCGTAGCCGGCTCCTAGCTTCCTAGTGCTATGCCAATGTTAAGTGTTGTACAAATAGAGTAGCGTTAAACTACACAAAATTTCGTTATTATTGTACATGGTTTCAATTTAAAATTCATTGAGTGTGTGTTCAGTACTCTAGTTCAGTACACATTACATTACTGTCACTGACTGTACACAGAAACAAAGCAGTGACAGATTCGTCGCTTTTCGAACCCAGTTTTGTGAAAAATTTGGTTACTTTGGTACAGTACATGAAGTTCCCCGAACACTCTTAACTTGCTTCGGTGTTTCGACGTGGGATTTAAATCCAGTGCACCCTCATTGGCAACTGATAAGTTCCGCTGTCGCATGTCAAACATTCAGCTTCCCAGCCATAACGACCTGCACGAAAACCTGTGTAGGCCTATTGGGCTTTCGGTGCGTCTCTACGGATGGACGGGGAAAACTCGGACAAAAACCATATTTCTGGAAAGCCGCCCGGACAGAGGCCTAAAAAGAGGACATGTGCGGCGAAACCCGGACGCATGGTAACCCTATCTTCAACTCAATCAGAATATTCGACTGCCCATACTTCCCACTGCACAGTTGTTTCTGTGTAAATTATGATGCGTTTCAACAGCCTCAAATTGCTTTGCACGTAGGTCTATAATGTACACCAGATCTCTGGGTCTCGTTTCTTTCACTCTATTCCTCTCCTCTCCTTTGTGTATATATTATTATTATTATTATTACATAAATTTATTACGCGCGCAAGGTCACACCAAAGTGTGAATCTGAGGCGCGGATAGTTAGCCGCCAGAGGAAGATGCAGTTAAAGGTCCATGTGCTTGAAAGCCAAAGAGAAATAGTGAGTTTTGAGCCGTTTTTTGAAGGTAGGGAGTGAATTTGAGCAACGAAGAGAGAGTGGAAGTAGATTCCATTCTTTGGGAGCAGAGGCATGGAATGCACGCGAGCCCATAACAGTTCTGCATCGAGGTTCAACTAAAAGACCCATGTTTGATGATCGCAGGCAACGAGGAGGAATATAAGGAGTAAGCAGTGACTGAAGGTAGTGAGGTGTTCCGGTAGAGAGGGATTTGTAGGTTAAACAGGCCAATTTAAATTTAATCCTAAACTCGACAGGAAGCCAATGCAGCTGATGAAGTAAAACTAAGGAACTTGATCGTAGTGGGACACGCAGCACAACCCGAGCTAAAGAATTTTGGATGCGTTGCAGCCTATGTAGCTCGTAGTCTGAAATGCCAACAAAAATCGCATTAGCATAATCAAGGCGAGAGGAGACAAGGGCGCAAGCTAAAGTCTTCGACATATCCTTAGTCAGAGCCGACCTAATGTGGCGTATTGCCCTGATGTGATAAAAGCAAGATCTACAAAGGTTAGTTACATGCATCCGAAAAGTAAGCATACTGTCCAGGGTAACCCCAAGAGTTTTAACAGAATCTGATAACGGTACTGCGGAGCCTGCGAGGTCGATGCTGGAAAGTGAAGGAAAAGAACGCAAGCGTTGTCGTGACCCGAACAAAATTGCCTCATACTTGTTTGGGTTTATAGCCAAACCATTAAAACAGAACCAGGCATATAAAGATGACAGGCACTCCTCAAGTTTAAGTTTACCGGACTGATCAGTGTGTGACAGAGCAATATAGAGCTGAGTGTCGTCCGCGTACTGCTGTAATTGGACACCAAAATGATTAGCTATGCGATTAATTGGGGAGGTAAAGACGGTGAATAATAGAGGACCAAGGACAGATCCCTGTGGAACTCCAGCAGTGCAAACAGTGGGTTCAGACCGAGCGGCACCGATGCCCACCTGCTGATTCCTGTTACCCAGATAAGACGCTAACCAGTTTAAAGCAGTACCAGAGACACCGAAGCTTTTCGTGAGTCTAGAAAGAAGTAATTGATG
Organism: Lumbricus terrestris; assembly: GCA_949752735.1. Taxonomy (NCBI): domain Eukaryota; kingdom Metazoa; phylum Annelida; class Clitellata; order Crassiclitellata; family Lumbricidae; genus Lumbricus; species Lumbricus terrestris. The sequence goes on from OX457044.1 coordinate 9,713,609, forward strand.
GTCTACGGTATCGAAAGCTGCGCTGAGGTCAAGACATACAGAAAGGCAGGCCTTTCCATTGTCAATAGACGAAAATATGTTGTCCAGCGTGGATGTAAGGGCAGTCTCAGTGGAATAGCCTTCACGATAAGCTGACTGAAAAGGACTGAAGTTGGGAGAGGAAGTGATATGTTTCTTGATGCGAGTAAGAAAGAGACGTTCAAGGATCTTGGAAATGTTATTTAGGTTCGAGATAGGTCTGAAGTTAGACAGATTATTGGAATCTAGGTCAGGTTTTTTAAGCAAAGGAGTAACTAAAGCAGACTTAAAGCATGACGGGAAACATCCTTCAGCAAAAGACAAGTTGGCCAGGTGTGCAATAAGGTGGGAGAAAACATCAGAACAAGAAACAATAAGAGGTGTAGGTATGAAGTCCATAGGGGATGATTTAGGTACCAAGCTTCTGAGAAGATTAGATACTTCCAAGTATGTAACAGGAGGAAGGTCATTAAAGGTAGATTCAGAGAAGTCAGAATCAAGCAGTAGGTCATTCCATACTAAATTGGCAGCGCATCTAGTAATTTTACATTTAACCCTCTTACCCCGTATGGGCGCTATAGCGGCTTGGTGGTCTATGACAAATACCCGTAAGGCCGCTATAGAGGTTTCAACATATAAACCGTATCCCCGTAAGGACATTATATATATATATATATATATATATTTATATATATATATATAAAAATATATATAAATATATATATATATAAGGCCAATATATATATATATATTATAATATATATATATTATATATATATATATATATATATTATATATATTATATATAATATAATATATATAATATATATATAATATATATATTATATATATAATATATATATACATATTATATATATAATATATATATATAATATATATATATATAATATGTATATATATATAATATATATATATTATATATATTATATTATATATATAATATATACATATTATATATATAATACCCAGTGGTTATCTCTACTCCCACATTTATATATAATATATACATAATATATATAATATATATATATATTATATATATTTTATATATTTATATTATATATTATATATATATATATTATATATATTATATATATATAATATATATAATATATATATAATATATATATATTATATATATTATGTATATATTATATATACAGGGCCATCGGGTGGGCGTTCCGCTTGCTGGGGGGCTATCGGGGTAAGAGGGTTAAGGTCATCAATTTTGTTAACAAAATATCTGGCAAAGCTAGAGCATAAAGACTGATTCTCAGAGTCTGAGCGCTGGCAGCTGGAAGTCTCCTTTGAGTGCAGAAGTCTTTGGGAGATGCGCCAACGGTCCATCGGATTTTCAGCATTTTCGAGTAGGCTGTGGAAGTAAGTAGTTCGTGAATCGTTAATTAGCTTATTTGTTGTACGGCTGTGGCGACGATAACGTTGTCTGTCCTCTTCGAGCCCATATGGCACTTCTATTCTATTCTTTTCTTTTTTTAGTTAAGGTTTATTTCTTTTTATTCCTTTTCTTAGTTAAGATTTGATAGCTCAACAACACCATGCTGTCTTGACTGTGGGTGTTTATGTTTTTAGTTAAGACTGCATCATGTGTATTTCCAGATTGTAAATACTTACATGATACTTGCCTATCTACCATCTTGAATCTGAAAGCATGCATAGGTAACCCTAACAGTGGGGCTTCTAATCCCTTCTGGGTTTCCGGTTGTAACCAACTGTTTTGTATAATATACTTCGCAAAAATGTTTTTGTTATCTTGGTGCAATAAAATTGATGGTTATGGTTATAAAATCTTTATGTAGACCAATTTTGCTCGGCAGCATTTAATATATAATTATGCCATTGCCAACGCAGGAAATAAGTGCAAGATTATAAGCAAAGCTTATCCCGTTCTCAACATATTAAGCGCATTGCAGATTTAAATTCAGCTTTGCCCTGAATGCGAGTGAATGTCATGGAGACATACAGAAACCTAATTAAACTGCTTTATTGGGTAACATTGAGGTTTCAATGGCTCACTACTTCATCAACGAATATTTACAAATATTTACGATATTAAAAATATTCACGAATATTTATGAATATTAAAACCTCAAGTCACGAATACTTGATCTATGGCTTCAGTTGCTATTGTTTCAACCATTGTTTTCCCCCAAACGTACATTGTATATGATCCATTGATCACTGGGGATTGTAAAAATTGGAGTGAGACGATGTTCTGGAATGCCTGGTCTTCGCAGATGATTTTTGTTGATAGGTAAAATGATACTAGAAGTGACTGAATTGAGGCTCGGAATAGTATTATTTTTATCATTATTATTTAACTATGAATATTTATTTTTATTTTTATTTTACCTGAGGTATCAATGATTCCTCAGGAGGGGCAGTGTTCTGTATTATTATTATTATTATTATTATTATTATTATTGTTATTATTATTATTATGATTTATTATTATTATTATGCCATTATTATTATTATTAATTATTATTATTATTATTATTAATTGTTATTATTAAATGTGAATCTGCTTCTATTCTGTTTCTTGCTTTTGTAAGATTTTGATTTTTCTTCTTAGTTGTTGGCTTGTTTTTGTATTTAATCAAGGAAAGTTATGTACATTTAACTATAAGTCTTTAATTCGACTTTGCTGGTTTTGCTTTTTTCGTGTAGACTGGGTTGTTTCTGATTGGTTCTTCCCAACAATGGATCTTTGAAATCATAATTATAATTATAATTTATTGTAGTTGACAATTATTGTGATAATGTTGTTGTGTAGTGTGTACTGGTAATTATGGTCAGGCATTTACACGAATATCATCTTCTTCACTCCTTTCTAAATTTAGTAACTTAGCATTGACAGCACAGCTCAACATTTGAGCCCGTGGATAAGTTCGTTTCCATATCTTCACTTTGTTTTTGCGCTGTACAGATTTTGAAAATACAATTATCGTAATCTCTAGACTTCTAATACGCCAAGTGCATGGCATGTTTACCAATACGCTGTTTCATGATAGAGCAGTTGTAGTATTGCCGCATTCCATTGTCCATGTGTTTATTGTGCAGAACCAGGCTGACAAACTGCAGCTTGGTCCATTGAGACAGGGAAACTAAACTATCTAAAAGAAAGTACTCAAGGAAGTCATCAATGTGTTTGAGCCATGCAATATTCATATGGTCAGCAAAATCTGAGCCACATGAGACTCCATACATGAACCACAGTGGCTCTAATCAAAATGTATGGATCCATCCAGGGCTTAAAGTGTGGCTGGACGGTCACGGACGGCGTCCATGCACCTATTTTAAAATCTGAATGCCGTCCTGCCACTTATTGGCCAGGATAGCCTGGAAAGGTAAGGGGCGTCCAGGCACTTATCTTGGAAAGGTAAGGGGCGTCCATGAACTATTTGTCCACTCTTTAAGCACTGGATCCATCACTACCCTCAGAATAGTGCCATCAAGAACCAAGAAACTATATTTGGCCATTGATTGTTTTAAAGGAAAAATCAGTTCAGGATTTTACACGTAGAGCAGCAATTGTCGCAGTGATAGGTCGTAACCAGTGCATAGAGAAGAAATGGAAATCTGTAGATTTCGAATGCGGCAATCAGCGTTTTGGTGGTGAAGAGAAAAGTGTAATACTGAGGTCTCATACAGCCACCTATAGGCCCAGTCAGTTACAGAGAAGAATACCCTGTCAAAGGGCAGTTAGGAGCGCTGTTTCATTTGTTTCATGTGTGCCTCAGTTGCCTTTAGCTCAACGCAGTGCATGACTGCAAATGATGCAACAAAAAGCACTTTTGTAAATATCAACATTTTGTTCAGCAACATTAGTGTCTCTCAGGCAAAGAATTCTTTTTTAAACCTGTCTCATGGTCCACAAGACACTGCGGTTTCGATTGGTTGTTGCTCACGTCTCGCATCAACAAACATTGCAGTTGATGGATTGATATTCTGGGTCTTGCTTTCTTTGCTCTCTTCCGTCAGTCGTGCGACGACGATGAGGCTCCCACGTGACTTCTCCAGACTTGTCTATTTCTGGTGAGATCCTTTGCTCTTGACATGCTAATATTCATCTCTTTCAGATCTTCCCTGACGTTGTCCATACAAGTCTTTGGTTGTCTTCCTCTGCTTCTCTCTCCTTCTACATGTCCATGCAGGGCCACGAGTGGTAGTCTTTTTCCCTCCATTTGCTCCACATGATTGAACCATCGGAGCCTTCTTTGGTGGTGTAATGGGTATGCTAGTGGCCTTGCAGCCGGAGGGTTTGCAAGTTCGAATTCACCTCACGCCGCTTCATAGGGACCTTGGGCAAGTCCTTCATATGCAATTGCTCAGCGCTTCGGCGTGAAACTCCGATTCAGTGTTCGTGTTGTAGTCGGGAGCGCTTCTGAGTAGCTCTCTTGAAGGGGCGCTATAACAAGTGCACATACATATTTCGCCTTGCCTGCACTCGGGTTTATCGAATGCATCTCTAATGAACCAGCCATGTGCGTTGTGGTGATGAGATGCTACATAATTAGATTGGAAGATGAGGTGCTATATAAATACAATTTCTGCGCATTGTAGGATGTACGTGGAGGATGAGACCACGGTCGTACGGAAGCTGTACATCACCGGATTTGAGAAGCAGGACGAAGGCGTCTACAAATGCACCGGAATAATTGCAGGAACCGTGTGGGAGAAGTCGACCAATGTTTTTCTATTCAGTACGCCCACGTTCCTCTATTTTTCCCTTCTTTAGCTTCAGATTCCTTTCTGCTCTTACTTTCACCTCCTTCTCACCCTTCTCTCTTACTCGCCTCTTTCTCTGCATTTCACCTCCTTCTCACCCTTCTCTCTTACTCGCCTCTTTCTCTGCATTTTCACCTCCTTCTCACCCTTCTCTCTTACTCGCCTCTTTCTCTGCATTTTCACCTCCTTCTCACCTTCTCTCTTACTCGCCTCTTTCTTTGCATTTTCACCTCCTTCTCACCCTTCTCTCTTACTTGCCTCTTTCTCTGCATTTTTACCTCCTTCTCACCATTCTCTCTTACTCACCTCTTTCTCTGCATTTTCACCTTCTTCTCACCCTTCTCTCTTACTCACCTCTATCTCTGCATTTTCACTTCTTTCTCACCCTTAATTCTCTCTTACTCACATCTTTCTCTGCATTTTTTACCTCCTTCTCACCCTTCTCTCTTACTCACATCTTTCTCTGCATTTTCCCCCAGCCATGTGCATTGTGGTCGTAATCGTAATCATGAATTTATAGAGCACCGCTTGAAGAGAAACTTCTCAGAGGCGCTCCTGACCTGACTGCACCAAACCACAATAAAAGACGATGGTTTTCAGATGCTTGCAGAAAAGGGGCAAAGAAGGACCAAGAAGTTTGTTACGGAGACTGCTAGGTGGCTTATTTCAGAAAGTTGATGTGATAATGAGGTGCTACAATGTTTTTCTATTCAGCGTGCCCACATTTATCTCTCCCCTCTTTTTCCTCCACCTCCCTTCTGCTCAAGATTGATGCCCTCACATCCTTGTCACCCCCACTGTCTGACTCAAATCTTCATCTCGTGTATTCTGTATATAAGCGCATCTACTAACACGACATTTTTAATCCTTCCGTTAAAGCGCTGTACAATATCGTCTGCTTAAGTTGTTCCTGTGTCAGCTTAAATACTTCTAATAAACGAATTGATTGATTGATTGATTTTCATTTATATTATTGTATCAATCAATCAACAACATATTAAAACTCAATATAGTGCGATCAATCAATGTAAATGTGATACAGTGCCCTTCAAGAGGCACTCCATGCCCAGATGCGGCAGCTGAAAAGAACGATTATTAATGATAAATAAAAGGGCAAAGGATGTGTTTTTGGGAGCAGATCTTTCTACAATGTTACATATCTGGACGTTCGATAATATCGCGTAGGAACGGCTCATATCCTATTCTAGAGAAGAACTAGGCAGCTGGGCAGTTTCTGTGAAGGAGACATGTCTGTTTGTGATGCAATAGAATGCTTGCTGCACCTGTGTGTGCTCCTGTCTCTTTGTGGGTGTGGGTGTTATGTCTGGCTGTAACATAAAGAAATTTTAAGCTCACTACATCCAATGGATTGCCAGTGTACGTGTGAAGGTTCGAGTTGGTAGCATGGCTAAGGCATTATTGCAATAGAGGTTGTCAATGGTTTTTCTGAATGCAGAATATGCAGCAAATAAGCCAATTGAAATGAAAACCCCGTTAATAAAAGAAGTGAAGGTTATTAGACATGACAATTTAAAAATTGCACGTTCCATGTATAGCGATGGTAAGTGGTATATTTACTGCAAAGAAAAGCAACCTGGTCCATGAATGATGATGATAAGAATGGTTATGATGAGGATGGAGGATAGTGATGATGAATCTGACAAGGATTATAGGGATTGCTATTATTATTATTACTACTATTAGGCTACTAATGCTACTACTATTATTATTATTATTATTATTGTTATTATTATTATTATTATTATTATTATTATTTTTCAAACATTTTAGCTCTCACAAGGTCGGACAGAAATGTGACTTGAAGCTGCTGCAGGCAGTTTCCAGGTTAAGTGGTGCTCACCATGGGCGCCCGCAGAAATTTTTGCAGGGGGGGGGGCAAAATTTTTAAGTTGGTCACGGTTAAATTTCCTAGTCGCAAGAGCTTAAAAATTGCAAAGCTGGAAAATGAGAATATGGGCATTTTCCAGAGAGGTTTCTTAATGCATATTTCTCAGTTTTATTTTGTCTAGGCCTATCATTTGCAATATGAATAGTTTTCTTACAGCAAAGAAATTTATTAAAAATCAAAAGTAGAATGTTAAAAAGTAGGTTTTTGAAGGGGCGCTATATAATGAATGAATTAATAAATGGACGTAAAACAGGCATTAGTTTTAAAGGGGTAAGTGCTCCATCAAATTACTTCTTTATTTTAATCGTAATTTCTAAGCTTCTAAAGTGCCACTCCAGAGTCAAGTGTAGGGCACCAGCTTATTCAGAAGCGCTGCATCGAGTCATCAGGCTGTTCAAAGGGCAGTCAAGAAAGAGGTCCGATTCCTGTTTCCAGAGGATCAGATGTTAATGCAGGTGTCGTTTAGAAAGGTGGAGGATCCCGAGGATCAGAAGAATGGGGTAACAACTCTTTTGAATAGAGGAGACGTTGGTGATAACCAGGGTCAATTATCCAAGTTTCTCTACAGCCTGACCTACCTAAATTCTGTACTAGCTGGCAGCATGCAAAATGGACAAAAAGGCAGCCCGACTTAAAGCAGAGTCCATATATAACGCTGGTGAATATGTACTACTTATGTAGATCTCCATTACTTAATTTCAATGGGCTGTTGATAAATTTCAAATTTTTACATCAGTGTAATTTATTGATAACACTGGACAACAAATTTTAACTTTTTTTTTGCTTCCGAAAAATCTTTGACTGTTTTCTATAGAATTTGACGTGCTGAGCACGATGGTGTGCTCAGAATTGTTGTATCACGTAAGGTTTTTGAGAAAAACAAGATTTAAGATTTTAATTTAAATGCTCATAATGCATATATTTACAATATACTATAAATTAAAATTTTTTACTTCCGAAAAATCTTTGACTGTTTTCTATAGAATTTGACGTGCTGAACACGATGGTATGCTCAGAATGTTTGTATCACGTAAGGTTTTTGAGAAAAACAAAATTTAAGATTTTAATTTAAATGCTCATATATTGCATATATTTACAATATACTATAAATTAAATTTTTTTACTTCCGAAAAATCTTTGACCGTTTTCTATAGAATTTGACGTGCTGAACCCGATGGTGTGCTCAGAATTGTTGTATCACGTAAGGTTTTTGAGTAAACCAACATTTAAGATTTTAATTTAAATGCTCATATAGGCCTATTGCATATATTTACAATATACTATAAATTATTTTTTTTACTTCTAACCGTCTAAAAATATATTATAGTTTAAAGCTTATCTGAAAATAAGCTGGCTTATCTGTTATGCATTTACAAGCATATAGACAAAACTAAACTTTGGACCTGAGACATCAAACTACAGACAAGCTGATGTCAACTTCCTTAGTGGGATATGCATGTAGAGAACTATGCTGAAAATCGGCTTTAATTGTGCTTAAAACTTTTGCAGGCAGATTCTACCCAGTATTAATGCATATGCAGACATAAGTTTATTTATTAAGCAAAGACGAACATTTTTTATGTAAACTGTCCTAAGTGCAGGTCTGGATATACCTCAGTTACACGAAGCATATTACAACGTTAGGCCTATAGCTGAAAAATATGGAAATAAATAGAAAATTTGAAGATTTCTCAAAAACGTTACGTGATGGGACAATTTCAAGGTGATTTTCGTGATCAGCAGCAGAAACTGCATAAGAAACAACTGATAGTGTTCAGGAAGCAAAATCACTGTTGTCCAGTGTAATTAAGTTTTGAGTAGTTGCGAAAAATGACATTAGCCTACAGCGAGATTCCAGACAAGTGAGACAAACGGTAACAATGACTTTTAACCCTCCATAATCGATAGGAATACTATTTGTATGGGCACCCACGGGAGGGTTAAAAGTCATTGTTACCGTTTTCAGCGAGAGCTGGAAAAAATGCAAGGCAGAAAATTAAGAACTTCTTAATTTCTAAAGAGATTTCATTACTTAAATTTCTGACTTTCACTTAAGTGTATCATTCGTAACATTAGTATTTCAATGGGAAGAAATTTCTTAAACCCAAAAGTAGTAGTTAGAAAAATAGGTTTCAATTTTCCAGGGGGGGCAAGTGCCCCCCTTGCCCCTATGTGCGGGCGCCCATGGTGCTCACCGTGCTCTTGGCTCCATCTGCACAAACTGCAGCTATGCAGAATCGAGCCTGTCTTGACGGTCCCAGCAGTCTGGAATAGGCTCCACAGGAGCTACATCTGCTTCTGATGAAAGAACAAAATATTTAAATTCTTGATGGCCAATGAGAAACCGTGAAGACTGGTGATGATGATGATGTTAGTAATGATGGAAAGTATGATGACGATGTTTCTGGTAATTATTGTAGAGGACATAACCTTTGATCATGCTCCTGAAGTCCAACATCCGGCCATCTATACGGACGCTGTCATCGAATGTCGGGTCAGCGGCCGACCAAAGCCGGAGTTGTCATGGCGATACAAGGGAGACCGCATTCATGCAGGTCAGTTATAGGTCAATTGGGCCGAACTTGTCTCAGAAGAGAGTGTGGCCTACAACCAGACATTTTGGTGAATGGCGTGTAAAGCTACTTTAATGCATGGCTGTAATGATAATGGTGCTGATTTATTGAGGATTTTTTTTGAATTGCAAGTAATAATTATAATTATTAAAATAATGATAATAATAATATGATTAGAATGATGTGATAATATAATTAACGATGATAATTCATTCATTAAGTGAATTTCTATGGCGTCTCCTCAAGTTTACTACTCTAGAGGCGCTCCCAAACTTAGCGCATCCAAATAAAAATGCGTTAAGATGAGATGGGAATCCCTGAGAAAGAGTTCAAGAACTTAGGTAGCGAGACGTCAAGGAAAGCCAATCCGGGTCGAGTACCCTACCACTGGGAAAGCATGGTTCTGCATAGTGGAAATGCAAGCAACGAGCAAATGCAGAATGTGGAATATGTATGTGTGAGTGAGGCTAGTGCAAGGAATAGCTGTTGACTCCTGTAATTCCAGGTATTGATATTCGGCACCTGAATCTCGTAACAGTGTCTATGTGCAAGGTGTGTTCATGTTTGGCACAATGAAATCGTTACCGCACCTGTCTGCACCTGCCTGTTGCAGAACTATTAATTTTTATGCCTGGCTGTTCAAATAGTAGGCCTACGCAGCAATTTGACGTATTATTATTTAAATCGCTGCTGGAACAATGCTTGCTTCACGGAAGGTGGCAATGTTGTATAAATTTATTCACTTGGATGTCAATCAGTGTTTGTCTCTAAGCAGAGTGCAGATGGGGTGATCTCTTCTTGATGCATTACATAACATCACAATGGTTTTTGGGTGTTTCGGAAAACATTTTGCCTTTTTTAGAACCACTGTAAAGTAATCTGAACACTTAACCCTCTTACCCCGTATGGGCGCTATAGCGGCTTGGTGGTCTATGACAAATACCCGTAAGGCCGCTATAGAGGTTTCAACATATAAACCGTATCCCCGTAAGGACATTATATATATATATATATATATATTTATATATATATATATAAATATATATAAATATATATATATAAGGCCAATATATATATATATTATAATATATATATATATTATATATATATATTATATATATTATATATAATATAATATATATAATATATATATAATATATATATTATATATATAATATATATATACATATTATATATAATATATATATATATAATATATATATATAATATGTATATATATAATATATATATATTATATATATTATATTATATATATAATATATACATATTATATATATAATACCCAGTGGTTATCTCTACTCCCACATTTATATATAATATATACATAATATATATAATATATATATATTATATATATTTTATATATTTATATTATATATTATATATATATATTATATATATTATATATATATATAATATATATATAATATATATATAATATATATATATATTATATATATTATGTATATATTATATATACAGGGCCATCGGGTGGGCGTTCCGCTTGCTGGGGGGCTATCGGGGTAAGAGGGTTAATAGTCTAATTAGGTGGTTCAGAAAACATATTGCCTTTTTTTAGAACCACCATAAAGTGATCTGAACACTTAATAGTCCCAATTATTTTCAATGCTTCATAAATACTGTGAGGGTGTCCACTGAAATTGTACAAGTTTATACTATCATCCAAAACATTCCACAAGTCTACAACTCTTGTGCTGAAGAATTTATGCCCTGTGTTGTTCCTTTCAGTTTCTTAACTAATTTATGCCTGTGCACACGAGTTGCCCTGTTTGAAACTAGTTCAAGTAGGTCAATTGTGGAAGCAGGAAGATTTCTGTTTATTCTAACTGAAAAATGATGACCAGCTCAGCACTGAGAGGGTATATACATATATGAAGTCTATAGTAGAACAGCAGGAATTGCCCTCATGGATGGTATGGCCAGTCTATGAGCTGAAGCCCAATTAGTCCACATACAAGAGGAACCCTGGTGGTCCCAAATTATAAAGGGCTACTTGAAAGCCAAGTGCAAGGCACCAATTATTCAAGAGCACCTCTGAGTAGTTTCCTTGAAGAAGTGCTATATAAGCACTTGAATACGTGAATAAATGAATGAATTTCGGACGGGTTGTCCGGTGGTACCAAGGGGAGGTCCAAAGTCCAGTTGCACTCTGAAGAACAGAGTGGTTTGCTAGCAGATAAATGCCGCATGATTGTACATTACGATGAAACCATACAAAATTTGTCTACGATGCCTGTAAACTTGAGCGTGATAGAAACCATCGAGATGCACTTCATTCCTTCATTCATTCATTTCAGAGATTCTCTGTAGCACCCTCTAAAACCAACTACCCAGAATCTCTCCCAACCCAACCTCGGCTAAAGAGAACAGTCTTAAGAGTAGAGTAGAGCGTCGCCTCAATGGCTTGGCTTTAGACATAGTTCCACAGGGAGCCCATTCCAGATTGAGGATGGTATTATTATTGTTTGACATGAATGTAGGTCCATAATAGGATTTAATAATAATACTTAATAATACGTGGTGCTGAGCTGGTCAACATCAATGCAACATTCAATGTTAACCCTTTACCCATTCATTTTTAAATTTTAAGGCCGTTTTCAGTGGATATTCTCGGGGCAAACGGGTGAAAGATTAACAGATTGTTGAAGAAATCTGTCAGTTGGTTAATAGTTTGTTGTTTACTTTAGAGACATTCAGTGTTGGAGTTGAAATAATATGATTGTTTTCAATTATCTGCTTTATTAAACACTTGAAGACTCTTCTTTTCTGCGTGATTGGGATGCTTCTGAGTAACTACGTGGGAGAACTTAACTGTAGACCTTAGTCCTTCCTGCGCAGGTCTGCACATCGGGCAACACCCCCACTCCTCTGTATCCATGTTGGAGAAGTGTTATAAAAATGCTTTGAATGATTGAATGATTGAATGATTGAATGGATGGGATTAGAATTATTGTTAAATTTATTCAATGGCTTTAATGTTGAAATAAAAGTTAGTTTTACTCTTGAGAGTATCAAGCTAATGCTAAAGCATTTGGTCAGCCCTCTTGGCTCTAAACTCCATGTAGCGGCAAACATAATAATAATAATAATAATAATAATAATAATAATAATAATAATAATAATAATAATAATAATAATAATATCTTCTTTTTAATAATTCAATCTGACACACCGCAGAATGATTACAGGTACAGGTTATACGAAATACGGCCCACTATAGCACGACACGCAGGTCGGCTTTACAGCAGTGGGTTCGGTTACTTAACACTGATGGCCTAAGTGCTGGATCACTCCTGGTCGGCCAAGCCAGAAGTGGGAGGGGGCTATCTTTATTTTTAGCAGAACCCGAGTCAAGCAACACAACAGCAAAGCGCCAATGGCAGCTAACAGAAACTTTAATAAATTTATGCCCTGAGCGAGGCTTGAACCCAGGTCGCGTGGATGACACTCAGTTTAACGACCAGCGCTCTCTCATCTGAGCTACGGACCCTCCCAACATTGAGCAACTATATGTAACCTGAAGTACCTCCGGGTTCCTAGTTCACTGTCGAGCAAATGGATGCATGTAATTGGTATAGGCCTATTATTTGACATGAATATAGGACTGAAATGTCCAAGCCTAGATTTTATCTTCACAGGAAATTCTTCTTCCCAGCAGTCATTTCACATCTTCGAGGGCATCATATAAATGTTCGTCTCCATGCTCGCATTCTATTTAAGGTCCTCACTCTGACCCTCAGTGGGGGGGGGTCTTGCCCCAAATATCCAGCCGATGTTATACTTCATCCTCACTCAGCTTCCTCCCGCCGTCCACTTCGCTCATCCAACAGACTTGACCTCTCGGTTCCTCACTCTAGAACTGCCATGGCTCAGTCCCAAGCATTAGTTTTGCCTCAATTGGTCCTTATCATTGGAATTCTCTTTCTTCTGTTCCCTCTGCACTTCTGTCTGGCAGCCTCTTCTGCCTCGTCTCTTCTCAAAACCTGCATCTTCTCTTGTGGCTTTGCACACTGGAAGCGCCTCTGAACAGCTCACCTCGCGGGCGCGGTGGTGTAGTGGTGGCGTCGTTGCCTTGAAGCCGAAAGGTTCGAGGTTCAAATCCACCTCAAGTCGCTGCGTAGGGACCTTGGGCAAGTCCTTCACTCGCAATTGCTCAGCTCTTCGGTGTGAAACTCCGATGCAGTGTCCGCTCTGCAGTCGGGAGCGCCTCTGAGTAGAGTGCTTGAAGGGGTGCTATAACAAGTGCACATACAAACATACAAAACTAAAGGCGCTTTGTAAATGATTAAATACAATACACTTATGCCCAGGTACTACTGAGTTACGGGTGTATCTACTGAGTTACAGGTGTATCTACTGAGTTACAGGTGTATCTATCTACTGAGTTACAGGTGTATCTACTGAGTTACAGGTGTATCTATATACTGAGTTACAGGTGTATCTACCGAGTTATAGGTGTATCTACTGAGTTACAGGTGTATCTACTGTTTTGAGACGGTCATGATTGTGCATTCCACGAGTGTAGTAAAACCTGCTTTTTTTATTCGTCATACATTACAGGTGGAAGGTACAAGATCGTGGAGGAGGAGGGCCTCCATATAACAAACGTGACGCTGGAAGATGATGGACTTTACCTATGTCGAGCGGAGGTTGAGACGGATGGAAGATATGGAGAGCAGAAGATCACAGTTGCTGTTCACAGTATGCAACAAATCGCCTTGTCTGTCTGTGTGCCTGTCCCTCTGCCTGGATGGCTGCGTGTCTTCTTGCTTTAAATAGTCTTTGTGTATCATGTAGTGTTATTAAAAATTGTCATTATTATAATTTTTACGAGTGGGATGTGATGGTGTTGTGGTATGTTCTGTGCCTTGCAACTGCAGAATGCAGGTTTGAGTCTACCTCAAGCCGCTGTTATGGGGACCTTTGACAAATTGCTCATCTATAATTGTCTGTGAGGAAGGGAACGGGAAACCACCTAACGCGTGGTGGTGGTATTTGCAGAGGCGCTATATAAATGCATCTAATGAATGAATAATGAATGAATGAATCCTCCGCTATGCAGGCTTTATTTCATTTTTTAAGCCAAAACATTTTGCGGCTAGGAACTAAGAGGAGCACATTTGAGATCTATAGCAATATTCCCAGTGGGTCACCTGTTTCCATGTGATCACCATTTTTTCCATTTCATCCTTCCTGAGTCCAGCTTTTCCGCTCTAACGGCAACTGAGACTACAATACTGGAATAGACTCTGAGTGGATGATGATTTAAGAATGTCGCTGGCAAACATCTACCCACAAAAGGGTCCCACATATTGACATACTTCTCACCGGCACCGGCACAAAAGCACACAGGACAAAAGCGCCCGACAAAAGCGCGCAGACAAAATCACGCAGACAAAAGCGCGCAACTAATGTTTTTATGAATGTATATATGTATGTATGTATGTGTACGTATGCATGCATGTATGTATGTAGATCTATGCGTGTATGTATATATGTATGTGCATGTATGTATGTATGTATGTATGTATGTATGTATGTATGTATGTATGTATGCATATGTATGTATGTATATATGTATGTATTTATGTATGCATATACATGTATGTATGTATGTATGTATGTATGTATGTACATACATATACATACCTACATACACACATACATATGTATACATACATACATACATACATACATGCGCATACATACATACATACATACTTACATATACTTAAGCTTTTCATGTTGCGCGCATTTGTCTGCGCGCATATGTCTGCGCGCTTTTGTCCTGCGCGCATTTGTCTGCGCGCTTTTGTCCTGCGCGCTTTTGACCGTGCACCTTCTCACCAGAATGCAAGTGCATTAGCACAACAATAACATCGAGCTTGATTTCTTGCAAAAAACAATAAAGGGATAATTTCTTCAACTACTTTTCTTTGTTCTGAAATTTTTCTAAGAAATTATTAAAAAAATTACATAGCTTACCTATATACTGCTACTAGATGTGTTACCCGGCGTTGCCCGGGAAATATAGGGTTTTAAACACTACTCCACTGTGGTACCCATCGTAGACCGCTAGATTTCGGGTTTTCGCCAACCCTCCACCCCACCCCGCTTCCCCAAAAGGCCAAAGGTGACCCGCCGCTGCGGGGCGCTGCGGAAATTATTACTCGGCGGGTATGACGTCATGGGCTGTAGACTCTTTACTGAAGCGTTATTATTGATGAAATCTGTCTTAAAACGCTAATAACTTTTGTTTTAAACGGAATTAAAACCTGAAAATAGTTGCGATGACCTTATAATTTGGGTAAGAATCGATTGCAATAATTTTTTTAAACCGACGCTGTTTCATTTCCGAGCCTATTCTGCAGGGGAGAGTCAAAAGCGTACAAACAAATAAACATACAGAAAGTGTTTCTGCCTTATAATATAGATGACCTGAATGCTGAATATTTAATCGTGAAACGATCAGTTACCTTGGATTTCACGATTTTGTTGATATATTGAAATGTTGCAAAGTGGGTTAGTGTTACGATACAACAAAGGTTGAGTACCACTGCATTAGATGACATGACTACAGAAGGTTTCACTCTGCATTGTGACTGAATTTCTTTCAGTTCCACCGAAGATCATGGAGGGATTCGGAACAGCAAACGCCATTGAGGGTGGAGAGATCTCGGTGTTCTGTCGAGCAGAGGGACTTCCAGCTCCAGAGTTTCAGTTCTACAAGGTCAGCTTCTTGATTATCGTCGAATCTATCTGAGTATAAATGTGACATAGGAGCTCAAAACTCGTTGCATGTCGATTTCTTACCCTCTTAGGATTCAGTCATATGCTGCAATGGCTCTACTTTAAAATGATCTTTACAGAATGAAAATATCTTTTTTCTAGCTGAAGTTATACTTTGTTTATTCTTTCATTACTTCAGTGTGAGAAAACGAAAACTATTCTGAATATTAGTGTCATCAAAGTCCTCAGTAGCCACTTTGCTGAGCAATAAAGTTATATATTCCAATTCAAATAGCACAAATGGCCTCAAAAATCGGTTTACTATGTTGCATATTGTGGCAGATTCATAGCCATCTGCATAATTGAAGAATATTCTACATTCTTTACACGTCTCACTTATTTCAGCTTCTGTCGAATAATATCTAGGAATCGAGAAGCGACGGGTTTCAAGCTCCAGTGTCACAAATATGTAGTGGATTTTTTGGTATATAAAGGGTGCTGTACTTGGGTGTACTAAAATGCCAAACTTCTGGCATAGAGTCCAGGTTGTTTATGCCAAACTGCTTTGTGCTGGTTGTGTTGCTCAAAGATCGGCCCTACGTTCTTTTGAAAGGCTTGTAATATTGCCAATTTTGTACCACCTGGGGTCTCAACGACACCACACGCAGCCTATGGGGTGGGGGAGAAAGGTGTGAGCTTGGTGGAAACCGCAGGGGTTCACCATCAACTGAGAAGATGATGATTTTTACGACACCTCGTACCTCTAGATTTTTTAGATTTGTAGATTAGTGGATTTTAGATGATTGTGAAGTTGTTATTGTTTTAATAATTTTAATGACATTTCCTGAAATGTCCCACTTTCATGGAATTCAAGTCATTATGTATGTATGTAAAAAACTATGTATGTATGTATTACCACAGTTATTATAGCACCCCTTCAAGATTCTACTCGGAGGCGCTCCCAACTACAGCGGGGACACTGAATCGGAGTTTCACACCGAAGCACATGAGCAATTGCTAGTGAAGGACTTGCTCAGGGTCCCTACGCACGTCTTGAGGTGGATTCGAACTTGCAACCTTCCGGCTCTAAGGCACCGAATATACCCCTACGCCACCGCGCTATGTTCGGCTTGAGGCTAGCTTAGCAAATGAGGCATAAGATTAAGTAAAAAGCTCCGACTTCCTTCTAGCCTATTATGCAGCCTTTTTTATTTGTTGCAAATGTCATTCAATTCTGAACATGGCTGCTAACGAAGTTTTGACTTTGAATACGTTTTTCTCAGAATTGTAATTCGAACAGCTGAACCATATTTTTACTCATAACTTTTATCATAGAACAATAAAATTTGTCTCATGTTAGAGAAGATACTTTCCTCTGATACTGAAATTGTAAAAAATTGACTTAAGCCGGTTTTGGTCGGATGGGTAAGATAATCTCAATGTGTGGTTTTCTAAGCGATTTTTTCAGTTCTTTTAAATTATTTAGAGTTTTATGAATTGATTTAATTGATTTTAGAATTTTTTCTTATCAATCTGCTGTTTACTTTGCCATACCGTCAGAGATACTTTGGCAAATGACTTTTTAGTGTAGATGCGATTAGGGATTTTGCGATATGGAATGGCCTCCCTCTGTGCCTTTTCCCATGGTCACTGTCTGACACATTCAATGAGCACTTGAAGCTTTTCTTTTTGGCCATGCTGGGGTCTGGAGCACCTGTGAGTAGTTTCCTTGAATAGGTGCTATACGAATACTTAAACGAATGAATGAATTTGAATAACTTATCTTGTTGGACAGGTTAAGGATGGAGCAACAGTTGCTGTAGAGGCCACAGATCGCGTGCAGTTTGATGCCAAGGCCGGAACTCTGGCATTTCGTCCGCTGAAGAAAGAGGACGAGGGCAAGTACTCGTGTCGCGCTCACAATGACGTTGGCAATGACACAAAGGAGATAGATGTTGAAGTTCTTGGTAAGAGCTCAGACGTCGTAAATTTATATGTATCAATAGTTATTTTTGCTATTATGATTATCAAGTATTGTTTTCGTGGTGTAAGCATTTACTCCAGCCTATACACAATTACACATACTCCGGGGAAAAACTGTGATGTTTATCACAGGCTCCCAGGCTGGATACTCCGGTCTATTTACAAACCGTTGCCTATTAACTATCTGTGCTTTTTTATTGAATCCCACTGGCTGCCTTATTTAGCGTTTTCAGTGATTGCTTTAGAACTAATGCTTCTTGAGGATATCCTACATGTAGGTTTAGGTCTTCATGTGCAGTTATGATGGTACAACCCATCTAGCACAGAATTTTAGAACCATTGGTGACTAAAGAAGGCATTGAATGTTAACATTGTCATTCATTAAGAATATCATCAAATTTAAATTTAAAGAAATTATTTAAAGAAATTATTTGCATTTTAATGGCATTCGCATAATTCTTATTCGCATGGTTTGTTGCCAAGGTTCGGTTGCTTCTTTAGGTGTTTCATGTGCCAAGAAACGGTTAAGATCCTCTGATCTAATCAATGGAACTCTGTTGACTTAGGCATCCACTCTCTAAACTTGCTTAACTCCTTTAAGTTGGCCTACGAAGAACTTTTACACAAAGCCTGTTAGTTCTTTATGACTAAGACTTACTATAAGCCATGGTGATGATTTGTGTTCCCCTTGTCCAGTGTTGTTGAAAGTAATGGGCAAATGTACTTAAGTAAAAGTAAAAGTAAAATGGGTTTTAATCACTTAAGTAAAAGTAAAGTACTCAGCACAAATTTTGCGTAAGTAAAAGTAAAAAGTATTCTTCCAAAATAATACTTTTAGAGTAGAAAGTGAAAGTACCGAGTATTTCTATTACTCAATGCATTATTAACCTTCAAAATTATTAAATTCTCGAAATGGTTATCGTTGAGTCTAGCACCATGCTTCAGATTCATTGTTACCAGAATGCACAGCTGAAGACTTGTTGTGCTGCAGAAATGGCATCCAGCGTGCAACACACATCGAAATGCCAATTAGTGCATTGAAGTAACGAGCATTATAACGAGTGTCACATAAATTGTAACGAAGTAAAAGTACTGAAACATGAGTAAAATTTTACTTCGTTGAAAGTAAAAGTATTTCGGTTTCTTGATACTTCGTTACTTGTGAAAGTATTCAAACTTTTGCTTAAAAACAGTAACGCGTTACTTTTACTTCGTTACCGCACAACGCTGCCCTTGTCCTTCTTCACTTCATCCTTACTAGTTTGGGGATGACTACTAGATGAACCTTCAAATGAGCTTCTTCTCCTCATAAGTCAACCTACATTATCCTTTGCTGTTACTCTCTTCTCAAGTCTATGCCTGATTTTGTCTGGTAATGATTTAATTAAATATCTTATACAAGTTTGAATTATGATTGTGTAATTTACTGTGTATTTATGTGCGTTGCAAATAATGTTTGTTGCAGAATCAATTTCGATGAATTTGATTTGATTTGAAATGCTGTGAGATTACTTTTTTCTTGAGATACTTATGATCTCTCGGCAAAGAAGGTGTTTCATCCACTAGCTGCATAGACTAGTCTTTGCAGATATTATTATTGCTATTACTATTTTTATTGCCCTAAGATATTTATGATCCCTTAGGGACTTACAACCTAATTACTAAAATAAAAACATCTGGAACAGCACCTAGCCATCGTTGAAATCCAGTGCAGTTATTGTTATTATTATTGTTATTATTATAATTATTGTAATTATTATTATTTTAACCTGAGGTACATGTTATCCCTCAGGATTAAAAAAATAGGGATAGCATTGGTCTGGGATGGCTAGACAACGATGATGATGATTATTATTATTTTACACGAGGCATCACTGATCTCTTGGGGTTTAGGATTTTTTTTATTAGGAACAGGATATTTGTCTGAAGAGCCAGGCCTCCTCGACTTCGGGCTTTGTCGGTGCCTTTGAATGCGAAGAATTTATGGCGTTGGACCCAAAAATTTAATAGACGTACACTGGAAGAGAAATTATGTTTTTGCATCTATTGCCTCCAATGAACGACACGCGACGTCCTAAAGAAATTCCAGAGCTGAAGGATTGAATGGACCCAAAATTGAGCCTTGCCAGTTGGAGATGATGATGATGATGACTATTACTATTTTTATCCTTTTATTATCTTCAACAATCAATCAACATCAGTGACAGTAAGCACAATTAACAAGGAAAGCAGTAGCTATTGTTCTAAGTGATGATGAAAGTGCCAATAATTGAGTTTCCCTAGGTCTTGCTCTTATTATTTTTTGCGCTGAGGTGCATATGATCCCTCATGGACTTAAATATTAATTAAGAACATCTGGAACGGTGCCTAGTCGTCTTAGAGATTCAGTTATTATTGTTATTATTACTATTATTATTATTATCATTATTATTATTATCTGCTGTTTTTATCAAATAGAAGCCTAAGAATGTGGGATTGTATTGTATTTTCAGAGACTGATTTTGAAGGATGAATCAGAAGTTTTTGTTTTACATTTTATTAATTGGTTGAATTGCTGTAATATTGGTCATGTTTAGACTGTCTCCCTTATTGTTTTTTTCCAGTGAAACCTGCGATATTTGATTTGCAAAATGTCACAAGTAACGATGGGACCATAGCAACGATTATCTGCTCAGCCCGTGGTGATCCAGTGCCTACCATGACCTTCCGGAAGGCAGGGAGTGCGGTGAACTATATCGATGGTGAAAATGTTAGTAGGCATTCCCGTCTGCTTTCAGTGGAAGTTTTATATTATTGATCTAACCAGGTCGTCGATGTTTGTGTGGAAAGGATATATAAAATTGCTTGAAAGGTGACCGGACAAAATGGTAGCGGACAATATGGTACGGACAAAATGGTATGGATGAAATGAAAGCTAGATTAGTGAATTTTTATATATGAAATGGAAGCTGGATTGATGAAAATAACACTTTAGTAGATATAGAAGCTGTATCAGGGTATTTTCATAGCTGAAATAGAAGCTGGATTAATGAAAGATGCATTACAAATGGAGGTCGATTTAAGGAATCTTATGGCTGAAATTGAAGCTGGATACATCATGAAACACATGAATGAAAGACATCAATTCAGCTTTCATTTCTCAAGCATTTTTTTTCGCTAATCCAGCCTCTTCTCAAGCTTTTTTCTTCACTAGAGCTCTACTTCACAAAAAAACCCATCCACCTTCTATTTCAGCAATAAAATACCCTCATCCAGCTTCCATTTAAACATACTGTTTTTTCCATACCATTTTGTCCGTACCATTTTGTCTGCTACCATTTTGTCCTAGAACCATTTGAAATCGTGTTATTTCATGTTCATGGTTCCAACTAAGATAAGATAAGAGATGATAAGAATAGTCTTTAAGTGACCAATCGCTATCCGCATTTTGGTGTACAGACGTGGTAATAAAAGTACATTGCTTATTGAGCCAATCAAAAGTCAAATGTTTTCGAATAACTTTCATGTATATTCCTAAATCTGATGCAGTTATGTTCTTATGCTGACCAACTATTTACACTGCACTTTTGTTTACATGACATGACATATTTAAATAAGATAAAGATAGATAGAGAGACAGTTGAAGGAGAATGAGTCTAACTAAACCAGGTTTAATTTTAAGGTATTTTAAAATAACACGTGATTGTTCATATATGCTGCCTGCGTCTGCAGTCGCCAAGACCTGATCCTGGAGTGTAGTAGCATTTACATATTTATATTAGTGTCACATCTTCAAGATTTGTGCATCACATGTCCAAGGAGACTCAATATTGGTATTGAAAGATCTTTAACTAAAATCTTTAACTAAAGAGATAACTGCTGCTGTTTAGCATACCTCCATCCAAGCATCTAAGTGTGTAAGCCATCCATGGGATTTGTTGGCGTTGTACAGTGGTTAATTGCGTACAGCATCGAAACTTGCTAGAGGCAGTCACTGGGCAGTGACTATGAGCAAGTCCTTCACTCATGACTGCTTTGCACCCACCATCAATGTCCTGTCATGAGGTTGTGTGTGCAATTTCAAAACACAGAACTTTGTTTTGTGTTGTATCGATAGCAATTGTATCGTTTTGCATTGTATTTAAACTTCACAGGAGGATTCGAGGCTGACTGTTTCGGGTCCGGAGGATGGTCGACTGTCGCTGAAATTTAACAGCCTCACTCCGAGCGATTCCGGGGACTACATCTGCCGAGCTGAGAGCAAAATCGGATCAGACGAGCAGTCGGCCAGGCTCACGGTCAATTGTAAGACGGAGTCGGTGGTGGTCATAATATTATGGATGTTTAACAAAAGCCAGAAAAATCCGATTTTGGATTCTGAAAACGAAAATTGGTTTTTTACTGTTTTCAACCCAATTATCTGCAATAGATTTCATCAGGTATTACAGGTTTTCAGTGCTATATGAATTTGGCCTTTGCTTCTGTCACGTCCGTTCTGAACGTGGTCATGCCGATAAATTACGAATGACAACATGGTTTTCATAATGAGAAGATTCATATATGTTTTTGGTTATGATCATCGTTAGTGTGAAATGTGGTAGGCTGTGATATTATTTCCTGCATGTTTTCTAATGCATTATAGACCGAGCTCGATTTGAGAAGGACCATCCTAAGCTGGTGCACATCTGGGCTGGAACGACTCGAAATATGACGTGCAACGCTGAAGGGGAACCAGTGCCAGCGATCGAATGGCTGAGAGGCAATGAGCAGATCACAAACAATTCAACGTACACGATTTTCAACAGTGAGAGAACAAGCAACCTTCAGGTGAAATCATTTGGGATGCTTACCTGTAGCCGGTCTCGTAAAGATAATTTCAAGATTTTAAGAAATATATAATTGATTGCAACTGGATTTATTTAGTCTCGGCTGAGCTAAGGTGCTATACAAATCGTCTTATTGCTATTATTATTATTATTATTTTTACCCGAGGTACCTCAGATCCCTTGGGATTTCAAAAAATTATGCTTGGAACTGTTGTTCAATGTCTTATTATTATTATCAATATTATTATTATTATTAGATTAAATTGATTGGAATTGGATTTATATACACTAGACAGTGCGATGTGCTGTTATGTAAGTAATACATTTGTTTTATTCATTTATTTAGTAAAGCCTGCACTGCAATGACCCCATGGATATCACCAATTTTTCCTGAACTTAATTAGGAGCTCTGCTCATCAAAAGGGAATAAGAAGTAGCCTTATTTTTTGGTGAGTTGGAGTCTGGAGCACTTCTGAGTGTTTCCATGAAGAGGAGCTATATAAATGCTTGCATGAATGAATTTATGTCCCTCTGCAGGATATAAGAGTTGTGTGTGTGTGTAAATACCTTGATATTTAACCCTTTACCCGTTTGCCCCGAGAATATCCGCTGAAAACACGGGCTTAACGGGAAAAATGAACGGGTAAAGGGTTAAGAAGTTCTTTTTCATTTTTCACAAGGAACTGCATGGCACGTACCACGAAATTTCATTGTCTAAACACAGTGTAGATCATACTAAAAACTGCTAACCTCCTTTAATACCAAATGTTTAGAAAAACAAATTCTTGGTCAAGTTCAGATTGGAGTGTTTGAAGGCGCACATCAGTCTGCCAGGCAGCCTGTCTGTCTGCCTGCCTGTCTGTCTGTCTATGCAATGGACACATACGTGGTCTTTTAAGGCACACCCACCTGGTCTTTGAAGCACTGGCACATATTCTTGCCATTCTTCAAGTTGATACATTTAGTTAATTGCTGGAGTTTGTTGACATCTCTCAGGTAACAGTTTTGGAGGCCGATCAGATCTGGATCTATGGTAACTACACCTGCAAAGCAAGTAACGAACTGGGAACGAATGATGTAAAGATCGAACTCAGGCGTGCTAGTAAGTTACTTCTAGTGCAACTCTTTTGCTGACATGAAGTGGATACTGTGGTTCTTAAGGTATATAGGTATTCTATCTACAAATCTATAAAGTACCTTCAGCTGTGCACAACCGATTAGAGGTGCATCCAGTGCGAAAAACCCAGAGAAAAGAAAGTAGTTTTGAGTGCGCAAAAAGATGTTGTAGAACTTTAATAACGAAGAACATGTCAATGGAGAGAGCTGATTCTAAAGTGCAAGACCAATGAAGGCAGCGCTCAAGTTTAGGCAAGGCAGTCCTTGCTCACAAGAGAAGATTACTTTTTTATTATTTTTTTAATTTCTCACATTCTCACTATAGCAACCCCTTCAAGCTCTCTTCTCTAATCAGAGATGCTCCGATTACAGTGCGGACACTGCATCGGAGTTTCACGCCAAGGTGCCCGCGTAAATAGCAAGTCTAGGTCCCTACACGGCTGCTTGAGGTAGATTCGAACCTGGAACGCTCCAAGGCACCGAACCCACCAGTACATCACCACACCCTATGTCTGTCACGTGAGTGTAGTGGACAAAGGGAAGATGCTGAAGTTGACAGGCAGATGAGATTATGAAGATACTTGTACTCTTGCAAGATCACATACGTTACATACCTGATTCTTTCAACACTTTCCTGCTCAGCCTTCGAATTAAGATTCTATTTGAGTTTTTTACTACTAACTGCAGGGTGATCACTTGATCATTTGCATGTTATGTTTTAATGTTTTAACCCTTGACCCTGTTGACTAAATTATCGCATACTGCCATTTTTCTGGAGGTCCTGACATGTCACACATGACATGACATACATTTCTGTTAAAGTACATTCCTGCTCAGCCTTCGATGACACACATTTTCTTTAACGGGCATTCCTGCACGACCTGTTATTAAACTGCTGTGAAAACAGAAGCTTTGCAAATTACAGCCAAACATTTGCTGATGTCATCTATTTTTAAGAAATTGCACGTGATATAAATGCATGGTAACAATTTCTTGAGAAAGACGTCATGCAGCTCAACTGGTTGGATTATTTCTAGCTGTTCCTGACTCACCACAGTCGGTGAATGTGACCGAGTGTCTTCCAAACAGCGTTGTCATTCAGGTGGAGCCACCCGCGGAGGATGGAGGAGAAAAGGTCAGAGGTTATCGCGTGGAATACTCGGAGAAGGTGCAGAACACTTCCGGTAATTACCCCTATTTTTACGTTTCATTTGAGGTATCTTGCTGCATTAATGTCGTCTCAAGGACAAAAGTTCAAATTTTGTATTAATATTTAATCAGTTAAGATTCTATTTAATTTCTTTACTACTAACCGCAGGGTAAGTGATAATTTGCACGTTTTGTTTTAATGTTTTTACCCTTGACCCTGTTGACTACATGTAGATTATCGCAGACTGGCATTTTTCGGGAGGGCCTGACATGTAAAAGTATTTTTATGGTATACAGATCGCATGTGATCATGCAACTTTCCTTAATTCTGTGGATCACGCTTTTTGGTTTCGACAGGACTGCCCAAGACTTCAATCAATCAATCAATCAATCAATCAATCAATCAATCAATCAATCAATCAATAAAGCAATTTGTTTATTGATCCAGTAAAAGAAGAGTTAGACGATGATGCGTTCACAATGAATAAAAACAGATTGAATGCAGTTGACAATTATGATGATATACAGTGTTCCATAAACTTTCATTTCATGTGCTGATCGATATGTACTCCTAGGAATTTTTACTTCAACATGCACACACACACACACACACACACACACATACAGAACTGAAGTACCATCGAAGGCAGAAGCCCAGTATGCCTGCTGCTCTTCATCAATTAATTTTGGAATAGATGCTGTTTTCGTAAACCCTTGCTCTTGCTTGACGAGACCCATGGTGTTCTAACAAATCGATAATTCATTCCTAAAATTTATATAGCACCTCTTAAAAAGACTTACTTCATATTGTTTATACAATGACAGGCTTCTGAATGGCTATTTTATAGTGATGCTTTGTGTGTGTGTGTCTGTGTGTGAGAGAGAGACAGACAGACAGATAGACAGAGAGAGAGAAGGATCATTTTAAGTGCATGGTCACACTGTCATTGGTCAGTCTCTCTCACATCTGTTGCTAAATTACGCGAAAAAACGAAACACTGGTTTTATGATGCTGTGCTGTCTTTTTGTCTAGTGACAATTGGTGGCGAAGTCGGAGAGCAGGTCCCAGAATACAACGAAATACCGAAATCTTTGGAAGTCCTAGGTATGTATTCTTTACTTCGTGAGATCGATTGTTGTCAATAGAAGAGAGGGAGAGCCGCATGTTCTCTATTAGTCACTGATGTCGAGTTACTGGGCAGTTTCAGCTTGTTTAGGTCGAGTGTTGAAGCCGAAATTGAAGAGGATTTTATAAGTAAATACAGTCCTAAGAAGAAATGGATAGATAACGTACTGGAGGACATAGAAGACAGAGGATTGGAGCTAAGAAAGGCAATAGAACTCGCAAGAGACCGGCCGAAATGGAGAAGTTTTGTTAGAGCCTCATCGTCGGTGAACACTTGACAGAGGAGAAAGAAAGAAGGAAAGAAAGTCCTATTAGCAGAACCGAATTGATGATGATGATGATGATGATGATGATGATGATGATGATGATGATGATGATGATGATGATGATGATGATGATGATGATGATGATGATGATGATGATGATGATGATGATGATGATGATGATGATGATGATGATGATGATGATGATGATGATGACGACGATTGATGACGATGTTGATGATGATGCTTATGCTGATTGTGACAATGTTTATTTGGTTATTCTGATTGTTTGGTGACATTGATTCCTACTGCTGCTCATTTTACCATCACCCCAGGGAGAGGAAAGCCAAGTCAATTGTTTAGGGCTATCTGCTCTGTTCTTCTTCATGTCTGACCATTCAACAATCATCCCACCCCGGTGGTATTAACGGACATGGGGGGGCAGTGCTTTTGTGAGGCACCACACTTGCAAGGAACTTCTCATCCATTCGGTATATTTATGATTTCAGACTCAGACACCATAACGGTAGAGAACCTGAAGCCGAACACAACTTATCTGGTCCGAGTGAAGGCTAAGAACGATGTCGGCGTCAGTAGTCCAAAGGAACTGACTGTCACTACCAAGTCTGTCCGTAAGTACTGCTCTCTCTCTATTGCCAATTGTAGTAATTGTGACAATAATAATAATAATAATAATAATAATAATAAATCTTTGTTTTTCAAGCTGACAAAATGCGCTATGATTACAATCAGTAATGAACTGATGATCACAAGTTGTTGCAGGAGTTGAATTTAAATGTCGGTAGCTTGATGTGGATTCGAAACTTCAACCTCTGGCTGCAATGCAACGAACAGATCCACTACACCATCGCACCCCACGCTTTTCTTGTTACTGCTGTTATTTGTACGTGCTATCTGCAGTGTTTGCTTCTATTCTTATTCAGAAAAGCCAAGTCCTATCCAGATGGATCCGTCAACAAAGGGGGAAGCATTTTCGTATACCATCACATGGAAAAAACCGATCACGGGAGGCCTTCCAATCAAGGAGTACGAATTCAAGTTTAGAACGGTGAGGAACAGGCGCTACTTACTTTCCGTACGAGACACTGACTAACCAAGTCTCTCAAGTCTCAATTATTGGGTCTTGCTCCGATGTATCTTTGCGATATCAAGCTTCGTTCCCTCTCTGCCACCTCACTGCATCCTCTTAGAGCCTCTGATCGGCTTGAACTCTGCATAGGTCCCTCTATGGAATGGACTTAGGTCCCTCTATGGAATGGACTTCCACCATCAGTTTGCTCTGCCTTTCTCTCTGGTTGTCTTTCCTCATCTTTCTTACAACTCAAGTCCTGCATTTTCTCTCGGGGTTGATCACACTGGCAGCACTTCTGAAAGGCTTTTACTGAGAGAAGCGGTTTATAAATGTTCATATATTCATAACTAAGCTGGGCTGCTGACTAACCAGTTTACATTGAAAATCAGATGGACCGACTAAGTCAATGAGTGAATAAAGAACGGACTGAAATACCTGAAGTTGTATTTGTAGCTTTTGCATAAATTTGTCCAAGTGCCTCCTTGGTCTAATGAGCAAGAACTAGTGGACGGAAATGGCGAGGTGTGAATGGCGGAATTATTCATTCATTCATTAAGAGGATTTATATAGCACCTTTTCAAGTTTTCAGGGTGACTACTCAGGAGCATTGCTGACTCCAGTAATACTTAAAAGGACAGTTTTGCATAAATTTGTCCAAGTGCCTCCTTGGTCTAATGAGCAAGAACTAGTGGACGGAAATGGCGAGGTGTGAATGGCGGAATTATTCATTCATTCATTCATTAAGAGGATTTATATAGCACCTTTTCAAGTTTTCAGGGTGACTACTCAGGAGCATTACTGACTCCAGTAATGCTTAAAAGGACAGTTTTGAAATCAAACTATTTTATGTTTGTAGGTTAGCGTGGAAGAGGATGGCACAAAGAAGTTTGGTGGTTGGAAAAGCCATATACGTCCTGATGACGTCAGCCAACCGATGTTGACGTATGATCTGAACGACTTAACCCCAGGCGCAACGTACGACCTACAGGTGCGAGCAAGGAATGACTTGGGCTGGTCTGATGAGACGTCGGTTCAGTTTGAAACCAGGGCAGGTTAGCAGTGTTTCTATATTGCTATTATTATTTTTTTTTTATTTAATCAATCAATCAATGTTTAGAGATGAGTAAAGTGATTAATTTGTCTTTTTTTGAAGGCCAGGTACGTTCTTGAAGTATAGGTATTGTTAGTTAAACGTTTTAGTTCTGGTTCTCCACATTACCGGTGAACATTCTAAGCAATTGTTGCAGAATTTGAGTTATTCGTTTACTCTAATTTATTATTTATTTCTCTGGTGACTTTTTTATTCATTTGTCGAATTCCCAAGAAAAAGATACCATTTTCCCTGCAAAAATAACTGATGGCCTTTTCTCCCCATTTTTTTAGTCATACTGTGTTCTTAAGCCCCTGCACGGACCTTGTGGCACGTGGGGAGGGACCTACGAAACTACTCGTGGGGGCCATGTCACCTTTCCGAGCTAGAATAGCTGGTCATAAATAAAGAAATTTCTAAATGGGGGCCATGCCCGGATTTGGCTCCTGGATCCGCCCCGCCCCTTCAAGCTCGCTACTCAGAGTCACTCCCGAAAACAGCGCGGACATTGCGTCGGAGTTTCATGCCAAAGCGCTGAGCTAGTGCGCCTGAAGGACTTGCTGAAGGTCCCTACACGGCGACTTGAGGCAGATTCAAACCTGCGGCAGCAAGGCAACGAACGCACCCACTACACCACTGTGCCCCCAATATATATATATATATATATATTGATGGATGGATGGATCCGATTTGACCAGGGTCTATGACAACAGAGGCCTTTACCCTGGACAGAAATTTGCTCGGCATATTACAGCATTTAAGAGCAAGGTACTGAACCATATTGCTTTGTATGGCTGTAGTGTTGGTTGTTATTACTGATGTTCAATAAACCAATTGACTAATGTTGTGCGAGAGAATCTGAGAGATCGTAAGAATCAATTTCGTCGTCTGTTTTTCGCAGCCTCTCCATCGGAGGTTGCCGCCGTACAGGCCTCCATCAACCCAGGAACCGTTGTTGCAATTGTCGTCGTCATCTTCGTTGTCCTGCTCGTTGTCGTTGACGTGTCGTGCTACTTCATCAACCACTGTGGCGTCACCATGTGCATCTGCGTCCACCTGTGCGGCCGAAGTTCCGCCTTCACTAAGGAGAAGGCGATGGAGGAGGGCGAAAGGTCTGTGTTTCCAGCAAAAGTGTCTCACACCTTTGTCTTAATTAACTTCATTGTCTGCAGGAGTTTTTATTTTTAGATGTTCTTTAATAATAATGATGATAATCATCATCATCTTCGTTTAATCAGACAAATCAGGGTGACAGTTACATGTCAATGCACAACAAAATTAATGTAAGGATAACAATGTCATTAATGGGCTACAAAGAGAGTTTCTAACATCTTTAACTGGTAGAACAAAAGGATGGCTAATAATAAGGGCAATAATAAGGGCAATTAATATGGAGACATGACGTGGCATATGGCTACAAGGGCGCTTGCAGGACAGCTAATGACTGCAGAATGAGCCTTAGCAAACAAATGCGATTTAGGCTTTGATTTGAAAGAGGTGGCCAATCTGATGTGGAAGAGTGTTCCAGCATCCTTAGATGTTTGGATGGTGAGGTAAACTACACTTGTCCTGTTTTACCGATTGTGATTGTAAGTGCGGATTTATGTAGCCATGTACCTGGAAAGAAGAAACCATGATCGATAACTAGGTACTTTTCAAGTGCTGAGAAAGGCACTAGGCAGAGAGAGCTCAAAAGCTCCTTCGGATTATTTTTGGAGAACCCCCTCTGACTCTATGCAGTGCTTGTGAAGAAGCTGATGCCCTCGCTTTTACTTTCGAGTGGTGCCTTTGGAGTTTGTAGATTACAGTTACGAGGTCCATCCGGGTGAGAAAGGGTCACCTCCATTGGCTTACTTGTATTGTATATATGAACGTTTATAGAGCACAATGTAAGCCTTAAAAGAAACACTCCCGGTGCAAGTTACCTTGAAAGAAAGGGAAGGTTTCAGGTAAGACAAAAAGGCAAAGATGCTGCTAGAGAGCATAATAGACAAGGTGGGGAAGCCTATTCCACAGAGAGGGACCAAGGATCTGTATTTTGCCAACCAGCTGGAATTTCTGGTCTCCTCATGTTCGCAACTCTCTCTGACCTTTTCCAGTCTACCTAAAGTATGGTTCCAACATCGTTGTACACTTCTGAGCTTTGTAAGGAGGATATTATTAAATTTTAAGTGTATTGTATTGTATTAGCCATTGTCGTCCTAAGACAGGTAACTCAGAAGTTCAGAGGACCTGAGATGACACGGTGACATGGCAGATAAGGGACTCTAAAGAATTGTAGCATGCGACTGAATGGCTAAGGATATACTGATCCAAGTCCACATGACTAAATGATTAGATTTGCATGAGCCCTATCACAGCATCAGACTTTAGGGTTGTATCAATTCACGGCTGTGCCAGTGTTTGTTCTAAAGGGTTTAAACTCCATTTCCGAGTTACGACTAGCAAAACTAAGTTGTTAAGTCAGGGATTGATTACAAATTGACTCATCCATTTGCTCATCCTTTGACTGTTTCACTATTGACTGAGTTCACGTGGATCTAAATGGTACGCGGGATCTCTCACACTTTAGCGACAAGAGCTCTATATTGTCTTACCAGTGGCATTGGTATAGCCTAGCCTACTCTTATTGTTAAAGTGGTAAATGGATGTACGTTAAGATGAGTGTACGTTAGCAGTGGTGAAGGACCTCACCCGATTACTGAGTAGCGTGTTGGTTGGACCATACAGAGTGCATTAGGGAGCTCTGCGTTCCTGCCTCAAACCAACCAAGTCGTCGATACCTGTGCTCTGCAACTCTTGGGAACTTACAATAACCTCTCCTGCACTCTCTTTCATCTATGCGACCCACCGTGCCTTCTCATGCATTGGACACTCACGATGGAACAGTCTTCCTTTAACAATTCACGATATTGCACTGCATGCTTCTCGTGAAACATTCTCAAAGTCACTTGTCGCACCTGTTTAGAACTGTCGGGTACCTACATTGAGCACCTTCGTGAGATTATTGTAAGGCGCTATATAAATTACCATATACACATCCAAACATATGGTTACTTTAGCAGATCATGTACATTGTTCACTGTCCAATTTTTTCAGCTTTAAACAAAAATATTATGTGATGCAATTTTTGCAGTGTTATTTATAATACGATTCAACTTTTCAACTTTAGAGGTCTAATTTTTTCTCAGGTCCCGATGGGTACATGAATTTCTGTTTATAACCTTTTTCTATCCTCAGTGAGGATACATGTGTAAAGGGTGATCACCATCTTTCAAATGTTTGGGGTCAGTTGGTGGTTGTTTTCTGTGCATAGTAAGGAGGTTCTGAAGCAGCCTATAGAGACCTACCAGCCAGAGGAGGGCGTTGCAGATGGGCAGACACAGCTGCCACCTCCCGCCTACAATGAGAATGAGTGCAAGGAGTAAGGCTGATCAATATGATGCCATCCATGTCTTGTCGTCTCGACGTCAGTTTTCTAACAATGCATCAGGAATGTTTGTGTGTTATTTAAGTTTTTTTATAGTGTGAGACGTAATACAATACGGAATGGTAGATTCAAAGTTCGATTACTTTGAACCTAGTATGGCGATTTTAAAGTATCATTGTGGTAGTTGCTTCTGGACTGCTGTATATATGCTTAAATTAAAAAGTGAGTGTAAGTTACTAGATTTTTTCAAATTCCAATGAGTCGTCTATTTGCGTTAACAAATGTTAATCGCACCATTTTAAATTTCGGTTTTGGTGATAACTTCTCATGGTGAAATTTGTTATTTGCTCAACTATTTCAAAACCTGTTGCATAATATTAAATATTTAATTTTTATATGAACTATTGGCAAGATTCAGAAAATGTTGAACATATACTTTAGTCTAATTTTTTTTTAAACTGCCAACATACAGTCCGACCTTTTCTATTATCCATTTTGTTTCCTTTCCTGTGTTTCCGTTTTTGAAAATTGCAATGAAATTTGGAATGCAACTTGTATTTCAAGTCCTTGGGTCACACAGATCTGTGTTTTGTTTAGTGGACATATGGTTATAATTGGGATAACAGATTAGGTGTTTAGATTATCCTGAAGTCATATAGAAGCATTTTTATCTGCATGCTCTTTCCCAATTCTTCATTCTTGAAATTATTGTGATTTTAATTGTGATCTTAATTTTAAGTTCATTCATTCATCTCATGGACTTAAATAGGTCCTCTTTAAGAAACCTACTCCGGGATGCTCCCAGCCCAGCCATGGCAAAAGAAAAAAGTCTTGAGAGATTTATGAAACAAAGTTTGATTGGTCAGATGTGATAAACTAGGGTGACCATACGTCCCGGTTTTCCGGGACATGTCCCGGTTTTTTGCGGTGCGTCCCGGTGTCCCGAAGACTTGGTCAAAACAACGAAATTGTCCCGGTTTTTGACAAGAAGAAAACTTTGACATTGAAAACGTCAGTTTTATGTAAATGCCAGAACAAAGTGTACGGTAGTTTGCAACCCAAAAAGAAGTCGCAGCGAAAGTGAATTTGCCAATTTATATGGAGTATCGTATTGCATCTTTAGTATAGGCTAATTATAGGCTAGAGAGTTTAGTTAATAGATTTTAAGAATTATCAGAGCGTATACGAGAAAGTTTTCATAATAGCCTACATAAATTACAATCTCAGTGGCGGCATCAGATCTTGTCGATTTCGGCAGATCATGTCAGGATCGTAATGGGGAGTTAGACATTGCAACTCATGCATGTCAGCACTGAAATAGTAGAGCAATTTTTTTTCGGATGACAACTTAAAACTTCCAAATGTTGTCGGGCCTAATGTGGAAATAAAAAACCTTCTGATGGTGAGGGCAAAAAACCCTTGCTAAACTTCGTTTCCTGTTCGTATCCCCCACAAACCTTAAATCTTCTGGACTAGATAACACACTGAGCGCTGATTCAGAGTGTTTCTGAATCAAGAAAGATTGCTGCATTCTGTGCTTAATAGCTAGCCTATTATATAGCAGGTTGTAGATTTCTACACTGAAGTCTATGCTCACCATAAAATTTAACTGTGATAACCCTGCATTGATGTGTTCGAAAAGTGTCCGCAGAACAAAATTTAACTCTAAAAAATTCTCTTCCGAGAAAAATCAGTAACTTTTAATTTCGTCAAAGTAGGCCTATGCAGCATGCAATAGACAAAAATAGCTAGCCTAGTACAATGTAGTTAGGCTGCTGTTGAATGGAGTACGCCTATCCTTTAGGATAAGGCCTTTGCATAGCCTATAGTATTGGCATGTAGTTAAAGAATAATTTGTGGCCTACATGCAATTGGCAATTTTTCATAAAGTGTCCCGGTTTTTGATGGCCAGAAAATGGTCACTCTATGATAAACCCATCTTTGAGCAGTGATCATTCCAGACGGATGGCCATATAACCTAGAGAGCTAAGCATTACCTGGCAGCCAAGTGAGCCCTTGTTATTAGGAGTTGCCCTTCATAGCAGGGCGAAGAGCCTGACACTTGCTAATTTATATACCATATCTTCAGGCCTCCCAACCTGACTGCACTAGATCCTAACCTGACTGCACTAGATCATGAGTATTTTCATTTACTGTTACAATTAGCAATTACTGTTACAATTAACAATATTTTGTTTTAAATATTGCCATTTATAACAATCTATAGCTAGAATTCTTGAGAACCTTTATTTTATTGTTAAGCACTAAACAACCAATGTTGTATAGTCCGGCATGACACGAAAGGACGTTGTTAGATTTGCCAATCATTTCTGACCTTCATTTATTTGCTACCAATTTTCTGATTTGATATATTAACCTGGACACATTAATAGCGCCTCATAAGTTTCGTAAAAGCATCAAAGCATATAAAATGAACAATGTATTTGTCAAGAGTTAGAGTCGAGCAAATTTCTGTCCAGGATAACGGCCTCTGTTGTCATAGACCCTGGTCAAATCGGATCCTTCCTTCAAGAGTTAGAGAGCTGCTGTGGGTCATTGAACTCTTTTATTTGTCGGCCCCCCACTCTGTAAACCTCTGTTCCAGCTGCATTTGCTTCTGGTGCTACTATATGTTTTCTGTTAAAACGGCATAGTGAGCTGCTTCAATGTCTGACTAGGTTGACCTTTGTAGAGCAACTTGATCTTGACCTCAACCTTTGCATGTAAAAGATGTATTTTGCATTAGACACGGCACAGCTGGACTGATAACCACGATGGCTGTTATCCATACCTCGTACACGAATACAGGAATTATACACTGGGTCTCTGCTTGCCTCTAAATTGCACTGGCTTGATTGTAACCTAGGCGAACACAAATGTCTTGTGGATGAGCATTTTTTACTAAGTTGTTAATAATTACACGTGTAGTAAGATGCTAAATATGATTTGAATGAACATTGTCTTAGTTAAAGTTTGATGTTTTGCGCTATAACGTTTATTACTGCATAATTTTATGTATTAGAATAGAATATGGACAAATGTTTCCTTAGTTAAGGTTTTATGTGTTATACTACAATGTTAATAATTGCACACATAACAAGATACTTTGCGTTCGTCATAACTAAATGACCCTCTGTCAACCATCTTGCACCAGATATTGTATATAGGTGGCTCTAACTAGCGGGACTCTGCAGTCCCTTCTGGGTTCCCTTTTGTGACCAAAATATAACTTATTCTCAGTATGATGAGTTTCTATTTTTGCATACTTTTGGCTCAATAATTTTATGGATATGGTTTATGCAAATAATACTTTTCTACGAACATCTCTCAAAGTGTCCCTTGACAATAATTCAGTATTGCCGAACAGCTTTAGGAGAAAAATATTACACTTTCATACTCTACATTAGAATTTTATTCCTTAGTTGCTGGTAATGATGCAACAGAAACTATAACTGGCTGCATTGTGCACAGCAATATTAAGTTACGTTAATTTTCATGAACTGAGCATGAAATGAGTGAGATATAGGAAGCACGATTATGAGAGTACGAATGTTCAATGTCTATTCTTTAACCTAACAAATTTCCATGTTGCATGACAAATTTAATACTTGTATAAAAATTGGTTCTCAAGACATGATCAGTTGATGAAATCAAAAGGCTGTTACTACTTCATGTAAATGAATCGATTTAAATGACTGGCTGACTAGCTGATTTATTCATTTATTGATTGATTGATTTCCCATGAGACAAATGCACCAGTCAATTGATTGATTAATTGACTGACTAGCTGATTGATTGATTGATTGCCCATGAGATAAATGCACCAATCAGTGTGCAGAGTAACCCATTAGATGAGCTATAGTTGAAGAAATATTTGTAGTGTCGAGTGCAGATCATATTGCAAAACATCATCATAGTTAATTGGTTGAGCGCTTGCCTTTGATTTGGTACATGTGTAGCAAACTTCAGCAGGTCCTTATTGAGCACAGTCCCATCAATTGGTACTGATAGAGCTTAATGAATATGTAGTAGCAATTTTAATCTGCATGATATTCAAAAAATGTCAGTACTGTGCGTAAGAGACAGAAAGAATAATAATAATGCATGTCTTCATAATAGTATTGCTTAGTTTTTCAATGGTAATGACAAATTTCATCAATATTAAGTGTTGTTCTTACATAATCATTTACGCATGGTCTGCATAAATTGATAAGTATCTGTTCTGTTATTATTTGCTGTTTGCATGTTCTCATTGCTGTTCTTTTACATGCATTTGTACCAGATGCCTGAAATAGTATGTGTGAAAAGTATGAACATTATGACCCTTTGCTTAAACCTTTGCATTGCACTGGCTTCCTGTACAGCAATGGTAGATTTATTTCAAATTGGGCTCTTTGTTATGAAGCATTGAAGCCACAATATATGAAATCAATCCATACTGCTCAGACTTGTAATTTTTCCCATAGGAATTATACACTGGGTCTCTCTGCTTGCCTCTAAATTATAG
Source organism: Lumbricus terrestris (assembly GCA_949752735.1). Taxonomy (NCBI): domain Eukaryota; kingdom Metazoa; phylum Annelida; class Clitellata; order Crassiclitellata; family Lumbricidae; genus Lumbricus; species Lumbricus terrestris. The sequence goes on from OX457044.1 coordinate 9,750,212, forward strand.
GTTGTCCAGTTTATCTCTGACCTTTTGTAAACAGACTTTTCCATTGCTGGGCATAGATTTGGGATCGTTCTTTCCAGGTAGCTGTCCATTCTGCTTGGTGGCTTGTGTCATTTCGTACTCAGTTTAAGGCTTAACTTTTTTAATGTGCTTATCCATCATAGTCTACCTTGCTGTCTTGGTGGGCATACCGTGGGGAAAATGATCTGATTATTATTTTATTATTATTGATGCACTATGGGCGAAACCTTGTGCATCATACTGTTGCATAATAAAAGTGACTGATTACTCACAATGTAAGTCCTTGAACAGCAAGGTAGTAGTAATTGTGTAGCAAGTACAAGTACTTCTTTACCAAGGAAATTTTATCAGTACAAACACTGTTATTCTCGCAACAAATTCTGCCCGGTAAATTCCTGTCGTGAATCTTTCCATCCATCGGATTGGTTAACCGATGATGCAGGACACAATTTGATGACCAAGCAGCGATTCTGTGGATGCTGAGAAAATGGTCGACACATCCGAGACGCCATGAATGTTATTGGACATCCTCCCATGTAATTCTGTAATAAATAATAATAATAATAATAATAATAATAATAATAATAGCAATAATGATGATGATGACAATTTCTATGGTGCCGTTACACAGCACATGCCATTGCAAGGGTGCCTTGACAAACTTAAGCACACAATCTGATTAGTCACAGATACGTCTTAGAGAAGAGACGTCTTTTGAACATTTCAACTTAGGATAGTATGTGCTAATATGTGTCTGGAAGTCTTTAGGCATTAGAAAATTGGAAAATAGAGGAGGAGGAATAAAATAATGATAGCAGATAGTGATAATTTTCTGAATTTATTTTTAAACAAAGCTGCCAGACTCGTCATAGTTGAGTGCACCAAATGACTTCTTATACGTATGCGTGTTAATCTGTGTTTGTATCGCTAGGCAGTGTTTGAAGTCGGACGATGACAAAGAGACTCAGAAGGAAAAGGATGAGTTAAAGGACGCTCTGAAGGAAGGAATCGAACCAGAGAAGGAAAAGGGGAAGGAGATTGATGATTCAGCTGATGACGTCAAAGTAACCTTCATCTCCTCACATTCTTCTCATATCTTGCATTTTTCAATTAATGTCATTTCAAGAACATAAGCAGCATAGTTCAGTGGCCAGGCTGTTCCAAGTGCCACTTATTTCTCCATTTCTATAGCGCAACATCAAGCTCACTACTCAGAGGCGCTCCCGACTACAGCGCGGACACTGCATTGGAGTTTCACACCGAAGCACCCAAGCAATTGCGAGTGAAGGAGTCAAGGTCCCTACGCAGCAACTTGAGGTGGATTCGAACCTTCCGGCTTCAAGGCAACGATACCACCACTAAACCACGCCCCACGATGCTATGTATTATTATCGTGCATTTATAAGTGCCATTGTCGGTTTGGTGAGGATTTGTCAATGCCATGGAGCATAAGCACGTTGAGTCTTAGAAAAGTGACCCGTTCAAGCTTCCTCCCTACTGGTTTTCCTAGTTTTGACTCATTATGTTCTAGAGCTGACTTTTCTGCTCTTCTGCTCGATCCTCTTAAACCCTTCCTCCCTCCCCATAAGGCCGCTCCATGCAATACTAGACCAAGGCCATATATGGTAATATTGATAGACGCACCTGATAGCGGTGTGTCTATCAGTTTTGTTGCCAATTAAACGAATATAATGATATGACCTAAACCTTCCTAGAGTTGCTTCCTCTCCAGAAGAATTTTTATTATGAGAATGTTGTGTGACTTTGCATAAAATGTTTGTATTAGACTATTTAGTCAGTTTATTTCTTCTGTAAACTACTGTGCTTTGCTGGTAGTCTACTAAAAAATATTCTTACTTATTTGGAGTCGAAAATTCCATTTTTTGCGTACAAAATATATGTACGGGACCTTAACCGATTGTCTGTCAGGTCCCGAATTGCAAGATTCATGTCCATACAATGAATCAACCTGCTGACCTTTCATCTTCCATAAAAGTGCCAATGTCTTCAATTGTAAAAAAGTATATATTTTATTATGAATACTGTTAAATTGTAAGCAGGGCTGTAATCAAGGGTATATGGCGTATACTTACCTCCTTCGTATACTAAGGAAATTTTTGGGCGACTGACAAAAAAAGTCGTCACATTTTTTCAGGGTGGTGGGGGAAAGTAAAGAAATTTTTGGGCGGATGACAAAAAAATCGTCAGATTTTTCGGACGGGAAAAGTATGAAATTTTTTAGGCGGACAAAGTCCTCAGAAATTTTGCTAGGTACCAAAGAAGTCGATTTTCCCCCAGTCAGCGTGTACTCACCTCAAAATTGACCAGTACAGCACTACAGCCCTTATTGTAAGAGTTTATCTATTTATTTCTGCTGAAAATGTCATTTTCTTCCGCAGGTCGTAAGCGGCGCAACAGAGGAGAAATCCGAGAAGGCGCCGGCAGTCTAGGCTTTGTCTTCATTGTCACAGACAACAATGGTTGTTTGAAAACGTCTCAGATGCACTCGTCGCCTCCCGTAATGTTCGTGATCTCTTGTTGTGTACAGCTGTAGTCCTGGGATGATCGGTGTGACCTCTGTGTGACCTGTGCATGGAAGGAAGCTTTTGATGTCCAAACTAAATGTTCCACAGTGGTTCTCGATCGTTTAATTAAAAGACTGCACGAGGAGGAGGAGGTCAATTCAGACACACTCTCGTCGTGTGATTCGTCCGTGTGATTTGCGTAATCGGTGTGACAAACATTTCTAATGTTTACTGCCTTTATGGTTGTCTGTTGCGGAGCGTAACTCTCAGATAGGCCGTAAATGTAATTTTGCCTTTTAATGACGAGACTGGTAGAATTTATTTTGTTTCTGTTCTGCCTTCTGATCTGATATATGCTCTTTTCAAGCTTACTTAACTTCTTACGGCAGATTGATGGTTTTAACTATATTATACAACGATGCACGAAATAGCTGTTGTCGTAAGGAGCGTGTAGTATTATGATCATTAAACTAAGTCATCTATTAATTATAAAGCTGTAAATTATTTTTGCTCGTAAATTTTATTATTATCGTTGTTATTATTATTATTGGTTGTCGGTGCAGTGTTATGTGCAAAATGGTTTTAATTTTATATTTAAATTGCTTTAACTATTCTCAGAAATAAGTTTCTTGTGTTTGTTCCAGATGAAACATGCATAATTTTTGTAATCTTTGCGAATGTTTTTCTATTAGCTTTTAAATTATTACATGAGTGTCTATTGTATTTTCGCTGTGTGGTGGATCTTGCTTGTTGTGATGTGTAACTTGATGACCCAGTTAAAAATCGACATTAGGTACGTTTTGCTGGATGCCCAGAATGGTGAAGAAACCCATGTGTGTCAATGTTGGTTTTTAAAAAGTCATTTAAGAAGTTTTGGAACATTTCTAAGATGCTACAACTCCAAAGGTTTTGCAGCGCAGGCATGAGAATATTCCAGCATAAAATTTGAGGGAACTTGAGACTTGAAGATGTCGGTAACATTAGTAATTCGACTTTTCTTTTTAACCTCATCTTCCAAGAAGAATATACATTCTAAAGGTTTTTACTTTGCTTGCAAATAATGCAACACAATGGGCAACGTGGAGAACAAGAGAGTAGTGGCATTATTTTTTTGGTGGGACATAGGGCGGCAGTTGATTCAATGTGTGATAGTTTCATGGGTATAACTCTGCATTTTGTTGGTGTTATTTTTAAACGCTGTGGTGACAGTTTACTGTTTATGTACACCACTTTCTGGCCCTGGGCAGAAATATTTTGAAATGTGTATGTAATTGTTATCTGTGAGTGACCTTAAAGTGGTGAACAAAGAACATCGAATTCGTGTATAGGGGACAAGGAGGGAGAAACGGAGGGAAGAAGGAAGGTGAGGTATGAATTGGTCACAACCCCTTGCAGTCGGGTTAGCTTGCTGAGCGAGTAGCTGGGCTTCAAAATCCGTACCAGGGCAGAAATGGTTAGAGCGGTTCATTTCAGGATTTTAGTTCCACTTGATCCCTTTTCCAGCATGGCTACTATGTTTACACTGATGGTGCACTGTTGTTCAGAAGATGAAGGTGCAACGGAGAGAGAACTGACAACTCACCCACCTCTGTGGGTATTAAAAATGAAATCACTGACACTACTTTACAATGGCTACTATTCGGGACTGGCTAAAAGAGCTACTCTTCTCGTAAGTTGATGTTGCTAGACTGGATTGGTTGGTATTAGTGCTTTTTTGTGCTAATCATCCAAAGCCATTGCGATGAGGGCAGACAAGTTACAGAGGTCAACGTTATAATCTAATCTAATCCGACTTCTATATTGCCACTATCATAATGCATAGAACATCAATTGGATGGTCGGTTCGACTGAAATCCTAGTCAAAGTCAAAATAGTCAAATAGAGAGGTGGCAACATCATTTCATGTACAGTCCAGACGGCCAGCAATATAACGTACGAGAGGAAGAGCACAGCTCCTTTAGCCAGCCCCGAATGGTAGCCATTATGTTAGCGACTTCATTTTTCATACTCGCAGCAGAGGATGGTGAGTTTCCAGTCGTCTGTGTGGCACTCTCATCTTCTGAACAGCATTGTACAATCAATGTGAGCAGTGTAGCCGTGTTGGCCAAGGAGATCAAGTGGAATTGGTATGCTTTTATGTGCAGACTGTAGGCTGAATGGGTTATGTATTGTTGTTTTCTTCTACTCAAAAATTACTCTCTTTGACGGGTCTTTTAGCCGAAACAGTTGAATTTGAAATCTTTCATCTATTGATCTTGTTCGTTTTTTGAAAATACTGATTTGTTGACTTTTCTGGTTTATTCTCATTTATGTTTCATGCTTCTAGTCACTGTTATGTCAAAATCTGTGTTGGTTTGCGCAAAGTTCTTGGAAGTTTTGTTATTATTTTGTGATATGGTAGTATTCGTTGACGTTTTGTTACGTTTTATAAGCTGTTTCTTGCGTATTCATTGACAGAACAAATATGGAAACTGTGGTGGTGATGATGGAAACATTATTTTTAATTTGCCACTCTTATCTTAGACTACGTTCGTTTGTTAGGCCAACACATGATGAAAATATACTTAGTGATATAGATTCAATTTTTACGCTTAGAATCGAGTACTCTTTTGCGCACTTCGCTTTAGATACGCTGTGCACGGATTCCATTTTTAGCGCATTTAAAAGAGCGGCGATAGCATTTGAAATTTTCTACTGGGTGGCATTATCCGTTTGCCGTTTCATTCTACAGTGTAGTTAGTTTTCAGATTTTGTCAGAAGTTAATTAATGTTGACTGTGAACATTTTCCAGTGTTGGTTGTTGGTATCTGAATAAAACGTGAATGTGTCAGTGTTGTGTTTGTTGTTATTTTATGCACAAATTTTAATCAGCTTATAATCTTAACGAGATATTGAAAAGATCCTCATAGACTTATTTTGTGAGAACACATACGAAACTGAAGATTTCCTTGGCAGTGTTGCTTGCAGATATCATATGTGTTTGTTATTTATTGCATTTACATCATTCAACTATTCAGTGTGGGAACCTGGAGAAATTCTGTTTTGTATAGAATCAGTTCTGACCAAAATTTTCTCCCTGGTACATATTTTTTAGTTGCAAAGGCAGATCAAAATCTCAGTTTGTTTTTCCATTGGAATATTGTTTCAAATATAGACGTCATGAGTGCAATGTGTTAACCAAGGGTTTTGAATGGTAACTTTTGTTCTTAAAGACACATCTTTCTCAGCTCGTCTGATTGATTCAATACAATACAACTGAAAATTGATATCGCCCTCCTTACAATGCTCATAAGTGCACATATACGCCTTGACGGTGCAACTGCAATTGTATTGCAGAGCAACTGTGAGTGAAGGACTTGCTCAAGGTCCCTAGTCCTTACACAGTAACCGCCTCGGACAGGAATCGAACCTGTATTCTGCATTACAGGCTGACCTCTTTAACCAATCGGCCACCATGCCTCACATGATATGATTCATAGCTATACACACAGCACCTACGAGAGGCTCCATGCAATTGTTCACAGCATTGCATTGGCCAATGACTGCATATAATTAAAGATCCTTCTCACAATTTTTAAGCAAAATTTAGGTGTCTAACATACGATGAACAGAGTTTTAAAAATACAGCCTTTGTTTAGTGTAGGCCTACACTAAGCCTGCATTTGCAGTCAGGGTGGGAATTAAGTATACACAATAAAACGCCTAACACTTCTATCGGTGGTCGTTCAATTGAAATCTTGGTACTAAATCGACCCAAAACTTGATGGACTTGTTTGATTGACTTCAATCACTTCATATGAAAACCTGATCACCCGTGTGCGGTTTTTAGTCTAGGCCTACACAGTGACTTCTTTGAAATAACCGGGACTCAATTTCTCTCCTTTCCTCCCAGCATAGGCGCAACCACCCTATGGGACCCTAACTTTTTTATTATGGTCCCCCAACTTTTAGGACGTGATTCATTATGGTCCCCCCAACTTTTAGGACGTGATTGCACCTATGCCTCCCAGGCTGGCCGCTCCTCTCTTAACCCATTTGTGCCTAGCGTCCCATATATGGGACGGGCAGTTAAAAATTTGGTAAAAATTCAAATTTCTAATAATTCCAGAAGTATTTTATATCAAATTGTTCATCAGACTATATGCAACATTTCTAGTCCACTATTGGAGGTAAATAAACAACTTTTAGCGTGCTGGTGGGGTTTGTTTATAGCAACAGTCAACTATTGCTTGTTGTCAAATTCACGCGTATTAACTCTTCATTTATTCATACATAATCATTAAATCTACAAGTTTATCATGATAAACACGAAGATCAGTATGTTGTGCAACTGTTTCAATAACTTAGTGTAATTTAAAAAGTCATTTTGAAAATTTTATTAGTGCTTGAAGCACCGTCCCATATATGGGACGCTAGGCACGAGAGGGTACAGCGTTTTGTGTAATGCATTTCCAGGCTTGAACAATCTCACCTATTATTTTTTAGCCATGATTATGTACCAATGATCAATTTAAGTTGCCTGCAACTGTACGTGTTCAATTTTGTGCTGAAAATAATTTTTTAAAATTTTAATATTGGTTAAATATGGCCCGATTACACTGTTGGTTTATAAAAAAAATTAGTTTCTATTGTGGAGTTTGCATTCCGAGTCTTTATTTTGGGACATTTTGCTTTGATTTCAAAATACATAGGCCTAAATGTATAGTTAGGGCTTTGCTATAGCTAAATGTAGCATGCTGAGCCAGAAAGTATTTCTGCCCGCCAAGTGCTAGAAATGCTAGAAGTCTATAAGATAACGATTTCACACATACAGTTTTATATGCATCTTGTCACGGTGTGATTCAAACTGTATCGGTGAGGATAGCAACAGCAAGGCTGAAGATACATGTCGTAATCATCAACAACTTGGAGCTGAGGCAGTGGTACACTGTGACAAGGGGATAAGAACACATCTTCAGGATTGATGGATGTGACGAATGACACACTGCAATGGGATTTTCAGGGATTGTCACTATTTGACTGCAGTTGGTTGGTTCTGGAGTAAAGACATTGACTTGCTCTGGTGCTAAAGAGTCAGATTCAGCCAAAGTGTTCAACCTATTATGACACCAGGTAAAGAATGTCCTAATTATATGCTGTGGCAAAGACATCACCGTTCAGCTGCTGAACCACAGATGGTAGACCTACTGTAACACTAGTGTAACAGTCGGGATTTCATCAGCGGGTGCTGCGACAGACTTCGGGGCATATACTTTTCAATCCATCAGTGTGTCTTTATGAAATCCTTTATGTCACATGTGTTATTTCTCTTTGACAAATACTGGACAAGAACTCAACTAAGCCTACCATGGCGACTAAATCACCAATTGATCATGAACGTCGCATCCATAAAGAACAAATATAGCAAAGGCAGCAAATCATAACGGAAATGGGTTCACCCAACATGCAAACAAGCTGTATGCCAGCTGGTGACATCCATGTGGACTAGTATGCTAATACTGAATACATGCCAACAGCTTTCTTGATGATGCAGTACTCTTACCATATCTCAATCAAATCACACAACTGGTGTTGACCTCTCTTAGCCCATCAAATGAATGTTGCCATGCAGAAAACTTGGCTGATCTGTTGATTTACGGAATCAATGAATCATCATTCAATGCATCTACTGCATCTGCAATGTGTATGCCTAGGACAAAAGATACTCTCTTGAAAGCTAGTAACTTTTATGGAAATAAAATGTCACTGAGCCAACAAGCACGGGTCTACTGCATAAGGCAGAAAAACAAAAGGCAGAAAAACAAAAGGCAGAAAATCAAAAGGCAGAAAATCAAAAGGCAGAAAAATAATAAGACAGAAAAATTAAAAGGCAGAAAAATCAAAAGGCAGAAAACTCAAAAGGCAGAAAATCAAACGGCAGTTATTTGCATTAAACAAACAATAATTAATCTGACCGCAGAAAATGAAAAGGCAGAAAATGAAAAGGCGGAAAATAAGAAGGCATTGATTGAGAATTGAAACAGTGGACACCACCCCACTTTTGTAAATGGATGCCTGGATGCCTTGAACCTGCTGCTTTGAAGTAATTTGTATGAAATCAACAATCAAAATACAGGGTCAGTTACTTGCAATACATAAACAGTAAACTGATTAATCGGTTTACCATCGAACATCGAACATTATAATATTACAGGCCGATTCTTGTATGTTTTGAAATAGTTGGTGAATCAGGACATTTATAACGCTAATGGCGCTTTATATTTTTTGTGTTATAACACTACGGAATAAATATTGAGTTGGTTATGCAACATCTTCATGAGTTTCTGCCTTTTGATTTTTCTGCCTTTTCATTTTCTGCCTTTTGATTCTTCTGCCTTTTGATTTTTCTGCCTTATTATTTTTCTGCCTTTTGATTTTCTGCCTCTTGATTTTCTGCCTTTTGATTTTCTGCCTTTTGATTTTCTGCCTTATGCAGTGCTCCCACAAGCACTAATGGAGATCTGCAGAGACGGCAAGCATTACGTTGAAAAATTGAAATGCAGATAATTATGTGACTCAGTTTGTAATTTCAAGTTCATGACCATTGCAAGAAGTGCAACATTGGTCTGCACATTTATTGTTTGAGCAATTTCATGAAATCCAACAGAAACCATACAACGTTGAAAGTTGTAATGAGACACTCGATAGCTATGCTCAGTAATATTAGGCACTGCCTTGACAGGTATTATTATTACTTCTACTATCAATACTAATAGAATAGACCCATTGGCTAGTCAAACACAAGTTTTTACAGTCTGTTTTGCTGTCTAAATAGTTTGAAAACTGTAGGCGCCAAACACTACCAAGCTATGATCGGCATATTTTGGCATTTTGTAGTAATTTATACATTTTTCCTTTATTTTTCTTATTATTCCTAATTAATATTGACTATTTGGAGTAGACATTTGTAGATAATGACCATCTTGTTTGATACAAACTGATTTTAGTTTCATTTGAAATTTATGTACGAGTTGTGTCAGTGACAACGTGTTTATTTGTTCAGGAACCCTCTCGTGCCTAGCGTCCCATAAATGGGACGCTTACAAAAACAGCTCAAAATCACATATTATGCTAGCAATAATAAAATTAGGCCAAAAAAAATAATGCTGTGTTTCCGGTAACAGAGCTCTAAAAAATTGGGTAGGTAGGTCGAAAAATATTTTTATTTTGGAAAAATATTTTTATACAATGACTAGCCGAAAAATTATACCCAACTACTCTTTTTTGCATAAAGGTACACGCTGCAACAAAGTACGTGTTCTAAGCAAGTATAAACTGCCTATTTCCCGACTGTCTGTACCTAAAATTGCTCTAGAAAACAATTCTATTAATTTCATTTTGTTGACATCTTTTCTGGTAAGATAAAGTGGGAAGGGAAGGGGAAGATGAGTGCGAACAGAACATCACTGCTAGGGGTCGTTCCAGACTGGCCGAGCCAGTGACTAGTTACACCTAGAGGTTGCTAGATTTATTTTCCCTAGTCACTATTAGAGGTGGCTCAAGTGAGAATGATAAGGCTAGAGGTTTTTCAAGGCTGGCAACCAGGAAGTAGTTAGGCAGGCGTGAAACTCTAAGGCAATGTCACTGTAAATTAAAAAAATCACACAAAATTTTCCGAGTCTCGGCAATAAAAGTGAGTCGGTCAGGTTACCGAAAACACAACTTTTTTGGCCTAAGATCCAACTCTATAGGGAAGGCAATGTCACCGTATTATGTCAATACAAATTTAAAACAAAAGAAATTTAAATTTTTTTTTATTAAAAAATTTTTTTTTAATAAATTTTTTTTAAAAATAAAATTATTTTACAAAATTATTTGAGTCGCGGCAATGAAAGAGGGTCGGTCGGGTTACCGGAAACACAACATTATTTTTTTTTGGCCTTAATATTTTTCCCTATGCTTATTCTGCATATGCAACAAATAAAAAGTAAATAAATATGATTTTGAAAAATCAGGCAGTAATGGGTTAAACTGCAGAATGCCCTCGTGAGCTTTAGCGCATTTGTAATTCCTTTGCTTTTCACTGGGTTCAAGTTGAGCAAAAGCCCCTCGATCAGTCTACATTTTTTACATTTTCGCTTATTCAACAATCCGATTGACAGACCGCAACCGGTTACAGTGTACAATTATGCAGTTGAATCAATTTACAGGAACTCGGATTACAGAATACATAAATCTTAACTATACTTACAGAACAGATATCCTGCTATACATGGCGCTAATAGCAGCCTACAAAGCAACGGGGGCTCGAACTCGTTACCTCTTGCACTCTAGGCCAGCGTGTTATCCATTACTCTACCGCCCTCCCCTACTAAGTAGGCCTATAAGAAGTCCCCTTATATACAAGTTGTTCTATGTATATCAAACGAACTCACAATTTGTAGCTTCATTTTGGCAGTGTTGTGAAGTGTACTCGGTTGTTTCCAGTCAACCGGTTTACTGAATGAAGAAACAAAATTTTATTTATTATGATAATTATTATTTTGACACTCGGCCGTCAATCTTGGCGATGACCGCATTTCTTTACACAAAGTCACGTGATAACTTGTCTAGCCGAGTTGCTAACGTCTATGCAGGGTTATATTTTTGATTTACGAATTAATTTCCTTTAAATTAGTAAATTATTAGTGACAAGTTTTTTATATACACGTGTAGGTCGTTTTAGTTCATTATTAGAATGTTCGTGTACGAGTTTAAATACATTATGATGTTTTAAAATCTGTTTAATCTAAGTATATTGCGTATATTATTTTTAGACCGGCGTACCAGCTGATGGTTTAAGTCAGTATGTACAGTAATGTGACTAACTTTCATCTGGGGTGATATGGGTGGGATGGAAGTGCCCGTGAGTAAATGCGTGTGTTGGTGCCTCAATATGTCAGCGTCGTGCTTTCTCAGTTGAGGATCTGTCTGGAATAGTCTCCCATTGGAGATGCGCCTGTTGTATCTATAGGGTTGACTTATCAGTGTTTTACAGGCTTCTGAAGACCTAGTTGTATAACCGCGGTTGAACTGGGGTTCTTGAAGGGGCGCTATATAAATTCTTTAAGCGAATTAATGATTGAATAGCTATATTAAATATATGCGTGTATCTATCTCATTATTTAATATGCAGGTTATAGGATTTAAAATTTCTCTCCTGTTCGGTTAATATGTTTATTCTGTATTGAATGCAACTTTTGGAATGAGGTCCTGAAACACTGTTTTCCTTATCCTATATCTGTTTCTGTCTTTCACCTGTTCCTTGCAATTCCCTATTAAATATATTGCTTAAACCTTAAACCAAAGCACTTCAATGGTATCCCATCCAGATTTCTTTCAACATCGCTTCAAGGTATACCCCTCGATGACTATTCTTTAACTAACCCGCACTGTATCCATAGAGCGATATTCTAGCGTTTTATGACATCTTCATACATATACGTCTTTTGTATTATGGTCCACATGATTTTCAATGCCACGCTTGTCATTTCTCTTTAGTCATCGTGACTCTTTAGTCATCGTGACTCTTTAGTCATCGTGACTCTTTAGTCATCGTGACTCTTTAGTCATCGTGACTCTTTAGTCATCGTGACTCTTTAGTCATCGTGACTCATGTCACAAGACGAGGCGGTTCGCGCCACAAACGACGATGCAGCCTCGTGCAAATGTTCGGCCGTTCGACTCGGTTACTGGAAAGATCCGTACATCGATTTCTTTGCGAAGCCGGGCGATAGAAAGGCTCCGGAAATCAACCGGGGCTACTACGCCCGAGTTCAAGGAATCCAGAGCCTCGTCTTACAGTTTCTAGAGGTCTGTCACTGTTGAATAGGCCCCACTGTGCACAAAACCTTTATGTACCGGTAGTCTCAGACATATACCATTTTGCTCAGAATTATTATTTCGAACAGCTTAACCATATTTTTACTTATAACCTTTGCAAGGGATATGATAAAAGAACAAAGTTTATGTTACATTAAATAAAAGACTTGATACTCTTTAAGGTGGTATATGATACTCAGATTGTGAAAAATTGATTGAATCCTGGTTTTGGTCCGGTGGGTCACATATGGCGATGCTATTTGACCTATGATATGGTCATGCTGATTCCTGCCTTTTCACTTCTGTACTTTGCATCCCCAACCCCAGCCATGTCCTAGGTCCTCCATCACATGCTATAAAGAATCTTACTTCATCCTTAAAGTAATCTTTCCAAACATATGAACTTAGACTCGTGCTACCTTCATTGGTGCTGCACATATTACCTCTGACCAGTCAGACTCTGTTTCATAGATTACTCTGAAGTGATTTTGCTTTAGCTGTGACTATACTACTGAGTAGGTTTCTTGAAAGGTTGCCATATACGTCCGAAAAGCGAATGAATGATCTCTTGGAGTTGATGCTCGCTCTATCAATTAACGGCTTATTTAGGATGCCTTAACTGTCGTTTACAAATAGTAAATAAACTATTTAGCTGATCAAAACAAATTCTATGCTACTTATGTGTTGAGATATCTACTTCTATACTATATGTTAAGAATGTTTTATGAGTCGTACTGGCAATTTGTGTGCAGTTGATTGCTGAATGTTTTTGCCTCGGTGAAGCAAGTTGCAACCGTCTGTGATCTTAGGTGACGAAAAACCAGTGCCAAATCGTTAACCTTGGCGCAGGTTTCGACACGCTTTTCTGGAATCTCGTCGACCGTGGTCAAGTTCCGAGAAAGTGGGTCGAGACCGACTTCGAAATGGTCACAAGTCGCAAGATTCACTCCATTCGGTCAAAGAAGAAGCTTCTGGAGATGCTAGCAAGTCCTGGTATTGCCATCTTATTCATGTCTTATTAAAGCTGTTGAATTTTGTGAGATAATAAAAATTATTATTATAGTTATGATCTTTGTTTAATTTCAGACTAACACGCTATGATTGCAATTCATACTTATGAACAGATAATCACAAGTTAGTACAGGAGTCGGATTTAACTGTTTTGGCAGCAATGCAAGGCGCTATAACGTCTTACTGCTCAGTTTACCAACGCAATTTTTAACAATAGCAACAACTATAATAGTGATGATATAACAATTCTGATTGTTATAATAGTGATTAATTAAATAGCAGCAACGATAAAGATGATGACGATGATTACGACGACAAAGATGATACTGCAATGATGATGATGATGATGATGATGATGATGATGATGATGATGATGACGACGACGACGACGATGATGATGATTAAACAGGTAATATTACCAACACAGGACCTTTACTTAACGATTACCCACATAAATCCTAAATATCCACATCCGGCGTTTCATCTTTACCAGGCGCTGCTGAACCGACCTTCACCCGAACCGACCTTCACAGCTCCGTCTACCACCTGATCGGTCTTGACCTGCGGAAGGTCGATGAACTGCAGAAGAGACTGGACGAATGCGGAATAGATCGGAAGCTACCGACGGCCTTCATAGCCGAATGTGTCCTTGTCTACATGCCAAGTGACGCGTCATCGGCTCTCGTCGCGTCGATAGCCGCGAGTTTTCAGACGGCGTTTTTCATCAATTACGAACAGGTCTTTAAAGACCAATACTTACGACGAGTTTCTATTGATCATGAATGAGCGAATTTGTTTATTGTGCACAGAGCTTAAAGTGTGCCTGGACGGTCATGGACGGCGTCCATGCACTTGTTTAAAATCCACACTTTAGGCACTGATTGCGCACAGAAGTCTAGTGGTGCAATCATGGGCAACTACGTAGAGTGCAACAGATCCTCTTCCTTGATTATTATTCATGTATGCTTTCATAGAATACGTAATACTTGATTAGAACTTAACTGAACACGTCACTTGTCGGTTTTGGGCCTTTTTATTCAGTCAAATTGTACAATTAAGCTGCCACAAAGTGCTTTTTTGCAGGTTGAAAACGTCTTTTTTCAACTCAAGTTATACTCATTTTATGCTTTTATTAACGTTAAGTGAGAGAATGTAATAAAAATTTGTGTCATCAAAGTCTTTAGCAAAAGTTCTTGCAAAGTCTGGTACTGTAAAACTACCTTCTTCCACTTTGCCTAGTTCAGAGCTGCACTTCCTGGATGGAATCTTAAAGGGTTGTTATGTTGATTCTGATTGATTGATTGATTGATTGATTAATTGATTGATTGATTGATTGATTAATTGATTGATTGATGATTGATTCATTGATTGATTGATTGAATCAAGAAACTGATTTGATCTGCTGGATTCCATTAAACTGCTTGCTTATTAATGCACTTGCCAATGTTATTTTGTGATAGGTTGATATGGGTGACCGGTTTGGGGAGGTGATGGTCGAGAATCTGAACGTCAGAGGCTGTGCTTTGTCTGGCGTCACGCACTGCAAGAACATGGACACACAAAAAGCACGGTGAGAACCGGACACTGCGGTATAATGTGTGGTACCATCAGACATGACCCATCTAAGCAACTATTTGCTCGTCTTTTCAAAGGCCTTACTCGAGGAGCGTTCGTTGTGGTTAGCGTGCTGGACTATCAGATGAGAGGTCATGAGTTCAGACCCCGATCATTGATGGAATTGTTCTGCTCCACTTTTACAGTCAGTTGCTGGGGATGGTAATTTCACCTTTCCCTTCAATGTTCGTGACCTGGAAGTGTCTCTTGATAGTTCTTTGACATTTACTTGACCATGGTACATATGTTCCTTTATTTCCTCACGAATTGACTATTGTAACTTCTTACTGCCTGGTAATTGAGCTTCCTAAGGGTTTGCCTGTCATCTGTAGAATCTTCATTTGTTTGTTCATTCAGAGAATTTATTTAGTGCCTCTTCAAGAAACCTACTCAGAGGCACACTCTGCATTGGCGATGAGTAGTCTCTCAGTAGTAGAAGACGATGCGGTGGTGTAGTGGAGGCGTCATTGCCTTGAAGCCGGAAGGTTCGAGGTTCGAATCTACCTCGCCGCATAAGGACCTTGGGCAAGTCCTTCACTCACAATTGCTCAGCGCTTTGGTGTGAAACTCCGGTGCAGTGTCCGCTCTGCATTCGGGAGCGCCTATGAGTAGAGAGAGAGCTTGAAACAAACAAACAGACTCATGTCCGGATAATCATTGAAACACAAGGAGTGGGCAGAAAAAGGCATTCGTCATGTCGGTTGACGGAAGCACCGCCAGTGACAGACGGTCGTAGTATCTCCAGTGGGCCACGTCACTCATCCTCCACCGGTTGTAAACAGACGGCTACCAGCGGCGTACAGCAGTCCGCATACGGTTGCAGCTCGACATGTGTTGCTGTAGTATGCCACGAATCTACGTTAGTGAACATCAGGAATGTAACTGGAATGGTTTTCTACGTTTTTGTCTTCATTGTAGATTTCTGACGAACGGTTGGCAGGAGGCGAATGGAATGGACGTTCTCTCCGTCTACAGAAGTCTACCGCAGGCGGATGTACAACGGTATGTGCTGTCAGGCTTTCTTTTTTTTGTAGTGCAATGATGATTTGGTAGGAAAACGTGATCAATGGTGGATGGTTTGACGGTAAAGAGTGCACGGTTGCTTCCCACTACCCTCCCAAAGGTCTACTCAAGGGCAGATACAGAATTTTCGAAGGAGGGGTCCAAAATTTTCGGTCTTGGAACAGGGGAATTTTTTTTAAAAATTTGTCTCGAATTCCCAAGAAAAAGGTGCCATTTCATCCGCCAAAATAGTTGATGACTTTTTAAGTCGTACGGACCTCGTATACAGACCTCGTGGGCGTGGGGAGGGACCTACCGAGCTACTTATGGGGGGGGGCCACGCCAACTTTCTGAGCCAGAATAGCTGGTCAAAAATAAAGAGATTTCTAAATGGGAGGGGGCCATGGCCCCCCTGGATCCGCCCCTGGGTCTACTCATCCTTTCATTTGGCAGATGGTGTAAACTGAGCGGTGGGATGTGGTGTCGCTTTGAGTGGCTGCCAACTGTTAAATTGGACTTTTGATCATCCGTTCGTGCTGTGGAACAAAATCATTCTGCATTGTTACTGTTTGAATTAAATTAAGGTTATTATTGTTATCATCAGTGGCACTCCCGGACCAAACCAGTGAAGTCGCTGTTGAATAATACAGCGCTTGAGGATGTTGAACCCCCGTAATGACTACGGCTGGACATCTTCTTTTCACATTCCAACTCCGCGTGGTTCATAGTCTGATTCGTGCAGTTATTTTTTTATGCCATTCTCATGATGCTCGTAAGACCTTAACACAAGTTATTGGTCATGGCTAACTTTTTTTACCAAGAGCTTGAAGAAATTAAAAGCTGGAGTGTGGGTATTTCTTCATAGAGGTTTCAAATGTGAATTTCTTAATTGCACTGCAAGTGTTTTAGTGCAAAGAAATTAGTTAAAACCAACAATTTGTAGCTAGAAATGTTGGTGTTAATTTCCCAGGGGGCAAGTGCCCCTATAGTCCCTATGTGCAGACATCCATACCCATTCATTAAAGGTATATTTTAATATGCTTTTACTTCTTTATGCTTGTCTACGATCAAATTTTTAGACAAATTTATAAGCTATTTATTGCTTTTTCTTGTATTGATCCTCAGTGTTGTAAGCAACTTGAAGGTGTTATAAGCAACTTGAAGGAGCGCTATATAAATATCCGAATGAATTGTAGCTTTGCTTGAGGTAATTAGTTATGTGCACAACTGTCAGGGTGTCCTGGTGGCTGTAAATAATCTGGAAAGTTCATTTTGCTGTCCTTAAATCACTGTAAATGGTTTTTACTTCATATAGCCTGTTGAATGTTGATGGCATAAAATAGCATCTGATTTATGCTTATTCAAATGATCACTGTGTGTATCAGTGTTCTACATCCATTCACCTCTACCATTCTCCAGTGTTGTAACATCTCATTGTCATGTTAAGCCTATTGGGATATATATAACCATCGTATCATTCATAAAAAGCAGAGTAAGCTTGATTCTACTTTTGTTAAAAGTATATGTACATTGGCATCAAAGTTGCGCCCAATACTGTTTTTCTTTATGTCTCAAATTACTGAATGTTGACAAACTTGTGCTATGGTAAAATTAGCATGTTTATATAAAATATGGGGACCTTGACTTCTTTAAAACTGAATTCATTTATTGTCTAGTTATATTTAAATCGATATATCAGTAAGTGACTTCTGTCACTGTTTTATTCTGTGATAGAATTGAGAAGCTGGAATTTCTCGACGACATGGAGATGATGAAGCAACTCTGTGAGCATTACTGCATCGTATGGGCCTTCAAGGACTCGACTGGCGTTGGGCTGAAGCACATCTCCCTGACGCCAAGCACGGCGGGTCAGAAGAGCGTCCCCCAGAAACAATAGCTTCATTTGTGTCTGGTTTTTTAAACGTCTTGCCCATCAAGTGGATTGTTAGAAAAATGTCTGAGAACGTTAATGTTGTTAATAAGGTGATTTTCTGGTCTCGTTACCAATTCCATTTCTTCTTGCAACTCTGAAGATTTGCTGTGGATTTTATAGCTTGCAAGGGCTTGCCCCAAATACAGAGCTATACGCAGAAGCTGTTGGCTGCATCTTCATCTCACTCAGTGTGTCCTGCTGATCGTTTTGATATTTTTGGCTATCAATGCTCTTGCCCAATATCAGGCGTTTGCTGCAGGGCTGTGCTTTTGGGCTCGAAATTTTCAGACGACCTTTTTTGTCATCCGGCCGAAATCTTCAGTAAATGTGATGACCTTTTTTTAGTCGTTTGCAGAAATGCACCTAAATAGCCAGCATGTACCCTGGTTTACTCGAGTATACCCGTGTACCCTGGTTTTTACTCACGTATACCCTGGTTTTCGGGAGGTGAGTATTATGATGCCGTTTTTTCCCGGAGGTCAGCATACGCCGTATACCCTTGATTACAGCCCTGGTTTGCTGTGATTGGCCCCTCCATTTATATTTGTCATTCCTCCCTCAATGGGGGCTGAACTAATGACTCGTTTTTCCTCATCAGTCTCTCATTAACAGCATTTCTCCACCCACCCCGTTTTTCGTGTTGAGACTTGAGAGCACCTCTGAATAGTCACTTTGTTTGTTTGTATGTGCACTTGTTATAGCGCCCCTTCAAGCTCTCTCTACTCAGAGGCGCTCCCGAATGCAGAGCGGACACTGCATCGGAGTTTCACGCCGAAGCGCTGAGCAATTGTGAGTGAAGGACTTGCCCAAGGTCCTTACGCGGCGAGGTGGATTCGAACCTCGAACCTTCCGGCTTCAAGGCAGTGACGCCACCACTACACCACCGCGCCTCATGAACGCCTTGTGAGCGGCTCCATATAAATCTATTGATACAATACGATCCAAAAATGAAGTGCTTGGCACAGAAGTTGTTGAAAGGATATTGCAGACGTTGCATTTTGTAACTTTCTTCTTGACTCTGTTCTACTACGCTGCAATTTGATTTCATTCTCGATTTATATAACTTAAACTTTTTTGAATTCCTTCTTCCTTTGACTACCTGTCTGTTTTACGGGATTAATTATTATATCTGAAGATTACCTGATTATGGCTTGGCTTTGATGTGCAGTTGGCTTATGCTTATGCTTTGTGCAACAGACATTGGCGTGATTGAAGTTACTTGTAATAAAGACTATGCTTACTTACTTACTTGCTTATTATTAAATTAAGTTAAGCACATGGTTAAGTATTAGAAGGAGCTGTGAAATTAATTATAAAATAAATATGTTGCTTGAAAGAAGCCTTTAGATATACAGTCAAGAGAGTTACTATTTTAGAAGTACTGTAGAAGGTCTGTAAATTGCTCGAATTAGACCTGTAATTTCAGGCGACTTTCTTATTTTCTCAGGGTATTGCTCTGAGAGTGCCTCTGATTGGCTAGAGGTGCTTTATAAACTCTCATAATGATGTGATTCGGATTGGGAGCGCTTCTGAATAGCTCTGCTTTGAGAAGCGCTTTACAGATGCTTTATTAGATTAGATTAGATTGGCCAAACTATGCATATGCAGTCAACATTGAATTAGACATTTCTGTATTTTCAGACACAATAATTATATCGCTGTATACGATTTTTAGTTCACTGAGTTGGATGTCAAATGCAAAGATTTTTGATTGTCTACGTCATTTGATACTTTGAGTTGTTTGGTCACTAGAATTCGTTCATATTTTTTACTTTCTTCCTAATTGTATTATTATCTATGATCTAAGCGTGATAATTGCTTACACTCGACTTTGTCGGCAGTTGCCTTGCAATTGAAAAGACAACTAGACCGAAAGAAATTAGCCAAATCAAACCTTAACTGCAGAGAGTTCTTGAGTGGTACTGTAAGAAATTCCAAAATAAATAGTATCATTTGTGTGTTATGGGCGCCTCTAACTGTATGACCCTGATGTGTGAACTTACCTCTCAGATTTTTGTTAGCGGCAGCAACACAGCAGATGTTAATTGTATATAAACAAGATAATTGAAATCCAATAGTTTTCAAACCCTGATGTTTGTCATCTGCACATGTATGAAATGTTCTGGAATTTGTTGTTGTTGCTTGTATCAATTCTATTCCTTACAACTCTTGTTCAGTAATTATGAAACTTTTCTCTGTGTTGTATGTGCTGCCTTCTGTTCTTAGAAACAGTATTGTGTACATTGAAACCTCTGACTAAAACTAAGTTTCTGTATAATTTGATCTGTGATGTCCCCAAGAAACCAAGCTGCTCTGTGTGACGCTGGTTAAAAACGTCTTCACGTTTTGGTTGTGCCATTGTTTTAATTGTTTGTATGTGCACTTGTTATAGCGCCCCTTCAAGCTCACTACTCAGAGGCGCTCCTGACTACAGTGCAAACACTGCATGATCAGAGTTTCATGCCGAAGCGCTGAGCAATTACGGGTGAAGGACTTGCCCAAGGTCCCTACGAGGCGACTTGAGGTGGATTTGAACCTTCAACCCTCAGGCTGCAAGGCGACGAACATGCACACTATGCCATCGCGCCCCACAATCTAATCTATTTAATCTATTGGGACTGTCCATAATTATGTTAAATAGGCAGGGTCACCTGACTTAGGCATTTTGTGTACGTGTTTGCACGGCGCGGGTGGGGGGACGTGGTATCGACAGAATGTTTGTACCCAAAATAAGTTTTAATTATTGTAGGCTAAAACCGTTCATCTAATGCTTCTGATCTGATAAGCCTATCCTTTTTTAGTGTATCTCTTTGGTCTACTACTGGATAACACTATAATCATACAATAGAAATTTTTATCACGGTTCGTTAGGTGTGAGCAACAGCAGCTGTCAAAATTTTCTGGGGAGGAAATCCCCCCCCCCCCAACCCTGGGAGATGCTTAGAAAAAACACTGGAGGAGGAGGAGGAAGGGAAACGGCAGGAGGAAGATGGACAAAACAGTGAAGGATAGAAAAGACGGGGAGGAGGAGGAGGAGGAGGCAGAAGGGCACGAGGAAGGTAGAGTATTATAGTGATGGATAAGAATGAAAAGGAGGAAGAGGAGTTAAGAGACGAAAAACCTTCAAAAGAATTCATCATAATTGGGATTACATGAAGTAGTAATGATATTTATGAAATATTTAGCGTATAGGCATCTTCGTCCCTTCACCACACACTTTGGAGGGGACGTACGCGGCACGCCCACCCACCCTCTGCGTCCCCGTCCCTACGAAGTCTCCGCCCTTGAAGGGAGTGATTGAGGGAGTCGGGGGAGAGAGAAGTGAACTCTAGATGTCAGCGACGCTATTAATCTATAGGCTACAAACTGCTTTTCAAATCAATAAAAGTCTTAAAACAAAGAACCTTGTGAGTTTGAAGATCGCCCGTTTAAGCTAACAGCCTCAGCCTAACACGATTGAGCCGACGTTATCGAAGAAAATCAGCCTGCAGGGCCCAGACCTACAATGTGGCCTGAAAGGCTGAAATACACAGTTTATTGTTGTAACTTTTAAGTAGGCCTGTACATGTATAGATTGTAGAATATGTCAGATATAGAAACGTGGCATTTAAGTTATCATGTACGTAATGTAGGCCTAATGTAGACCTTACTACACCCGTTGCGATTTCCTTTATTTATAAACTCAAATGACGTAACAATAATCTTAAATATGACGTAGGCCTAATCACAAAAGGTGTAGATGTCTTCGTTTTTCGTCAGTTTCTGGATCGTTCATATATGAAGAAGACGACGACGACAAAAACACTTAAAACGACAACAAAAATGCGACAAAGATAGTGGAAAACAAGGAAAACGAAGACCAACACGTACTGTTCGTCAAATTAACTCAGCGGCAGTCGATCACGGAAGTAAAAAAGAAATTATTCGTAATGTAAGTGAGAGAGTTTTTCGCAGTCATTTTAAGGATCGAAAATAATCGATCATTACCGTAGCCATAGGCGCAATCACGTCGTAAAAGTTGGGGGGGACCAAATGAATCACGTCCTAAAAGTTGGGGGGACCACAATGATAAAGTCAATGGGGCCACTCAAAAGTTGGGGGGGACGCGTCCCGTGGGTCCCATAGGGTGGTTGCGCCTATGACCGTAGCTAAAGAAGTTTAGTCAAACATGAAATATTAATTATTATATTATAGTGAACTGAAAAATTAACTTGATGCAAGTTCTAAGAAGTGAATATGAAAGTAAAGTAGAAAAATATTTAGGCTATAGATAGTAGGCTTCTTAAGTGAAAGATTAGAAAATTTTAGGGTGGGCATTCGATACCGGTTTGTTTTGCTGCACCAACTCAGTGGCGGTTCTACCGGGGGGGTGGGGGGCTACAGCCCCCAGATGGAAAGTTAGCCCCCCTAGATTTTCCTAGCCCCCCCCCCCATGCACATTTTAGCCCCCCCCAGTTGAACGTTTAGTTAGTTAAACAACACATTGACTTCAATGTTTGTTGGCAACAGAGGTACTTTCCATAGATCAATAATATTGACATGGATGAATTTCATCTGCTGCAATGTTTCGTAGATGCTGCTCTGTAAAGCGTGGGTCCTGTTATATATATATATATATATATATATATATATATATATATATATTGGCATTATCACTATTATCACATAATTAATTATTCCATGTAGGCTACTCCTGAGCTGTTGCTCCAATGAGAATGCTTGCTCAGATACTAGCACATGTCTGCCTATACTTGTAATGATTTAACTATAGACATTTAATGTAAGATATTAATGGTTTTAACTTTAATTTATTCCAGTTTATTCCGTTGCTCCATGTGTCCTCTTGTTCCTTGATCTCTCCCTAGCTCCCTATATTCACCCACTCTTATAGCGCCATTACATCCCTTCCCCTCTTAATTATTTTCCTCCCATCTTAATTACAACGAATCAATGTACAGATTTTGTCCCAACACCCCGTCAATGTTACATGTTTCATGGGGTGAAATCTATCAGCCATGGTGGAGCCCTTTTTTCACGATTCGACCGTCTCAACACTGTCTCTTGTCCAGATGCCTCAACTGAAGGTCCAATGTGGGGAGGCTCCCCTCCAACTGATCGCTGTAACACTGGTTGTTGCACGACTGCGGCAGGCTCAACAGATGCATCCTGCAGAACCTCCGGTTCGGTGTCAACTGGGTTGTCATAGACGACTTCAGTATGGACTCGGTTGTCATGGACGACTTCGGTGTCAACTGGTTTGAAGAACGAAGAGTTGCGAGTTACTTGTCGCGGGTTGTCATAGACGACTTCAGTATGGACTGGGTTGTCATGGACGACTTCGGTGTCAACTGGTTTGAAGAACGAAGAATTGCGAGTCACTTGTCGCTCTCCCCTCCTCACGGAAATCATTGAGCCCTTTCGGCTGACGACCTCATAGGGCAGAGGTTCAAAGGGAAGGTTGCTTGTAGAATATGTCGCTGGTGACTTTAGCAGCACTGAATCACCAACAGCCAAAGATGAGGACTGGGCATGACATCCACGATCTGCATGCGCCTTCATTGCATCTTTCTGACGAGCATCACGGCAGCGAAGATTGCTGTCCTCTTCCTTCCTCACCAGCTGTGGCAGTTTCACAGCTAAAGGACGGCCAAACAAGAGTGTGGCCGGTGCAGCTCCAGTCGTGGAGTGCGGGGTGGCCCTGTAGTTGCGAAGGAATCCATATAATTCCTGCTTCCAGTTTCTGCTTTCCACGTGTGCTGTCTTGATCACCTTCTTAGCAGTTCTCATGAATTGCTCAACCTCCCCATTAGCTCGGGGCCAATAGGATGTGATCTTGCGATGTTTAAAACCTAGGTTTGAACTGAACATCTCAAATTCCCTGCCGTTGAAGGGTGGCCCGTTGTCCGATTCGAGTGTCTTTGGTACACCATATTCTGAGAAGACCTTGTCAATTCTTGGGATGACCGTCGTGGCAGTGAGAGATGATATTATATCTACCACTGGAAATCGGGAATACTCATCATACATAACCATCAAA
Source organism: Lumbricus terrestris (assembly GCA_949752735.1). Taxonomy (NCBI): domain Eukaryota; kingdom Metazoa; phylum Annelida; class Clitellata; order Crassiclitellata; family Lumbricidae; genus Lumbricus; species Lumbricus terrestris. The sequence goes on from OX457044.1 coordinate 9,774,192, forward strand.
TAGTGGTCATGGACAGTGGCAAAGTCAATGCTGACATGTTGCCATGGACCCGCCGGCAGTTCAGACATCATCAGCGGTTCACGATTTTCCGTTGGCACAGCTGCAGCACAAGGTATACAAGACTGCACCTGTGATTCAACCATTCTATCAATGCCTGGAAACCATATTTTTTCTCTCAACAGGGCCTTTATTTTAGATATTCCCTGGTGTCCTTCATGAGCCAACCGCACTGAACGCTCCTGGAGGCACTGAGGTATTACCAGGCGATTGTGACATAGAATAACTTCGTTGTAGAAATCATAGATAAGGTCAGTCTTAACCCCTGCAAATGCATCATAGACAAAAGGATCAAAACCGTCCTCCTGAACCGAGTGGACCCACCGACCAGACTGTATTGCAGCCTTGACAGCCTGCAGGGTGATGTCACGTTTTGTTTCAGACTGTACTTCCTCCAACGTCACGGCCCTTGGAATAGCGTGACTCGTAACAAAGTTTACGTATTCTTCCTCCACTTTCTCCTCACGCGGCGTTAGCTTTGTGCCTTTTCGAGGGTGCCGTGACAGATAATCGACATTGATGAGGCGCAGCTGACAGGATGTCTCCCAGCTGAGAAGTGAGCCACTGCTTCCTGCAACAACGTAGAAGTCAGTGTAAATGTGATTGACGTCGTGCTCAGCCAGCAGAGTGAGTTTGCCGAGAACAGGAAGTGGAGTTGATCCATGATAGGGCATGATTCTGGTGGAAGTTGGACTGAGCCTGTGCTTGGGCTTAAGCGTGTAAAAATCTTTCTCATCAAGAATGTTGATGCTTGCTCCTGAGTCTGCAGTTAGTTTAACAGGTACGCCGTCCAGCATGACAACAAAGACGGGCGCATCACGGCGGCATGCTGGTGCACTGATGGCATACACATACTCTGTTTCTGATTTGGAGCTAGGGTTGTCTGCAGCGACCCAATTAAGTCTTGGTCTGCGATCTCCATACTGCACCTCTGAGCGCAGTGATGGCTCTGAACTGCGGCACACTGATGAAAAATGTCCGAGTCTTCCGCAGCCCCTGCAAGAATGGCCAAGAGCTGGACAGCGTTGACGGCCTCCTGCATGTGGCCAAGCTTTCCCGCAGTTTCTACAGGTTATGTATTCTATGGGCTCATCGTGGGTTTCATGACGTACCGAATTTTTCGAGACAATCCGGTGATTTGCTCTTATCTGACTGACGGACTCGGTTGTAGGCTCACCTGTCATCGCAGAAGATTGAGCTTCGGCAAGCTCAGCTGTACGTTCGATCGCAAACAGCTTGTCCAGGGTGAGCGTAGGATCAGTCAGTGCCTTCCGACGAAGACGATTCGACCGGCAGCCCTGGATAACTTGACTTTTCAATTCGCGGTTGACGTCGTTGAAATCGCAAGTGACGGCCAACTGACGAAGACGGGTCAGGTAGGAAGCAATGTCCTCCGTTTGGTTTTGCTTGGCCTGACGAAACTGAAAAACTGCAAACTCCACGTTCTCTTTAGGGGCAAAGAATGCCGTCAGCGCGTTTATGGCTGTGTCTGTCGTGGACTCGTTCTCAGTAGGATTTGGTGCTGGTAAAGTGTCAAAAATGTCACTTACGCGTTCACCGGCATAATGCAAAAGCAGCGCTTTCCGTCGCACATCGTCAGTAATGTTAATGGCGATGACAAGATTTCGGAAGCGCCCGATCCACTTTCTCCAACGCACCGCAACGTCACCCGCTTCAGGCGACGGGTCAAAGGCTGGAAACGGAGGCAGACTGTCGGCCATGTCACGTGTAGAATTCCAAATTTATCCTCGTCGCCAATGTAATGATTTAACTATAGACATTTAATGTAAGATATTAATGGTTTTAACTTTAATTTATTCCAGTTTATTCCGTTGCTCCATGTGTCCTCTTGTTCCTTGATCTCTCCCTAGCTCCCTATATTCACCCACTCTTATAGCGCCATTACAATACTAATAGCTGTCCTGTGACTACGATGACCCATGGGATGTTTAAGAAGCAAATGAAGAACCGATTGCAGCTTGAGCGGCCGAGATTAGGCCATTCCCCAGCACTGTCTTGATGACCCTGTGTGCTCTGGTGATACTAGCTTCATTAGCAAAGACGAAGACAGCGAGGGTGGGCAGCAGGCCACCACCATCAGAAGCACGGATGACCAGACAAGGGCAGGCTAGGTCTCAGTCTCGTGTACACTGTGTACTAGAGTGTATACTGCATATGTGGAATTGTGTACGCCGAACAGTGTGTACTAGAATCCGTTTGGATCACGCACAGTCATACGTTCATTATTGTAAAGAAAAGTTGAAGAGTAGCGGTAGCGAATGACCTCTGGGCATCTGTTGAGGAGCAAGTTTGGCAGTATAATCTTCACTGCACTCTAAAGTTTATTTTAATTTTGACAGTCAAGATGGTGCATTTTAAGACAATCATGAGATATATATATAATATATTTCAAATATATATTTCATTTTTCTTCTAAAATGCACTATATTAATTCATTTTGGAGATTTATATAGCGCCCGTCAAGTTTACTACTCAGGAGCGCTTCCGACACAAAGAAGAGTTTTGAGACTACGATGGAATGCATCTCCATGCATGCATGAATGCATCTGAGCAAAGCCCAGCCACAGACAACTACAGTAATCCACTCCATAATCAAATAAAATGTTTGAAATTCGTGTCCACTTAGGAAAAATAATGACACTTTAAAGCACAGTAGGCTACAACCGTTTTGGTTTTACTATTGTTTTTTCTGGAAAGCTACGTTTATTCTTCAGTTTTATAGTGTTTTCCAATTTTCTTTATATTTTGCATGCCACTTTTATTTTTAGCTTAGACCTATGCCTACTATCTGGCAGACAATTGCTATAAATTTATTTATTCTTTATTTTCAAAAATTCATTTGTAATTTATAAATTAATTATTATTATTATTTAGACCTATGAAATGTCAGCCAGATATATCAATTTTCATGTTTATAGAATGCTCAAACGGGCGAACGGGGGGGGGGGTAAAAAGACTCAGTAGTATTAACATATACACCTTTGTGGAGGGAGGGGCTAAGGCAACTTTTAGCCCCCCCAGTTAAAAAATCCTAGAACCGCCACTGCACCAACTGTTCACGAATTTGGAATTTGTTAGATATTATCTAGCGCTTATCATGACCGCTCTACTTTAAAAGAGTCCAATTTGCCTAGCAGGGCATTTTGTTTGCCTTTGCCTCTGTAAGCTTATAATTATGATGCAAACAGTGACCGTTGCCATAACAACAGTGACCGATGGACGAAACACACGTAGGCTAGGAACATGATAACATAATAATGTAGATCTCCCCCCCCCATAGAAGTCCAACCTGATGTCATTTACATTTTGCGACCATAGACTTTTCTGTGGACAAGGAATGAAGTTCATTATGACGCCATTCAAGTTGCAAATAATGTTAAGGTATTTATTATGTTCACTGCCATATTATAGCCTAATTGTATTGGGTTTTTTAAAATTTTATTTTATTCGGGAAAAATAATAAAGACATGGATAGGCCTAAACATATATAGTATATTTGGCCACAGATTATCGATTCCGCAGATTGGAGAACCACGTTAACTATGCTGACATCATTTAAGTTACATGACATTGTAGCCTACATGGGAGTGTCTTATTTTCGTTTAGACATACATGTAGCTAGGAGACCGTTGGGAAACAGGATGAAAATTACCTGAAGACGGGCGCAACCATATAGACCACCTATGGTTCACCTGAGAGAAATTCGGAAGAAAGGCGAGCGTCAAACGCACGAAGCCTGAGCGATTGCTCATGAAGGCAAGTAATAGCTAGATTTGATCCTTTTATTCTTTTACTTGTTCATCCATCCATTTATCTATCGATCCATCCATCCAACTGTCGCTGGATTAGTTAGCCAACACACGAGGCACACCCAAGGTGGTTCAAGCAGTATAGTCTTGTAGGCCTACTTTATTTCTTCGTATACAATGATGCCATGATAAAAAAAATAAGGTAAAAACTTGATTGATTGACCACAGAAAAAGTATCTGTCATAACATGTGTTATTATCTTCATGGATTTTCTGTGTTACTTTAGGATCCGCTGCACGACTGTCTGAAAGGATTGATCTGGGAAGATTGGCATGATGGGTTGTGATGAGAGACGGTTGTGTGGTTCTGTGTTGTTTTTGTTCTTGTTGTGTGTTTGTAGTTTATTTTGTATTAGTACCTGCCGGGCCTCTGGCGTGGTTTAAAACCCCGTAAGCTCCTCGCAAAGGCAGGAGGGCCCCTGGCGCGGACGCCACGGCTTAAAATCCCGCAAGCCCATTATTATTAATTTTAAATTTATTTTTTATTTACGTGCTGTGCGTTGTTGAGCCCTGGGATGAGAAGGGGGATGAATGGGCGAAATGATTTGAAGGATATGTGGTGGACGTGAGGACTTGCAGGCGACGTGGAGCCAGATCACAGCTAGTGCTCACTGCTCCATCGATGCACGGTAGGCTATCAAGAGGACGTACAACCTCAACTCAATCGACAGCGAGGCTGACGCTTATTCGACCTCGCGCAAAAACTCCAATATATATGCGATAGCAGCGATACTGAAACAGTTTTTGCTAATCATCATCGTCGATCATCATCGAAATCCTTGGGCTAAACGCCCGTAGGTGTCCGGCGCCACTCTCTGTTTGAGTCTGTCTCGCGTCATGTTGCCCATCTTCAACCTGTCCGGTCTGCAGGTCCATACCATTAACATCTTGAACCAGCTAGACCAACTTGTCTGATGAAGAGAATATTGGGAGAGAGGCATGAAGGACAACCTGGGTCAATGCCCGTATGTGTCCCACGCTCTCTCCCCCCGACTCTCTCCACTGGTCTGTACTGACCGGCCTGTGCATGTCAGCTCCACATCATGACACCTTGAAGCATCTGGGTCGCTATGTCACTGGTGTCGTGGTTTTTGCGGATTTCTATGGGCTTGGTCTTTTACTGCCAGTGTATTTCCACCCATCTGGCAAACCCTCCTCATTTTATCCGGGCTTAGGACCGGCACAGGGAAGTTGCTGGTTCCCTGTGGCAGAGGATGGATGCAGTTTAACGTCGTGCTAATAGGGCCTACAATCGACTCACAGTGTGGGACTATAAATTATGGACTTTGTAAAAAAAGCAACAGTTATTTGTATTTTCTGTGTCGTGTCTTTCTGACTGTTCTCAACTTTGATTGTCGCCTCTGCCATCGTCTAATCATGTCGATGTAGGTGAGCAAGTAAGAAGGAACCAATGTTCTGATGAGCAGTTTGCGAATCTCTATTCTCTACTGCTAATCCTGACCTTTTACTTAATATTCTATAATCTATAGGCCTACTGGGAATATCAAAACGAGCAGTAACTTCAGTGACTGAAACCAAACTGTGAAAGAGCTAAATATAAATGCTATAGAAACTACCAGTGCATGCCGATTAGGCCTATACGGTATAGGATAAATTATCGTGGAGTCCAAACTTAAAACTCTACCTCATTCTTGTTCTGAATAAGAGAGATATAACACCCAGATCGAAATCAATCAGTCGTAATTTATATAGCGCCTCTTAAAGGTACCTACTCAGAGCTAGGCGCTCCAGGCCGAGATCAAGCGAAAAAACCAGTCTTCAACAGTTTTTGAAATTTAGAAGAGCTTGGGAGGTGTCGCATATAGTCAAGGGAAGTCCATTCCAGGTTGTTGGACCAACCACAGAGAATGAACGCCTCTGCATTGTTACAGAGCGAGTGAAAGGAACCATTAAGTCGCCATGGACAATAATCTAATCTATTCTAACATGAACATTTTCTAAAGCGCTTCTCACTGGAGATCTCGAGCTATTCAGAAACGCTCTCAGCGTGACAGGCCCATCATCCATGAAAGAGAAGAAAGATCTTTAAACACATCGGTACAGTCTCTGCATAAATGATTTCCTTTGAACCAATTCATTTTCGTGAGTACTAGCCTGATCTTTTGCGTGAATGGAACAACTACGTGTATATGAGAACTGAATTTTATGGATTCTGCATAATCCAATTATTTCGACTCAATTCAAATCCACTGACTTATATAGGCCTACATAGGCTACTTAGTTTCACTGACGGCGTTTGGAAAGGCAGAGAAACTTATAGATTTTGGTTAACACCATAAGACTGTACCGGTATTGAATTAAACGACACTTTCGAATTAATGAAAAGGAAAGGAAGGCATGGACTGGGTTATCAGAGGTCAATCTGCTTCGCACCGCACGAGACAGGCAACCTTGGGCAGGGCGGATCCATTCGTGCGACTGCATGGCTAGGACCTACGAAAATGAATTGGTTTGATTAAATCCCATCGTCCATGTCATTAGTAAAAAGTAGGCCTGCAAACAGCAGATGACCCATCGACGAAAATTGACCGCGATTGATTCTAATTAAGCAGGTGACGACGGTGACGGAATGACATGACGTGACTGAAATGAATCCGAAGCTGGCTATCGGATAGAAGACAACAGGGGGTCACACGTGTAGCCTATGGGTAATAAACATTCTAGCTGGATGACGGTGCTAAAGTGGATTGACACAATTATCGTTGATGGGTCATCGGCTGTTTGCAGGCCTACTTTTTTTACTAATGACATAGACCAGCGGCTCCCAACTCGTGGCCCGCGGACCAAAAGTGGCCCACCTGGCCTACAAAAATGGCCCGCAGCATCTCAATAAATTAAGAAAAATATAGACCTATGCAAAAATTGACAATTTGGAAATGATATATGATGATAGAATATATAATTCCTTTCTATTACACATTATTTTATTTGGACGTTAATAAATCGCATCAAACCTTCTATTTTGATTAAATTGTAACAATTTTATACGCCTTTATAGTTACTTAAATTTTAGCCTTGTGGCCCCCTTATGTCCTTCAACTAAGAAAAAGTGGCCCTCGTGTCCTCCAACTTAGAAAAAGTGGCCCGCCAGTCAAAAAAGGTTGGGAACCACTGCTATAGGTGATAAACATTTCTAGCTGGATGACGGTGCTGAAGTGGATTGACACAATTATCGTTTGATGGGTCATCGGCTGTTTTCAGGCCTACTTTTTACTAATGACATGGACGGTGGGATGTCAATTTAATCAAAAATTTCTAAGTTTCCACATGATACAAACAAAGCTGTCAACTTATGAGATAATGAGAATTCACAATGTCGGCGCTGCGACCGCGGGACAATCATTCAAAAGTACCCCACATATCGAGTGGTCACGATGACAAAATTTTCAGTCACGAGCGCATTGAAAAGTAGCCCAATTCGCGCTTTTCGTGATGACTTCAACCCAGTCACGCCTACGCCTACTCCAAACATGTCGACGCGTCACATTGCTGCATGACGTATGACGTAATAGCAGGGCTGTCAAGGCGGGAGATCTTTCGCTTTAAGCAGGCGGTCGTAGAAGCAGTGGGCTAATATATATTATGGGGGGCTTCGGCAGTAGTATAGGACAGTCGGCTTTTACAGTGTTGGCTGTATACATACTGGCGACGTGGGCCACACCGATGATACTAGACCGCGTCCGCCGCGCAACGCTCCCACCGTTGACGTATCCGGAACCTACTTGTAAATATTTATAGCTTTGGCATGTCGCAGCGGTGTCGTTGGAACAGCATTTACACGAGCGCATTGGACATTCGCAATGGATGCAGTAATAGAGTCTACCGGAAAATAAAAATGAGGCTACTATTGATAACAGCAAGTCGACTTTAGATAGCAACAGTTTTAATAGCAATAGACCTAATCTTAATGACAATGACCCGATTTGATAATATTCATAAACTAGTTACAATAGTAGGCCTAATGATAATAGTATTATACAATAATGATGTCATTTGTTAATTGAAAGTCGCGATTAGCCTATAGCCTACGCAGTAAGGTCACATGTAGCAAAACAGTCTAACTGTAGTCGAATTCAACTATAGGCTAATATTATGGCAGCATGTAAGGCGCTCATATGCCTTACAGCTAATTTTTTAGGTATAATTATATAGTTTAAGGATCAGTTTGCAGCGGGTAAGCAAGAACGTATTGATGCTAGGGCATCAACAATGACATTAAATTTGTGGTACGGTCCCCATATAAAATATATCTTTTATTATAGAGTTATGTAAGTGCGTTAGATCCGAGGTAGAGTCGTGTTGTTGCAAAGGTTGTATTGACTTGAGGGTTTTACATCTATGACTTCGTGTAGCTCTTGTTAATAATATTATTCTTTTTTGAAAATTCAGCAAAATTTGGGAGTGGGGTCAAATTTTTTAGGGGCGAAACGTGAAGAGCGAATCTTCCTGGGGAGAATTGCTGGGGCGAAAAATCCCCTAACCTTCCGTCTTTTCTGCACCGGCATTCTCTCTACCTTAATTTTGCGCCTTCCTAAGTACTCCCATATATCCTCGTTTATGATTAACCAACTACACTGGCTTCCTCTCTCTGCCCGCATACAATATAAAGTCCTTTCTCTGGTACTCAAATCCAAACTGGGTCTTGCACCGATGTATCTCAGTGATCTCATTCGTTCTCCTCTATCAGCATCTTCTCATCGACCTCTCAGTTCTTTGGACAGGACTGACTTGTTTGTTCCACGAGCTAGGACCACTATTGCTCAAACTCGATCCTTCACCATCATTGGGCCCTCTTTGTGGAATTCTCTTCCCTCCACTCTGCGTGGGACTCTACTTTCAGGATCGTTATCTACATCTCTCTCTCTTCTTAAGACCTATTTTTTCTCTAGGGGTTATCGCACTGGGAGCGCTACTGAATGGCCTTGGTTGTGAGCGGCGCTATAGAAATTTCTAATTACATTACATTACATTACATTAATTTGAATGCCATGCACGTAAAAATTTAATTATGAATGTGCCTCGACTATGCTTGCGGCATCTCGCTTTCTCTGTAGATGTGTCACTCACCTTGGAGTCCAAACGCTGTCCTATAGGCCTATCTATGGTAGGCCTACATGGTTGCCTGTATAGATAATTTTTACAGAACACAATGGTAAGGCTAACAAAAATTACCGCAAGAGCTTGAAAAGTACATAGCTGAAGAATTATGAACATGTACGTTTTTCATAGAGGTTTCTTGATGTAAATTTACCAATTTCACCTCGTGTAAAATTTGCAGGCCCTGTCATTGGTGCTTTAGTGCGAATAAAATTTATTTAATAAATGTAATTTGCTAAAAAAAAATGTAGGCCTACATAGGCTATAGCAATTTTTAAAAATAGGTGTCAGTTTTCCAGGGGGTTAAGTGCCCCTCTTGTCGCTATTTGTGGGCGTCCATGCGAGGGTATTCAGCATGCATAAGCGTATAGCTGCATAGACAATCAGCTGAAATTATTATATAATTATACCTAGCCAATGACCAGGGTTGCCTTTTTATTTTGCCAATAGTCTGTCTCGCTCGGATCATGGATGTCTCGCAGAATTGTCGCCTCTTGAAATTTAATCAGGATACGAACATTCTAGAAACACCCAACATCTGTTCCTTTCCGACGCAGTTGGGTAGGGAGCGGTTCTGATTGGTTATCTTAGGAGAAGCGCTATATGAATGTTCTGAATGAATAACCTCTTGGTTGTTTAGTTACGTAATACGTTAACTTATTTTGATCACAGACCAACGCTCGTGAGTAAGCTGGTGCCCAGCGCTCGGCTTTCGAATGGCGCCGAATGCGACGTCAAGTCTGAATTTATACGTATGTATGCAGACAAGATTCGATCCGCTGTCTAGACTTCTACGCACCCACTAGATCCTTTAGATTGCGGATCTGTCTGTACCCGATGCGATTGTCCTTCCTAGAAGCGGGGAACCGCATAGTCAGAGGCCGTCGCAGATCGATAGAGTTTCGGTCGGATCCGCCCTACTCCTCAGCCTCTGCCCACGACCATCTGAATCACGCTTTGCCTCTCTGCCTCTGCCTCTCTGCCTCTGCCCCTGCCTCTGCCTCTGCCTCTGCCTCTGCCCCGCCTCTGTCCCTGCCCCTGCCCCTGCCTCTGTCTCTGCCCCTGCCTCTGTCTCTGCCTCTGTCTCTGCCTCTGTCCCTGCCCCTGCCCCTGCCTCTGTCTCTGCCCCTGCCTCTGTCTCTGCCTCTGTCTCTGCCTCTGCCCCGCCTCTGTCCCTGCCCCTGCCCCTGCCTCTGCCTCTACCCCTGCCTCTGCCACAGCGGCGCTTCTTCATTCCGCCACCCAGCCAGCCATCCTTCGATCTTACTCCCTCCACCCCTCTTTTCCCTCTTCTTCCCGCTTTCCTTCCGCCGCCCCTCTACACCGGTCTTCGGCGTGTTTGTGTATAGGACTACGGTTGCGTCAAGCATGTGTACGCTGGGCCCTAGCCAGGGAGCCTCCACCGTCGCCGCCTCCACCGTCGCCGCCTGCGCCTGTGGCTGACCCGGGCGCCCGTCGCCGCCGCCGGTCCTAAGACGGTCGGTCGGTCCTCCAAAGCAAAGACGGCGCCGCGGCAGAAGGAGAAGAAGGAGAGGAGGCGTGCTGCTCTGTAATCATAGGCCGACGATGACGACGACGACGGCAAACTTGGCGGCGAAAGAGGAAACGAGCTAAGCGTCCGAAGGGAGTCGCGTGATTAATTGAAGGCGTCTCAACACGCCCACTGATCCAGTTAATTCCGAAAGTGGTCTCTCCCATACACCCTCTGTCTGTCTGTCTGTCTGTCTCTTTATCCTGTTGTGTAAACATCTCGCCAGCCACCATCTCGAAGATCGGAAGAAGCAGCTAGCAAGAAATTCTATCCGACAAATTCGCCGATCTTTATCCGAACTGCTAAAGATGGACGAAGCTACCAGAAAGATGTCAAGGATTCTCGAAAACGATGAAGACATACAAAACGTTCCTTCGTTCTCTGACTTAGATCCGAAAACTGGTTTTTCTGACTCTTCTGAAATTGACTACAACGGACGCGAATTTTCGATGCATTCGGCGGATGCTCGCCTTAACTAGAAACGGAAATAGCGTGGAAATGGAGATCTGGGAATTGCCACGAGGAACCGCGTGGTAAGTGAATTTCAGCGTCTTTGTCGTTGCTTCGTAGCCATGGATCGTCGCTGTCATCATCAGACTTTGTCGTTGTGATCATTGGTTGTCGCATAGCTTACCAGAATGAGAATTTTAGAAAAAATAACTGGGGATGGGACCAGACGTTGATTTATTTGGAGTTGGCGTGCTGCTATGAAGATTTTGCCAGAGGGCCCTAAGAACGGCTAGAGGGGCTGAAGCCTCCAAACTCTCACGACAATCTCGCCCTGTATAAGTCTAGGTTATTCATCACTTTCATCGTCTATGTACATTGTACAATGTAGTTGTATCTGGTTTTAAATAGTCGTGAACATCAAGATATTCCTAACCAAGCATGTTTGAAAACACCGAGGTCGATGTTGCAGGATGCTGCTAATTTTATTGGGTTCCAATCGTTATTATTTTATGTTTGTATGTGCACTTGTTATAGCGCCCCTTCAAGCTTACTACTCAGAGGTGCTCCCGATTACAGCGAGGACACTGCATCGGAGTTTCACGCAGAAGCGCTGAGCAATTGCGAGTGAAGGACTTGCCCAAGGTCCCTACGCGGCGACTTGAGGTGGATTCGAACCTGCAACCCTACGGCTGCAAGGTAACGTACACAGCCATTACACCACCGCGTCTGTCTTGTCTGTGTGCATGTCTGTGTGCCTGTCTGTGTGCCTGTCTGTGTGCCTGTCTGTACCTGTCTGTTTGTCTGCCTGTCTGTGTGTATGTCTGCCTGCCTTGTGTAGGCCTATGGGCATAATTATAGACAGGCAGATTTCGTCGATGGGCAGTCACAGTAAGTATTTTTACATGAACTGTAGAATTGCCTTTAACAAAGTCTTAATATAGGTCACCGCAGAAGCCGCAAGATTCCATTTTACAATGGATACGGCGCTGCAACTTGAACTATAGATAATCATATGGACGGGGCAAGACGGTTTCTGTGTGGTACCTTAAAAGTGCTATATAAGAAACTTGTGCGCTATTTTGTCCTGGCTCACACACGCATTCACAATATTACACACACGTACGTATACACAGGCATGCAAAATGCAAAAGCAGAGATATACTTACCATATCCAATGCATATAATACACATAGCCTGTGTATGCACGCATACATGCAGCCTATGTATGTATTACCACTTGCTATAGCGCCCCTTCAAGATTCCTACACAGTGGTGCTCCCGACTACAGCACGAACGTTGAAACTCGTTTCACGCCGAAGCTTATGAGACAGACACACACACACACACACACACACACACACACACACACACACACACACACACACACACACACACATTCGATCTATAGTCTGTGTTGAATCATTGATCTTCGTGTTGCGATATGCGAACCCTCGACGATATGTCGTCACGTGCCAATACGTGCGCCCCTAGCGACTGCCGCATTCAACTTCGTTGCAGACTATCGCATCTGGTCTAGTTGTCTAGCTGTCGTAGCTTATACCGGACTCTGAATTAAGCGGTTGAGGCTGCACAATGCGCATCTGTTTTGCTAATTTAACTTCTTGCCTATTGTAGATTATCCATTGGTATTAATAATAAATAATAATAAAAATAATAATAATAATAATGATAATAATAATAATAATAATAATAATAATAATAATAATAATAATAATAATAATAATCATAATAATAATAATAATAACGGCAATTTATATGGCGCCGTAACACGGCATACCGCTTTAAAGGCGCCTGAAGTTAGACCTACTCTTTGCGTCCTTACGGTATGCTACTTCCTGTTGTAGCTTGTTCTGTAGTTTTTCTTTTCCATTCTGTCCAACCATCTTCTTTGACCTTTCATACTGACCTAAATTCGTATACTGGTTTGTCATCAATTGCTTTAATTTATATTTCTTCTCTTTCTCAACTCAATACAAGCGAACGCTTATGCCTTCAGGCAGGAGTCCAAGCGCCCCGAAATCAATACATTAGGATATACTGTGGGACGCGGTGGTGTAGTGGTGGCGTCGTTGCCTTGAAGCCGGAAGGCTCGAGGTTCGAATCCACCTCAAGTCGCCGCGTAGGGACCTTGGTCAAGTCCTTCACTCGCAATTGCTCAGCGCTTCGGCGTGAAACTCCGCTGCAGTGTCCGCTCTGCAGTCGGAATTTAGCGCCTCTGAGTAGAGAGCTTGGAGGGGCGCTATAACAAGTGCACATACAAACAAACTGTTATCGGTAACTAAAGATGTAGACAAATTCGTCCATTTCAATGGAAACCCCGAAAGCTCAGTTATTGCTTATTGGTCCATCAATCTGGAATAGTCTTCCGTTGGAGATGCGCCTGTTACCTACGGTTGTTGACTCATCAGTATTTTACAGGCTCCTTAAAACCTTTTCGTATCACCGTAGTTGGACTGGGAGCGCCTCGGAGTAGGCTTCTTGAATGGGGCGCTTCGTAAATTTCTCTCTCCGCACAGGTTTTTCACTCAGAACTGAAAACACTTAGCTTGCCTTAGACCTTAGCAGGGCTGTTTTTAAGGAATTTTTAGAACTGCACATTCTCTTCTCTCCTTTCTCATCCTCCATGGTAAATTACTCCCAATCTGAGTAAAATGGCCTATTTTTTTACTAGTTTTAACTGCACGGAACCTGGTGAAAGTGCTTCTACAACTGCACGAATCCATTTAGAACTGCACATTTTGTGTAGAACTGCACGTTAAAAAAGCCCTTGACCTTAGTCCTTCCACGCACCTGCATGTAGTGCATCAGGCGACACAGTTCCTCCACGTCACCCTGTCCTCCGCAGCTGCCCTGGCCACCTCCCAAGTCATCACTGAAAACACTGATTTTCACAAATCCTATCCTGGTTCTTCTCCTTGCATCCCTCGCCATTTCAACGCTGATTAACCATCATCCACCTTAGACGCCCATCTGTGTGCCTGTCTGACTCTCCGGATCAGTGCCGTAGCTAGGGGGTGTTTTGGGTGTTTGAACACCCACCGAAATGAAATAACGCAAAATTAAATAGAGTGCTTGGGGGGAAGTCCGACACTGGAGGGAAGTTCGACAGACGTAACTGTTTTGCTTATTTACTCACGAACTTTAATGACACGTCATTTGCGAATATATTTTTTAATAAAGCTTTCTTTAGTTGTTATTTTGGCCAACTCGGATTAAAATTTTACCACATACAATCCGCGAAACCCTGAGCTAAATCAGTGCACCCGATAGTCAATGCATCCGACTGCGCAATGTAAAATCATGTTAAGAGTTTATTTGCATATCGCTCATCTCGAGGGAGATTTTATTGTTGTCAATGCTTGAACTACGTCTAATGGCAATGAAAAGTAGGCTGGTAGGATGCATAGTGCTCATTACACAGTGGGTCGCCGAGTAAGTGACCTGTCGAACTTCCCCCCAAGTTCGGGTAAGTTCGACACCTCTGATTGGGGGAAGTTCGACAGTGTGCGACTCATGCATATACGTGGGATTATGTGATTCGTTCTATGCGTGTATCATTACTGTAGATGCAAAATTAATGTCTATACAATAAAAGTCTGATTTTTTTGGTGCCTACAATAGATGTTCAAGAAGAAAGACTTTATAACCAATATTAAAAGATAAACAATGTCCAAAGAGAGAAGACCTCAGTTCTTACTTCGGATGTGTACACCAAGTGTGTATGTATGTATGTATGTATGTATGTATGTATGTATGTATGTATGTATGTATGTATGTATGTATGTATGTATGTATGTATGTATGTATGTATGTATGTATGTATGTATGTATGTATGTATGTATGTATGTATGTATGTATGTATGTATGTATGTATGTATGTATGTATGTATGTATGTATGTATGTATGTATGTATTGTATTGTATTGTATTTAAACATTTATAAAGCGCCTCTAGTAGGGTGAACCGTTCAGAGGCGCTCCCAGTGCGCAAGGCCCCGCGAGAAGAAGCAGGTTTTGAGAAGAGACAGAGCAGAGGAGAGAACTGACAGACAGAAGTGTAGAGCGAACAGAAGGAGAAAGAGCATTCCAGAGAGAAGGACCAATTGAGACAAAAGATCGAGACTGAGCCATAACAGTTCTAGACCGAGGAACCAATAGGTCAAGTCTGTTGGATGAGCGAAGCGGACGATGGGAGGAAGCTGAGTGAGGACGAAGTAAAACATTAGTCAGATATTTTGGGGCAAGACCCCGTTGAGACTTTAGGATCAGAGTGAGGATCTTGAACTGTGCGCGAGCACATAGAGGAAGCCAATGAAGTTCATCAAACATAAAGGTAGAGATGTGAGAGTACTTGGGAAGGCGGGCAATCAATCTAGCAGCTGAGTTGAGAACTGGCTGAATCGGTGAAAGACGAACTTTAGGAAGACCAATGAGAAGAGAATTGCAATAGTCGATTCGAGAACATATAAAAGCATGAACTAAGGTAGTGAAGATGGAGGAGGAGACAGAGCGACGAATGACTCTGAGACGTCTTAAATGAAAATATGACGAGCGTGTCAGATTGGAAATATGCTCGGTAAAGGTAAGAGAGCTATCAAGTACTACACCAAGATCACGCACACTTGAAGAGAATGAAAACAATGGGAATTTTTCAGAGAGAAGAATAAGATCAAGCTTATGGAGCTGCTGAGGAGTGCCTAACCAGATAAATTGAGTCTTTGAAGTATTAAGCGAAAGGCGATTAGAAGACATCCATGAGTGGAGATGATTAGTGAGAGATTCAATAAGCCCAACTAGAAGCAGCTGGGAAGAGGGGGGACCATGGACAAATGCCTGGACATCATCAGCAAAGAGATGTCCAGCAGCACTACAGATCGGAAAAAGAGAAGAGATGTCAGCCGTGTAAAGAATAAATAGGAGAGGCCCAAGAACTGAACCTTGAGGGACACCCAGATTAACATGAACCCATTTGGTTCGAGAGTCACCAGATATAATCATTTGAGTTCTTTCAGAAAGGTACGATTGAAACCAAGATAAGGGGAGGCCCTTAACGCCATAGGAGGTTTCAAGACGCTTGAGAAGGATATCGTGATCAACCATATCAAAGGCTGAAGAGACATCATAGAGAGCCAATAAGGTGAGCTCAGACCTATCAACGGCAGAATAGATTTCAGATAGAAGAGAAAGGAGAGCAGTCTCGGTAGAATGGTGGGCCCTAAAACCAGACTGATTTGCAGGAAGAAGACCAGATTGCTCAAGGTAAGGTAGAAACTGCAGAGAGACAAGACGTTCAAGTGTCTTAGAAAGAAAGGAGATATTGGAGATAGGCCGATAATTTTGGCAAAGGTTGGTGTCAAGGTTAGGCTTTTTGAGGGAAGGAAAGACAAGGGCCCGTTTCTGTGAGGGAGGGATGCAACCTTCAGAGAGGGACCTATTAAACAGGTAGACCAAGAAGGGGCCAAGGTCATCCAGAATGTCATTAATAATAAATGGGGGTAAAGGATCTAGTTCACATGAGTTTAAGTTAACAGAAGCAAAAACTAGCCGAAGGTCCGATTCAGTGACAGGTCGAAAGTCATCGAAGACGGTAGACGTAGAGGTAAATGTTGGAGGAGGCGCATCGGCGGTTGAGGCACGAAGGCGGTCTATCTTTGTTGATAGTGCATCAAGAAATTCACTTGCAGAGAATGCAGGAGTTTCAGTGGAGCGAGATGTCTTGCCAAGAAGTCCGGAGATCGACGACCACAGACGTCTGGGATTTTTGGCATTGCGTGAGACCAGCTTTTCCCAATGAGCAGCCTCTTTGTGGTGGTAGAGACTGTGTAGAGCGCGCAGCTGGGTAATCCAAGTCAGTCGATCACCGGAATCTTTGGTTCGTCGATATCGTCGCTCAAGGCATCGTGTTTGACGACGAAGCCTATGGCAGTCAGCATCAATCCAGACTGCCAATGGACGCAGACGTGTCCATACCTTACGACGGGGAAGCATTTTGTCGAGGAGATTCGTGACGGTGGAAGTGTAGAGGTCAAATAATTGAGCGACTGAGAGAGCGTCGAGAGCAGGAGACGGTGTAGAGAGAAGAGTGTCACGAAGAGCGTTGCTGAAGGCTTGAGAGTCGAACGATTTCCATCCTCTCTGCATGCGAATAGAATGAATTGGTTGAAGATGGATGGAAGGAAGGATGAACTGGATGACGGAATGATCCGAGAGTGTTGGAGGAGTCACCTTGAGATCATCAACTTGTTCGTCATCACTGGTTATGACAAGATCAAGATGACCACCAAATAGGTGGGTAGGTTGATTGATGTGTTGGCGAAGACCGAACTGAGCCAGGAGGTCAAGGAATCGAATTGAAGTGGGAAGAGTAGGATCTTCTAGATGAACGTTGAAGTCACCAAGAATGATGAGCTGGCTGTTCCGCGTTATGAGGATCTCCAGAATTGAGGAAAGTTCTTCGAAAAATTGTCCAGGGGGAGAAGTGGAGCCGGGTCTGTAGACGGTGAGGAGAGTGACAGGACCACGAGGAGTGGCAATGCTCAAACAGAGAGCCTCTAATGTGGTGAACGAGCAGTCCAAGGTAACTTGTGACACACGTAACGAAGAGCGAAAGAAAACTACGATACCACCCCCTTGTTTTTGGCGGCCATCAGTTGGAGGCGGACGAGGGCAGTCACGCGAGGAGTAGCCAGACGGAGTCGCACGTAGGATTGGTACGTCATCTGAGGCAAGGTGCCAGCTCTCCGTGATGGCGAAGACGTCAAGCTGGTCCTGAAGAATAGTTTGAGCAACATAAGCGAACTTTTCAGTGAGAGAGCGCGCATTCCAGGAAGCGAATCGAAGACCGGATGGATGTGATGGCGGTTGAGAGGATTGATTTGTTGTAGGCGTGAAGGATTGATGATGTTCTGTTGGCAGCGTCGGTAGCGAGAAGGTAGAAGGTGATGACATTGGAGAGAACGAAGGCGACGTAGGCGTTAGCGTTGGCTCCTGTGGCTGATACGATGGTGAATCACGAACCAGGCGACAGGTGGCAGGGCACCAAATCTGATGCTTGAATAAAACCTTGCGAAGACAGCGAGTAGGTCGAAGACTCTTCAGCTTTATTGCGCATAGTTCTTGCGAGGTGTAGGTGATGCGGGACCCAACGGTCGGTTCTTGAACTTGAACTTGTGAAGAACTAACAGGCACAACAGTCGTTGACGGCGACGAAGATACAGATGTCAACGTAGACATCAAGGGCGACATAGGCCCAGACATACCTGTAGATGAACTGTTGTAGGGGCAACTTAGTAGACGATCGCCCAACGGCCTGTATGTATGTATGTATGTATGTATGTATGTATGTATGTATGTATGTATGTATGTATGTATGTATGTATGTATGTATGTATGTATGTATGTATGTATGCATGCATGCATGTATGTATGTATGTGTGTATGTATGTATGTAGGCCTATGTAGGCCTATGTAGACTATGTATGTATGTATGGACTATGACACGAATGCTAACGATGTCAGTGATCCATGTAATTACGCTTTGCTCAATGTGGTTGTTCATACTTTGATCCACCCAAGAACCAGGAAGAAGAATGGATAAGGTGCCAGATGGGTGGATGTTGGTTTCATGAGACGTGTACATATGCTGTCAGTGACATTTATCTAATCTGCACACGTTGTAAATACTGATACCAGTGACAGACAGTAACTGTCGGAATTCCCCCCACAGTGAGGGGAAATTCGACAATTTGGTGCCCTCAGAAAAGGTGTTTGTAATTTCAAGAAATGAACTGCAAGGAATAAATTGTTATTGCTTTTGATTAAAGAGATATAGTACTACTTTAAAGTATTTTTGTTATAATTTTATGATCTCGTTTTAGCCTAGAAATTTCGCAAAAATGCTTAATGTGTCGAACTTCCCCACAAGCACTCTAATGCATTTACTAGCACATGATATAAGAACTACAGTGTGTAATGTAGCTTTGAGCAAAAAATAGTCTAAAATCTCGAAAAATAGTGCTTTTGCACCACCGTGTGCGTATTATGAGCCAAAATAGGCTTTAAAAAGTTGTCGGGAAATTTCGCCCAAAAGAAAAACTCGGGAAAACATCCCCCGAAATAGAACTCTGGCTGCGGCCTTAATTTGCTCCGGATCTTGACCCACTGACTATCGATTTCTTTTATTAAATTAAGCGAATGTGAATCAGCTATAGTTCCCGCGACTTCGCTTTATGGGCGCTGTAGAAATCTCGAGATTACGATTACGATTACTACACGATGAATTCTTGAAATGAATGAATGAATGAATTACTAAAAACCTAACGAACATGTCTGACGGCCTTTGCCTTAATGACACATCAACCGACGACCTATTGAATTCACATTCAGTGTTTAACTCTCCTCTGAACATTTTAATATCTTTCAGATCGAGACTTCGCTTATTCTCGTCGAGCACCAATCAGCGATGGAAGAAGTATCCATTCAGACTCCACTGGCAACGGTGTTGGCCGTGTCCGAGTTGGGGGCTGGAGGGGGCAAGAGGGGCTCGGTGGCGCATCAGGGACGAAGGACACCGTCCGTCAGAAAGGGATCCTCGGTCAGAACGTCCTGGAAGCTCAAGTATCAGGACTTCCTCCCAACGAACAAGGAGGAATTCGGCGGAAAATCCGAGCACTTCCAGTGAGTAGAGAAAAATTGAAACTAATTCTGTTCTTTATTTAAATGTCTTTTGAAGTATAGCCTATAGTGAAATTCGAAATAGGCAGGATTCAATACGACAGGTAATATACAAATAAACTGCATCTTTACATTTATGTAAGTTGATTTTGTATCGCATTTGTATAACGATCATTGAGTGTGTGACGATAGTTGTCGCAGACATTTTGTATGCTTAGTGCACCTGTTAAGTTAAGGCGGGAAAGCGCAGCCGAGCGCTAGGCGTAGCCTACCTGAGGGCAAGAGAGAGGGAGAGAGACAGACAGAGAGAAAGACAGAGAGAAAGACATAGAGAGGCAGAGAGAGAGGGACTGAGCGATTGCAGTTGAGATGTTATCTAGGACGGGGATAGGCTTTTACAGTAGAGGCGAGTCCTAGTGCGGATAGTCGTGTGTAGATGTATGCCTGTTTTTGTAGAGTGAATGAGTGATGAAAGAACGCATAGGAGTTTTAACGTTGAGTTGCTTTGATATACGTGTAATATAGTCGTTTACGATAATTTTGTGTATGCTTGCTACTGCTGGATATTGAAGAACAAAATACGAGAAACTTGTCGTTGTTTTGCGTATCGATATTAAAGAACTGTATGAGTGTGTGACGATAGTATCGATATTAAAGAACCGTAGCTACTTATAACTAGCCATTAGCTACCACAGTAAAGTTTAATTCAGGATAGACTTAGGCAGCGCTGAACTTTGAAGAGACTGGAAAGGCGTGAGGGAATAAGCTCACAATTTATATAGCGCTTATCGCCGAATGACCATTCAGAGGAGCAACGAAAAACTCCGAGGGAAAAGATGTGGTTTTAAAGAACGAGATACTGATGTGGAAAAAACTAGTCATTAGTTTAGTCCGTATAGACTATAGTGTGTGTGGAAGATCATTATTAAGATAACCTTATTGATCTGCTTGAATTTTGATGTCTAATTTGAAAGTAGTAATCAGCGTTCGATCCAAATTAAGAACATGTGCACAGGGCAGACATGAATTATTGTGGCCAAAAAGTGCAAGAAACGAAAGAAAACAAGAATAAAACCCATTTGGCGGCCAACATACAAATTTGACTGTTATAATTGCTCATTTATAACTTCGTTGCTGTGATTAGCGCATATATATAGCCTACCAGTACTCATAATACTCATACCAAACTGGTTTTCACGTACGACCTAATTAAAGGAACAATGCAGAAGATTGTGGCACAATCCCACACAACACTGTTAAAGTTGTCGATAAAAGCGATGGATTTACTGTCGTGTAAAATTAATGACGCCATATTTCACTGATGTCTTCGCTTGTTAGTCGTCTGTTAGCGACGATCGTATAGTGAAACATGCATTCGTCGCTAACAGTAGACTAACATAGGAGCACATCAGTGAAATATGGCGTTTATTTTTCATATGTCCCTTTGGCACGAAGATCGCTTCCCTCCCAAAGTCCACTCGATCATTCATTCGACAATTAGCGTTGGTAAACTGAGTATGGTAGGACATTATGGACACGTTGCATACATGGATAAAATTATTTAGTTAAATTCGACTCCTGCGATGAATAATTGTGATCACAGTATTTAGTGCGTTGTGTCAGTTTAAAAAGAAACGAAGATTATTAGGCCTATTAGCCTACTGTTGTTGTTACTGGTTGCTGCTACAGTAAGTGTTGTTGTTGTTTTTGGTGCTGTTGTTGTTACTGCTGCTGCTACTGTTGTTGTTGTTTTGTTGATGTTGTTGTTACTGCTGCTGCTACTGTTGTTGTTGTTTTGTTGCTGTTGTTACTGCTTCTGCTACTGTTGTTGTTGTTGTTTTTGTTGCTGTTGTTGTTACTGGTTGCTGCTACAGTAACTGTTGTTGTTGTTTTTGTTGCTGTTGCTGTTACTGGTTGCTGCTACAGTAACTGTTGTTGTTGTTTGTTTTTGTTGCTGTTGTTGTTACTGCTGCTGCTACAGTAACTGTTGTTGTTGTTTTTGTTGCTGTTGTTGTTACTGCTGCTGCTACAGTAACTGTTGTTGTTGTTGTTGCTGTTGTTGTTACTGCTGCTGCTACAGCAACTGTTGTTGTTGTTTTTGTTGCTGTTGTTGTTACTGCTGCTGCTACAGTAACTGTTGTTGTTGTTTTTGTTGCTGTTGTTGTTACTGCTTCTGCTACTCTTGTTGTTGTTTTTGTTGCTGTTGTTGTTACTGCTGTTGTTGTTTTGTTGCTATTGCTGTTACTGCTTGTGCTACTGTTGTTGCTGTTTTGTTGCTGCTGTTGTTGTTACTGCTGTTGTTACTGCTGTTGTCACTTCTGTTGGCGTTGTTGTTGTTTTTTTTGCTGTTGCTGTTGCTGTTGTTAATTTACGATTCCGTTCACCTCCTGTCTCTGTCGATTCTATATCTTAGCGGCAAAACAACAACATTTTCCCCAAAGTGTCATTTTCCGTCATCGCTAGATTTCGAATTGCCCAATTTTCCACACGCTTCGGTGTCCAGTTTGAAATTTATTCCCTCAGACGTGACTAGGAAAGACTGCACTACAGTAGCCCGGGTGGCGTCTGATTCATCGGCTCTGGATGCCTTGCGTGCTATTAGGCGTCGCCGCTGGGCGAGGAGGAGTGGCCGGCGCTGCGGCCGCTGCAGTCGGCGAACGTGCCGCCCGTTGACCGCGAGGAATTATGCAGGGGCGCCTTCCGCTAAGGCCGGGATTAATGGAGAAACGACTTATCTGTGACGCGAGTCATCAATTCTGCTTGACGTCCGACCGGCCTTGCGTTTAATCTGTCATCTCGTGTAAAAATCGAAAGTCTGAAATCGTTTCGGATCCTGGGATAATGATTACGGACGACGGTGCAGTTGGTGGTGGTGGTGGTGGTGGTGGTGGTGGTGGTGGTGGTGGTGGTGGTGGTGGTGGTGGTGGTGATGGCGGAGGATGAGGGTTGGGAGGCTGGAAGCAGGGCAGCTGGAAAAATGAGAGGAAGCGAACGTTTTTATGGCCCTGGTGTGTCTGATTGCCTGGAAAAATTGTGCGAAAATGGGAAGAGAAGGAAATTATTGAGAAGAGAGAGAGAGAGAGAGAGAGAGAGGGAGAGAGGGAGGGAGGGAGGGAGGGAGAGAGGGAGAGAGGGAGAGAGGGAGAGAGGGAGAGAGGGAGAGAGTGAGAGAGTGAGAGAGTGAGAGAGTGAGAGAGTGAGAGAGTGAGGCAGAGGCAGAGGCAGAGGGCAGGGAGAGGGAGAGGGAGAGAGGGGAGGGGGAGGGGGAGGGAGAGGGAGAGGGAGAGGGAGAGGGAGAGGGAGAGGGAGAGGGAGAGGGAGAGGGGAGAGGGGGAGAGGGGGAGAGGGGGAGAGGGGGAGAGGGGGAGAGGGGGAGAGGGGGAGAGGGGGAGAGGGGGAGAGGGGGAGAGAGGGAGAGGGAGAGGGAGAGGGAGAGGGAGAGGGAGAGGGAGAGGGAGAGGGAGAGGGAGAGGGAGAGGGAGAGGGAGAGGGAGAGGGAGAGGGAGAGGGAGAGGGAGAGGGAGAGGGAGAGGGAGAGGGAGAGGGAGAGGGAGAGGGAGAGGGAGAGGGAGAGGGAGAGGGGGAGGGGGAGGGGGAGGGGGAGGGGGAGGGGGAGGGAGAGGGAGAGGGAGAGGGAAAAGAGAAGAATAGAATCGAGAAAAGAGAAGAATAGAATCGGATGATAGAGTATAGAATAGGAAAGGATAGTTATGGGATAGGAAAAGTTGATATGGAATAGGAAATGATAGTATTCGATAGGAGCGGATAGGAAAGAGACTGACAGAATAATCAAGAAACGAATAGGATAGGATAATTGAAACGAATAGGATAGGATACTTGATCATAGGATAGTATAGGATAAAATAGGAAAGAAAGCGATATGATAGACAAGAAATTGATAGGATTGTTTAGGATGTGATTAGATAGCAGATGTTTAGTTAGGATAGAAGCGATAGAATAAGATGGGCGTTAGTATGATAGGATAGCTTAGGACATGGCAGGGTATGATATTTGAAAGGAAACTGACTATGGGGGCGGGTAATGATATACACGACATTGAAACGTTGCATGGGGAGTT
Source organism: Lumbricus terrestris (assembly GCA_949752735.1). Lineage (NCBI taxonomy): Eukaryota > Metazoa > Annelida > Clitellata > Crassiclitellata > Lumbricidae > Lumbricus > Lumbricus terrestris. The sequence goes on from OX457044.1 coordinate 9,797,949, forward strand.
TCGGGCGTTGACTGATTTGAGCGGAGAGCATAACAATTCTCCGCTGGAACTTTGGACTCGAAGTCGTGCATGAAAACAAAATACTAATCCATCTTATCTCCAAAGATCCGCAGTATCTTGCTAACACAGATCGTGCATGAAAACAAAATACTAATCCATCTTATCTCCAAAGATCCGCAGAGTATCTTGCGAACACATATCGTGCATGTAAGCAATCATGCTGCATCGCTATCGATAAAATTTGCCTCAACTTCTTCTTCAGTTTTTCTGTTCACTTTGCGATTTAAAAGATAATAATAATAATTATTATTGAACGGAAGAACTGTATTATGATGGCTAATTAAGCGTCTAAATTATCACGCGGGCTGTCTGTCTGTCTGTCTGTCAAGCCTGTCATGTCTGTCTGTCTGTCTGTCTGTCTGTCAAGCCTCTCACGTCTGGCTTTCTGTCAGTCTGTCTGTCTGTCTGTCTGTCTGTCCGAAAGAGAAAGTTCTGCGTATAATAGTCTTAAGAAAAGAGTTCGACAAAAAGACAACGCAGACCACTGAGGAATCTATTCCAAACAGAGGAACCACAATCGAGAAAGTCCAACTATGTCTGGTGACTCTGCGTGCACGTGGGACCACAAAGTTACATGTGCCTCTCAGGCTATAGCACGGTTAGGCCTGGGTTGGGAGCGCCTCTAAGTAGAAATCTTGAAGGGGCGCTATATAAATTTATGTGATGATTGATTGATTGGTTGGTTAATGCATGGGAACCTAAATGGCGTGGCGCCCATTGCAAACGGACAGCGGTAGTGAAGGATTTCACCTGGTAAATATTCATTGAAAACGGAGCAGGGCCGCATTCGTATAATTGTACGGACGCTTTCGGGAAAAACGTCTACATTTACTTTAACACGAATTCATGACTGTGATTTCCTGGCTGTTGCTATCGCTATTGTCTCATTTCAGTCGCTGATCGATGTTGCTCAAAGCAGCTTCAGACTTGTTCGGTATACAGTTAAGCTTTTTTACACTTTCTCTCTATTTTTCTGGTCACCATGGAAACCTCTCTGGTCACCATGGAAACCTCTCTAGTCTCTATAAAAGTATCTCTGGTCTCTCTGACTCCGGGCCTCCACTGTATATCAATCACTCGACAACCCCTCGTGAATAGGCTGAGGCCCAGCGCTCAGCTTTAGATTAGCATTGCAGAAATTCATAGCCCACGATTACGATTACGACTACATGTACGTCCCCCGCAAACAGTCTGCCTGACGTCGCCTGCTTCAGTTGCATCATCCGAACAGATTTTTTTTAACCAGTGACGATAATTATCTCCGGGATGTCCAGCTCTGCCGTTGGAGATAGGTCCATTTTTTAGTCTGTCTGTCGGTCGCCGGCTTTTACTGCGCTTCGTCACGTGACCCTGACGTGCGGATTGGCTGTCTATAGTGAGCTACATGTGTGTCGTGAATTATAGTAGCTGTGGTAGTAATTCAGTCTAACGACATTGTGTGATTACGGAGATCATTAGCGGCACCCTCCTCCTCTGTCCCGTCTTGGGACTGGCACTTCCAAAGTGCAAGCAGTTAAGCCGTTTGAAACTACGCAACAGCTCAATTCTCCCCATCCAGAAGAGTTGCACGATGGTCAACGAAGAGGTCATGGGTCAAGTCAATGCATGGGCATAGTAATAATAATTAATTATATCAAAAGTTTCTGCTTCATTTAGGTCTCCTAGCGAAGTCGCTGTAATGAACACGGCGACCGTACACTGTCGATGGCAGGACCAGACGGCGAAGAAGACTGGTCGCGAGGTTATAAAAATGAAGTCGCTAACAATAATTGATAGCCATAGTTTTCCTCCAAGATCTGCCTAAAGGGACCGCTGCAGTGAGTGAGTGAGTAGTTGCAGTTTAACGTCACTGTGTGATAACAAAACCCATTAGCGACGCCCTCCTCCTTTATCCAGGCTTGGGACTGGCACTGGCAGAGTGCAACCAAAGGCGGAGTTGGACCACTGTAGTTATTCATTTTACTAACTTCGTGAATCCAAAACGTTGCGGTCGTCAAGTACGTCCGCGCCACGAACGCGGACGAACTTGATGACCGCAACTCCACCACTGTTGCTCGTATTAACTCCACCACTGGTGGGTCTTTGGCAATGCCAGTCCCAGGCCTGGATAAAAGAAGAGGAGGAGGGCGACGCTAATGACCAGTTGCATTTTCGGGCAATGTCTGTCTTTTGTCTGACATCTTTTGACTGCAAGGCTTTTGACGTCGGCCGTACACTACTGGACGTTGCAACTTAAAGAATATAGCATTTGCCTAATTGTTGAATAGTTCCTGGCATTCATTTCGTTTCCAGCTCGTCCGTATCCCTCCCTCCCGGCTTTCCGTTTCCCGTAATGATGATTTCTCACCGGTCAGCTTTCCCGCCAGATTCTCAGCCGAAACCGGAAGTCCTCGTCGCTCGCCGACCGTAAATTAGCGCCATCTGTCTGTCGCCTGAAAAGATCGTTTGACGTAATGAATGGGAGACTCTTGGCGTCGATCCGTCTTCCGCTTCTGACGTCAGATTCACAATCTTCTGGCGGAAGCTGCACACTGCACAGTAACGTTCATCCAAGGGTTCTTTTTCTCTTTGACTGTCTGCCTCTATTTGTCTGTCTTTGTTCTTCTAAAGTATCTGTGTTCCTTTCCCTCTACCCATCCTTGTGATCTTGGTTGTATGTATGCGTATCTTTATGGCTTTGTATTTTACTATGTCTTGGATCCATCAATTTTGATATTCTGCATAAAGAAACACTTGGGCTATATGTTTAATCACTATCTTGTAATTGCACATGAAATCATAAAATATGATGTATTCGTATATGGTATAGACTAAAATAGCTAAATCATGGTTATATACATAATAATAATATGTGCTATGTATGCATATGTGTGTGTCTGTATGTATAATAAGTATATAAGCGACTTGTTGGCCATATCCCAAAATATGGCCATGTCTCATCCTATATGCGGGATATCTTACGCTGGCTCCCTTCTCCACAGCGGACTGCACACAGGGTCTGTGCATTGGTTAGGCGGTGCATTGAAGGACTAGCTCCACCGTTTCTTCGAGAACTCTGTTGTTCCACCTTGGGAGTTCAGCGTCAATCCACCCTTCAATCGGCGAACCAAGCTGAGCTTCTGGTTCCCGCTGTCGGACTGCTATCCGATAGCGTCGTTCTTTCTCTGTTGCAGGTCCTACAACTTGGAGTGGTCTCCCTGTTACACTGCGCTTAGTTCCCAGGGGTCACTCCACTCTGTTCCGTAAGAACCTAAAAACTGTTTTATTTAGCCGTGGTTGGGCCGGGAGCGCTTCTGAGTAGCCTACCTTGAAGAGGCGCTATATAAATTTCTGAAATAAATAAACAAATATAACTACATAGCCTATATAATTATTTATTTACTGGTAATTTGATGTAGCGCTCCTTCAAGGTTATCTAGCCTACTTACGAACGCTCCCAGTCCAACCCGGTCGAATAAGACAAATATAACTGTCCCTACTCAGGCCCCAAAATTCGCCTGGCCCATGGGCATTTACCCCCGCCTCGCCAACCCATGCTTCTCCCTCTTGGCGGCTGCTACTAGCAATGCTCACCACCGCTATATCGCGTATGCGAGCACGTGCTTTATAAATATTATGCATAAATGTAAAAATGAAGACATAACCAGACTTAGACTAACATTAAGAGAGGCACTCTGGACTTGACAATTGACCGGGAACAATGAAAGTCAGAACCTGGTAATAATTCATATAACATTAATTCCAGAATTTATATAGCGCTTCTTCAAGGGGCTACTCAGAAGCGCTCCCGACTCTAGCACGGCAAAAACGAACAGTTTGAGTTTATTGAAAAATGTTTCAGTAAGAACCACAGGAAGCAGACGCAGCTCCTGTGGGAGATCATTCCAGACAACTGGGCCCATCCGTATATATATATACATGCATAGTCTATACATATACAATTATACATATATTATATAAATACATACATAGTCTATGCATATACACAGATTATACATGTATATAAATGTACAGGTTTGCATGACAACAAGAATGATATGCACATGAGCTGGAGAGGCACGCGGTGTTGCATTCCATCACCAATCCTTCTCCATTGTCCAGAACCCTGTTCACCTCTTCCACCACCTCTTCCACCACCTCCTCCTCCTCCTCCTCCTCCTCCTCCTCCTCCTCCGCCTCCATTTCCCTTTGCGTGTAACTCGCGTCATTGCTTTCCCAGCAAACGTGTCGTCGCCAATCTGCGTTGCCAAGCACGACGCGGTTGCTATGGCAACGCGGAAGACGGATCGCCTCCCTGGCAATTGTCGCCTGTCGCCGTTGCTACTGGCAACCGAGTATATAAATAGACGGACGGCGCTTTTGTTTTTCTGACGAACAACAGTCACTGACGTTCCAGCACGTACTGGTTGTTGTCGGAAGACTTTACTGAGTTTATTGTTCCTGATGAATGTGCTTTTAACATTGTGAGAATGTTTGCAAAGATGCGGGTGATAACTTTATCTATAGACTGCGCCAACTTATTGTCGGTTCTTTATGAGCGTGTGTCTAAGACAGTGATTTCCAAACAATTTTTTGCCACGGATTCCTTTTGACGAGAAATAGTAACATCTTGGCAGAATGGCAGAACCCATATATACCATAACAATGCATATCCCGGCAGCTTATTAACATTCTCTAACCGATTTCGTAAGCCGGCTATAGAGGAATGCAATGATTACATTGTGGAAGACGCGAAGACCATATAGGGGGGAGAAGGTTGTGGAGTACAATTTCTGACCATCCCTTCTAAACTGTCAACAACACGTGCGCGTCGGCAGGCTCTCACGATTTTACACGAATTGCAAAGTAAAACGTTTCAAATTTCTTGCAAATAATTACCCTACGTATGGAGGAACATTTGGACAGGTAATTATGTGTCACTTTACGGCTCTTTATAGGTAAATTTAAGCATGGTGTCGTTCGCGTATAGGGTAAGGTTTCGCGTCGTGAGGGTCGGTTAGGGTTAGTGTTAGGGTTAGTGTCGTCATTAGATTCTTCAGATTTTTGCGTCCTCAGGGTCGGTTAGGCTTAGTATTAGGGTTAGTGTCGTCATTAGATTCTTAAGATTTTTCCGTTGGTTCTTTAGCAGTTGTTGGTGAAGCTAATAGCCTACAGCTTCACCAATAACTGCTAACATCAACTACCTTCTCCCCCCTATGGTCTTCGCTTCTTCCACAATGTAATCATTCTATTCCTCTGACCGGCTTACGAAATCGGTTAGAGAATGGTAATATGCATCCCGGCATATAGGGACTTTAAGTGGTCCCTGTATACGCAGCAGAGCAATGGACGTTAAGCAATAATATTATTATTATCAGGGTATAGAATAGTTTAAATTTCTTTCATTGGCATGGATGCATAATTTGAACCAAGTCGCTCGTATGAATAAATGAAATTTAAAGTTTAGGTGAATTCCTTTTTCCATGCGAATATGGGGAGCAATAATTAATTGTGGGGAACTATTATAACGTGAAGTGTGGCTTTGTTTCTTTTGATGACATAAATTCGTATAGGGTCAATATAATTAAATTTTGAGTTTGATTCTTGTACAAAATCAAATCGATTTCTACGCTACTATGAGGTGATTTTTGATGGTCATTGCTTTCCGCCTTGAAAGGTGGTTGTGAATGGATGTGCTGTGCTTTCGGCTTTCCAGGTGTTTTTTTTTCTTTTTTGGTGACCCAGGATGTCCAGTGTCCACAGCTTTGAAGGTGTCCTCCAATGGTCCATGCCATCAAAAACAACAACAACATTACCGTATTTTCGCGAATATAACACGCGGGTTATACAAAGTTTTACAAACCACGCACCCTACCCGCGTGGTATACTCGGGGGCGTGTTATACAAATTGTTTTTTACACAGCCAAATTTTGAACCAGATTACTTTCAGGTCATGGTAAAAATTGCTGTAAAAAGGTTTTACTTACAATACGGAAGCATAGACGTCGACGAAACGATAGGGTGTAAAGTCCGATGTCAGTAGAAATATTCGTTTATCATCATAATCATAAAATGTCAGAGCCGCAGAAAATCACAATTGAAAATGAAATAAATTATTATTTGACCTTAGATATAAAAGTCAAATATTACTGTATATAAATTGTAATTGTCTGTCGTTTTCAATTTTGAATAAACGAATGAACACACGATATTCTGTTTTATCGCTCGCACAGCGCTAGGTATGGAGTTCAGGAAATTAGAGCTTTTGATTGTTATAGCGCATAATTTTGCGATTTCAAACAGTCTAGTTAATCGTCCTTTTCAGTGTCATCCGCTGCTTCTTCCACATTAAAAATATAAATATTGTCCACGGCATCAAAAATGAAGTACAATTTTACCAGAATGGCTTTCCAGTTACCAAATAGTTCCATCCCATTTTCTTTGCCGTGACCGCGAATGCGTGAATGCCATGTGTACACCCATTTAAAAGTCAGAATTTCCTGGCTAAACCCACTTTATTTTCGTCAATTGATATATCAAACAATTATTAATCGCTAGATTTATCGAAATTGACTTCATTTTAAGCTAATTCTTCAAGGAAATGGTGAGTTTATACGGGAATCTATTCCTCCGCAAGGGCCGCCATCTTGGATGTTTTGAATTCGCGAGTGGCAAAGTAACGCGCGTACCTTCCCACTTCAAATATATCTTCCACTTATATATACGCTTAATTATATAATCTTGGCCTAAAGACATAAAGTTTCAAAAATATATTACATTCCATGGCCAAGAAAAGTCGTTTTAAGAGATCGCCAATACTACGTTTAAGTGCAGAGCATACGATCGTCATTACCACATGGCACAATAGTAGGTTACACCACACGCTCGTTATTTAAGGTGATATGGAAGTGGGGTTGATTAAATAAAGTCTGCCTTCAATATAACTTGGATTGTCGAAAAATGCTACAATGGGCGCATCGCTAAATTCGCTAAAAATACTTTTAACAAGATCGTTTTACTTGATGAAACCGGCTTATGTTGAAGTCTTCCTTTCAAATTATTCATTCCATCAATGCTATAATCTTTAAACGACGAATACCTTACCTTGTGAAGACCTTACCAGTGCCAGCAAAGAGCCGGAAACAAGATAATTCGCGCTTACAGTAAATCGTTATATCTATATAGCAAACTTTATTGAAACGTTCATTTTAGCAGGAACCTTCTATTTTCTTTAAAAAAATATTTTTATCAAACGGATTATTTTAATTTGCGTTTAACTGAACTAGTTATGACTATACACACGAGTCACATTAACGTTAGGGTACATGTTCGAGTATTTACGTGTAGCTTGACGCACGGAAATGGGTGCGTCTTATAGTCGGGTGCGTGTTATATAACTCAATTTTTACTAAAATTGCAAAAAGTAGCGTGTTATATTCGGGTGCGTGTTATACCCGTGTGCGTGTTATATTCGCGAAAATACGGTAATAATAAAAACTAAAATATATTATTATTTTTCATTGTTATTATTATTATTATTATTATTATTATTATTATTATTATTATTATTATTATAACAATCATTTATTAAACGAAACATGTTTTACAAGAAAAAGCATAAAAAGTTCTTTGTTCATGAGTTAGCGACCTTCATCACAGGACAACTGTGGGAACGTGCCTCGAAAAGCCACTGCATTAAATCTCTGCGTACAAATTGAGAGGCGTTGGAAAAGGTACATGGTTTCGAGAGGGTTACCAGTTGCCACTGACAAACGCCGGCCATTATTATTATTATTATTATTATTATTATTATTATTATTATTATTATTATTATTATTATTATCTCATTATTATTATTATTATTATTATTATTATTATTATTATTATTATTATTATTATTTGTGCTGGGTATTGCTCCTCACTCCTACACGCTAGTACCTTCCCTTCCTTTCCAAGTAATCTTGGGTGTGAATTTTAGGGTTACTTCCTGGTCAAATATTCACAAGTTGGCCATATGGCTCACGCAAATTAAGTGACCGTCTCGCCGATAAAATGCTGACCTTCGATGACCTGACCTGACCTCGGCCTTCTTCCACGTTCTCGGTCGTCCTGCTATAATATTCCGCAGCAAGTTGGCCGTCGATGCCATCCGACGACGCCCGCCGGATGGCGTATGCGCCTTAATATCACCGGCGTTCCTCGCCTCCACGACCAACGACTTGTCAATTGCACCAGTATCGATTAAACGTCACGACCGAGACATGTCCTGCATCGCAGAGACGCCATTTTGTTGCGGTTGAGGCTAGGCGCGTATGCGCATAAGTACGTAAGTAAGACAGAACACAAATAATCCTGCTGAGGCAGAGTAGGACGCGAACGGACACAAGGAGAGACGAGCACACATACGCAAACAGAGACAGAAGGAATAGGACTGGGAGACGTAGGAACGAGTGTAAAGAGAGACAGACAGAAAGAGTTGGGGAGAGCGAGCGCATCAATTCTTCAGAGCATTGAAAGCTAAATTCGTCCCCTGAGTAGGAAACCTTTTACTCGTCCTTGGTAGGGATGAGAAGGAATGAGTACGAATGACCTTTTCCACTGATCCCTGCCCTTGCTTCCTCGCCCTTTCTGCCGTCTGCCGTCTCCGTCAAGTTAGGCTCATGTTCACATTCGGATTCACTACACGGTTCTGGTAATAGAGTTATGCAGGGATGAGACTATTGTGACAGACAGACCTTGCAACACATGCAGTTGAGACCAGAACGCCCATGTAGCCTGATGCAAGTTGCAACGCTGCCATATTATATTCATAGAAGCAATTCCTCCAATGCAAATTGCAATTCAATTCGCAATATTTACTCATGTTAGCTATAATTTAGCGTGTCCTAATAACTCAAAAGTAATATCTTATGAGTAAGCTAATATCTTATTACGTAGCATCGCATAAGTAACATTTCATGCGTGATATCTTAGGTCACGCTGAAACTTTAAACTCTCGGGCGCAGATAGTTACCGGCCAGGACAAGACTTAGTTGCAGTACTATAAGATACCCATGTGCTTGATAGCCACAGAGAAATATGAGCCTTGAGCCGCTTTCTAAAGAGAGGAAAGGAATTTGAGATATGAAGAGAGCGCGGAAGTCCATTCCATTCCCTAATGCACGTGAACACATGAGTGTTCTGTATCGGAACTCAACCAACAGACTTTCTTGATGATCGCAGGCAGCGAGGAGGAATGTACATGGAGTCAGTACTGTAGTGGCTGGTGGTCATAGGGAGGTGTGCTGATGCTATTATAATAGGAACCTTGTGTGTCAAACAGGTCAATTTAAATTCTACTCTGAACTCAAATTAGTGGTTTGGATAAGGACGCAAACACCTTTGATCATGATTAATTAATGTGATAACAGTGATGGCGAATATTAAGTTCTGTCTATCTGTAACCAAATATCAGTAGGCTGCTGAAAGGCTAATGAACGGAGCTCGATGCTCGACGATCTGCCATTTTGTAATGCATCCCATGCGTCACATGTAACTGCATTCTAAAGGGTATTTTTGCAGTTTGCTTAAAACATCGTGGGGGTGTATGCCCCAGCCACTCCCAGAGTCTACTACAAATCAGTAGTGGCGCTAGGGGGCTAAGCACCCCACGAAAAGGGCCATTCATTTTTTTACATGTAAAAATGAAAATTTCCTTGCTCAGCCCCCTAAAAACTGAAAACCATATGCAGGTATGCAGGAGATGTCGGCCAAATGACTAAAAAAAGTCGTCAGAAATTTTGGCGGCTGAAAACGGAATATTTTTCTGAGATTTCGATCAAATGACTAACAAAAAAAGGTCGTCAGAAATTTTGGCGGCTGGAAATAGAAAATTTTTCGCGGGAGTTCAGCCCCCCAACTGAAATCCTGGCGCCGCCACTGCTAAAAATGGACCTAAATAAGTATTCTTATTAATTTTTTGAGAGTAACATCCAGGAAATGTATAGGCTAAACATTGTGCTTGGAAGACACAACTTTCTAGCGTATACTGAGGTCGTCAGCAGTCCGATATTGAATATAAAAAGCGAAAAACCATTATATTTTGAAATCCCATTTTTGGGAGTGTTCCCAATGCTTCACATGGTCGGAATTTGTCGGATTTTTTTTAGGCGTGTGTTATTCACCAACAGATTCTGAGTATGGCACCGTTTAATGAGATTCTGAAGCGATATTGCTCATATCTAACTGCAAATTGTCTGGATTAAATAATAGAGGGCAATTTATTCGGAACCCGACATCAGACATCCGACTTTCTTTTTGATGAAAACGAAGGACGTCTTTGGTACGAGTGATCCATCTCTCTTGAGACTCACGACTCATGAGAGGTCTTCGTTGATCGATGCGACCATAATGCATTGAAGGTCTTCCATGCTTCTTGCGTATATGCTGCTCGCATCCCATGCGTCACATAATTATACCCACGTCCCACGATCTGTTTCTCAGCCATATCGTTTTGACTGGGTACTAGTAAAAGTTCATTAATGCAGACGAAACAATAAGATAACGGTTGCGAATTGTCGGTCGAATTGGTGCTACAGAAAATGGTATGCTTTCTGCAAAAAATATTATGCTCGGTAGCGAAAAGGACATGCTTGTAAAGGAAGAATAGTATCTGCTATGGAAAATGATTTCATTACTGCAGAATATCTGCAGTAATAAAACAATTGTTACTTCGAACAATTGTTTACTTCAAACAATTGTTACTTCAAACAATTGTTTTTGTTTTTTTCTAATTTAAGCGGATAAATAACCTTCTTAAAAAACTTTTTCCTAAACCAATGGGGTTTTAACCCCAAAACCCCGCCACTGGTGCCAGTCTCAAGCCTGGAGAAAGAATGAGGGCGACGCTACCATGATGTTTGTTGTCACAAGACTTCGTTAGCAGCAACTGCCCAACACCAATTAATAAAGTTAAAAGAGTAAGCCTACTCATAATATTATTACCAACCAGACATCACATCTATGAATCAATCGAGACGAGTTCTATATTTTAGAGTTAAGATGATTAATTGAGGGTATTTACTTTATTAATGCAACTATTAGAATGGGGAAAGTTGGGTAAATGTTAGAGGTTATGTAACGCTCATCGGTCCGCTCGACGGCAACACGGTGCCTAGTCTCGTAACCAGACCCATCGGTCATGTCTTCCACTCGTATCTGTGCCACCGGAGAAGAATGTCTCAGCAAAGAGGTCCGGAACTGGGAATACAACTCCGAAGCGTCGGATCCTGACACTACCCCGCCCGCGGTCACCTTGGGGGTAACGTCCCGAGCTCCAGGATGGCCAATCCTCGAAACAGGGTTCACTCTTCGGGCAGAGGACCCTCGCTTGGAGTTCCCTTTCGCGGCCGCCACCTTCGCTTTCATCTCCGCATGATCGGCCCGTTTCCGCACCATGTTACATCGAACCCCCGACGCGCCATCACTTCTAACAGGTAATACCTGGCGCTGCCATGAGGCCGGCCATACATGTAGAAGGCGACACCAACTCCACTCTAGGGGATTCAACCCTACTCTGTACTGAGCTACCACCATCGTCTTGCGTCCGCTACAAGACCGTCAAGATTCACTGTATGTTTTTCTGGTACCAGGCCTTTAGGGAGACCACCCGTATAGTTCGCTGGAAGCGAAACTATTACTCAATTCGCGCAACAGCGAAGTTAACCGTAACCAGGAATACGGCGCTTGCCAGGCGCTCGCGTACTTCTCTCTCTGTTCACCGTGCGCTACCCGTAAGAAAGGCGCACCACCGTACGCAGAACTTGTCTGCTCTTCGCCGCAACAGGCGCCAACGATCCTTGTCTCTGAAACGCTTCTGACACGCGTTCACTGTCAACAGACCAGCATCGCTCCCGTATTGGGGGCTTAAAAATTAGCTAAGGGGTACACACTTCCTTAACTAAATTAACTTATGACTTATGGAACCGGGACACGCTGCGTAAACTACAGGGAGCGGTTAGGGCAGCTGTGTTTAACCCTAACTTTGCGACTACGAATTCCTCGACCTGGCGGGGAAAACCGTAGTTTCGGCGAAGTAAAGCTTGTCGAGCCTTCACCGTTTAATCCACCAAGGATACTCTCTCACTGGCGTTACAGTCACGGTCGTCTTGGTGCGTTGAGTAAACTGACACCAAGATCGACCAGATCGGATCAAAACTGGCAAAGATACGTACACAGGGGAAAATACACGGGCGACGGCTTATGAAGTGCCTTTCGAAGCCCTTCTCGTGATATAGGTAACACACTCACACATATACAAGATAGAACTCGGCGTGACGTTCAATCTGACACCAACTTTGTAGCAATCGGCCCACAGGCACCAAAGATACACTTTCTCGACCGGTGGATGGCCCGGTCTACCGTGGACTTCGACCCACACGTACAAATACAGCCGGTATGGCTAAGCGAACTCTCACGGCCCTGCTACTTGGCCGACGCAAAGACCAGTAGGTGAAAGTAAAGATATTCGTAAGAGCCAAGATTACAATCTCATTCAATCGCGAACGTATGGAGTCGCGGGTCTCCAACACAGACCTGTACGGGGGCGGTCGCTCGCTAGGGCGGCGCCGCTGGCCGTACTCTAAGGGAAAGACGTACGTTCGGCCAGGGACCGGGAGAAACTCTTCGCGAGTTAATACCGTCTAGACACTCACTCACACTCGTTAACTCTCAACAGGTAAAACGTTTCTCTCACCAAGACGAACAGTTTGACACCAAGTTTACGTAGATCGGACTAGGATTGACAAAGTTTCTCGGAGACCGGGACGTTCGTTGTCGGTCTTCGCTGCACCAGGCGAAAGACCGGCGGCCAAACTTCGGCCGATGTTACAGATTCCTTGAGAGCCCACAGCTACTATCTCTCAACGTAGTTATGTTCGCACAGACCAGACGAACAGTTTGACACCAAGATGGAGTCGATCGGATCACAACTGACGGAGTTGCCCGTAGAGCGAAAGCCCGTTGCGCGGCGATCGCGGACAAAACCACACTGGGGAAATACGCCGGCTCGACGGCGGCTATGCAAACTATGCGCCGTCGACCGCGTAGCGTTGCTGGCCTTCTCTGTACTAGACGTATGACCGGGAAACCAAGTTTGGGCACTTCTACCGTTGAAACCGTAACTGTCACGTACTAACTCTTCACAGGTAAAATCTTCCTCTCGTTCAGGCGAACAAGATTGCTCCCGAAATCGAAGCGATCGGACCACGGGAAACGAAGTTATTCACTCCGACACTTTCGTTGCCGGTCTTCGCTGCACCACGCGAAAGACCAAGAAATCGGCTGTCCACTTCACGCGCGAGGCGTTTCCGCTAGACTATACCGTTGAAACCGTAACAGATGCTGACAAACTCTCAACAGGAAAAGTCTTCTACTCGTTCGGGTGAACAAGTTTGTCGCTTAGTTCAAAGCGATCGGACCACGGGAAACAAAGTTATTCACGCTGACACTTTCGTTGGCGGCCGGTCTCGTCGGCGGCGCCGATGAAATCACAAATATGCCTCTAGCTCCCAAACGCGGCGAGCTAGACTGGGTTTCTTGACACTTTCACGGGCAAATCGTATGCGCCGCACAATCTAATGCACTTTTCAGGATCGTAACGTGAAATTCCACCGAGTATGACACTCAACGACACTAGGACCTGGAGTCGATGTCTCTGCAGGAGCTGAACCGACCTCACGCCGAAGAGCCGAACAGGCACACTTCGCCCTTCAATTCAACCAGTAACTGTAATTACGCGTCGGCCGAGGATTTCCCCGACCGATCTGCGTTCCGGTACACTACGCTTGACAGAATTAAGGGAGCTGCACCCTTACTTACTGTCGCCTCTACCCGGCGCTTACGGGCAGCTTATCGTTAGATCTCGCCGGCGGCAAGATATAGGTATCACTGTATTTCTTTGCACTCTTCTTCAGTATGTCACTCACCACAGGCGTATTCAATGGCAATGGGTTTTTACACGATCCGCCGAGGCAGAATGCGCGCCGCCCGTAGCACTCGTCGCTGGCGGTCGGCCACGCGGGGAAGAGAAGGCGCGGCGAACTTTGTGCCCTCAATCCACGCGCAGTCCGAGGCTAACCAACAACCAACGATCACCGTTTATCGCTTTCAAGGTACCACTTAATCCGAATCAAAGTTCACAGCCAAGCTGGAATGACGAAATATCCACTGAGCGCACGAGGCGTTGATTGTCCGGGTCGCGCCCGCGACACTGAATGACGGCACGTCCGGGGCGGCCGGTGTCCGAACGAAATGCACTAGGCGGTGTGGAAGCCTTCAATGCAGTCACCAACACACTCGTGCACGGTTTGGATGCAGAAATGTATTCAGTAATCACGGACGAGGCCTTACCGCTTATCGACGGTTGCGCGCTCGTCCTTGGCCGGCCGTGCGGATTAACCGACGCGGGCCGCCGAGGTAACGATTGTCAACCACTTTTAAGAGACGTGGATCAGCCTTTCTCAGCCTCAGGCGGAGGACTCTAAAGAAGCTAAACCAGTCACAGTAGCGATCACCGAGTCACTTGTCTTTCCTGGTTCACCGAGGATTAGTGCACAAAGTCACTCGCCTACCTCCAGGCGTAGAATTCGGTACGATATGTATGATGAGCTGACGGGCTCGTGGCGGATAGGGTGCCGAGGCCTATACGACGCCAGAGCCTCGATCAGACGGTGCGGTAAACTGCTTTCTTTAACGCTGCAAGCACTCAGCGGGTCTGATTTTCAACACAGCACTATATGCCAGGAGACAGTCACAAGTAAGACGGGATGAGTCACCACCAACTCTCCCTGGTGCGTCGTAGCGGGGCGATGCCCAGTCGGCCGCCGCTCGATCGTCACCGCAGGTAAACGTATAACCTCCGCGGGTGCGGATTCGATCAGATACAATAGTTTGCCTTCGAATTCACCAGAAATCGCTTGGACACCAACGAACCAACGTAGCAATGTCAAATTCAACGTGCCAAGACTGCGTAGAGATCAATGAGAAGAACAGAGTTGATGCTCATTGACCATGGAGTAATCGCCATTACTCCACATATATAGCAGAACACCGTGTGGCAGGCTTTATTCCACCGGAATATCGCTGTCTGCACGCTATACTTTGGCTTAAAATCAACAATCGGTCTTCCGTATAGAAAAACCGTTATTAATTCGCCAAAAATCCAGTTCTTGTCCGATCGTCACCGGGTTTGTTTCTATCGTTTCCGAAACGATTTCTCCTTCATCTACGCCTTAAATTAAAGCTATCGGGCCAGCCTAAAATTAATTACAGAATTAACACTACTCCTACCTACAGGGAATTTAAGTGTAAATTGAACTATTTTCAGCGTATAACTACTCCTATCGCGCTCGCCTGTGTCCAGCTCAGTTTCACAGGCCTTAAACTGACGGTCGCCGTCTTTTACAGCGCACATACCGTAGCGCATATACGCCACAAAATTATTTATATACCTAATCCTATGTCTTCCTACAGGACATCTAAATACACGGTTTGGCTGCTTTAGGAGCGTAACCGTTGCTCCCACCTGTGTTCAGCTGAGTTCCACAGGCATTACTTCAGCGTTTCTCGTATCGTACATTGTCTTGTGGCTGAAAACGCCACAGTTAAATAGCGAGAAACATAAGTCAGCGTATGAATGATGAATCCGATGAATCCGCTTCTCTCCCCCTTCCTGTAGCATCTGCTGTGAGTCATCTAACTGGTCTGTCAGGTTGCTGTCTTCTCCAAAGGGCGTCCCAAAACCATCATAAAAATAATATAGCTTTGACGCAACCAGAGATGGAGCTGTGTATACAGTGAATTCCAGATACATCTTACAGGCCTATAATAGTGCATCCGAAGTCTGCTATACAATGGGAATGTCTTCGTAAGAATCCTCTCTTTCTGTGTGTGTGTGTCTCTCTCTGTCTCTTCCTATCTCTGTCTTTCTATCTGTCTCTTTCGCGCTCTCTGTCTGTCTCTCACTGTTTCTCTCTCTCTATTTATCTTACTTACTTACTCTCTCTCTCTCTCTCTCTCTCTCTCTCTCTCTCTCTCTCTCTCTCTCTCTGTTTCTCTGTTTCTCTCTGTTTCTCTCTGTTTCTCTCTGTTTCTCTCTGTTTCTCTCTGTTTGTTTCTCTCTGATTCTCTCCGTTTTTCTCTATTCCTCTGTTTTTTCCTGTTTCTCTCTGTTTCTCTCTCCCTTTCTCTCTTTGAGTGCCTGTAGCTCGAACTGTTTGCGTGTCTCTGTATCTACATGCATGTTTGTTTCTGATTGTAAAGCTTGATCTGTATTTAAGACGATAAAAGTGAGTTGCTGTATGGTGTCTGTTTTCTTGTATTAATTTTAACCACTCCAGCTCTGCCTATATACGGGAAACTGTAAGTCAATTTGGATTTTTTCAGCATTTTGTGGGGCGCGGTGGTGTAGGGGTATAATATGTTTTGGTCCCTCTGAGCCGGAAGCGCGAGTCCTTCGTTGTTGCTCATGCGCTTCGGCGTGAAACTCCCATTAAGTGTCCGCACTATCGTCTGGAGCGCCTCTGAGTAGAATCTTGAATGGGTGCCGTAACAAGACTTAGTGCTCATGCATTCATTCACTCGTTCACTAGTCTTGACCTAATTTTTTATAGTCTGCAGCGCTTTTTTTATGAACATCTGTTGTCGATTTTTCTTATAATATTTAATTGAAGCGTGGTTGTGTGTGGGTGTGTGTGTGTGTGTGTGAATATCTTTTTGTTTTTCCCTTTCGCCTTACAACGCAACCGTCTCTATAATAGTATCTCTGTCTGTTCGTCTCACTTACCTTCCACTCGCCTGTAAGTCTAAGTAGACCTACGTACACGTGAAAGGGTAAAAGATTAGACAAACAGGCAAACCGACACACAGACTGGTATACAGACAGACAGACAGACAGACAGGCAGACAGACACCCAGACAGACACACAGACTGGTATACAGACAGACAGACAGACAGATAGACTGGTATACAGACAGACAGACAGACAGACAGACAGACAGAAGACTGATATACAGACAGACAGACAGACAGACTGGTATACAGACAGACAGACTGATATGAAGACAGACAGATAGACAGATAGATTGGTATACGGGCAGACAGACAGTCATGCGATCCATCATTTTCTAATGATTTTATTAACGGTCTGTGGCTTTCTCACCGAGAGATGTCAGATGCGATTCCCATTAGCGATATCTCTTTGCAGTTAATACGGTCACTCCTACACAGTACACACCCGCAGTAATCTCGGCCACCAAAATGTAGGGCTGCCCGATGCAATATACGATGTGTTGATCATGCACACGGCGTAGAAATACAGTAAATTCATTTCGGGAAATTGTTTTCCGGTTCAGCGAAATTGCATTTGCGTCCAAGTTTCCGCAGAAGTCGGAAGTTACCGAGGAAAACATTTCCTTTGCAGGCCACAGATCAGGCTTAGGCAGGTCTCGATTAGAAACTGATGCAAGACTGAAACACTGTGGAGGCAGTCTTGGCATAAGTTGTCTGGTAGGGCTTGCCAAATGCTACACTGTGAAGCCAATATAGCTTAGGGTGTTTTAAGGTACATGTGAAATTTTCAAATAAAAGATTTTTTAACGACCAAATGAAATTATTGTGCCAAATCATGTGTAAACTGAATATCTGAAATTATATCTCGATAGCTGAACATTTAGGACTTGCTCAAGAGGACTGAAGTTAGGAACACGGTTGCATTGCAAGCATTAGAATCTACGATTTCAATACATGCGAACTGCATGCTATAGAACCCTTCTCAGTGACTAGATCCCAGCAAATAAACATTCATGATCATGTCGTTACTGATGTGATGTTGCTTTATCACTGATCATGTGTGGCAAATGGCGGGAAGTGGTGCTTTTAATTCTTGTATCATATGGCAGACGCAATGCAAAATTGATTACAAAAAAGCTGAGATTTAGTTGATAGGCACTACTGATATCACTTCGGCTATGCAAACTGTCTGCACAAAGGAGAGGTTCCCATGCAAGGTAGGCCTACTGCTCAATTTACGCATACACCAAGGAATCAGAGTCTCGATGACAACGTATAAGAGACAGTACTTAGTAATTGTGCGTTTCAATTTGGGAGAGATGATCTTGCAGCCCTGGCAGCAGAGATTCTTCTGAGCCACAGGTTCCCCTTACTCTTCACTTGAATAACTAGATCATGCCAGATGTTACAGAGATCATGGTATATTTCATAAGGATGCTACCAAGCTATTGGCCATCCCCAAACTCCACTCAGTGACAGCAATTATCATGTCAGATTCTTGTTGGCTGAGATCTGAAGCTGGGGATTGGAATACAAAATCCTGGCCATGCGAGTTGCATGGGCGGCATATGCATGAAGCTGGAAGCGAAATTGGGAATTGACCTCCTGAACCTTGCCATCGATGGCATCGATACCATGCTTCTGAAATTGTTCTGGAAAAGTGTTTCACTGCATGATTCTGCAAGGACTCCAGTATTGGAAGTCTTTAGTCAAGAGCTACTAGAGCTAATAGTCATTTTCCAAAGATGAATTCCACCAGAGGGAATAAAGTTCAGGTAACCAGGTGCATTTCACCGAGGGCATTGGACGGCATATGCGATTTACATGATCAAGTTGTGACTTTTCAGTTATCAATTTTTCATTCAGCAACGTCAGAGCACAAAGAAGATAGTCTTGACCATCCTACACTGAAAAGGTTGGAATTCTTTACTTGAGGTGCCACTCTCTGTGGCAGCAACTTAGTCTCACGCAAAGTACCATTTCACCTGTACCTGAAACAATGAAGCCTAAAGGGGAATCCATACTTAACCACGCCATGGCAGAGAAGTCTTACCTGTCTCCCTGACAGTATTTTTTCCGACACTTTGATTTTTGTCAGAGACCCTGGTTGGCCACAGCTTTTTCACGAGTCATAGACTACATCATGCGCCACGAATTTGATGATCTGGAATCATGAGAGGCTTCCTACTGTATCTAAGCCACCACCAAAATATTCCAGATCCTCGGATTGGGCTACTCTCTTCGTGATTGAGACTCGCAACAATGGTAGTCAGAACAATCACACAGTGAGGCAAAATTAAGTCATCATATCTGACCCGACCTAAGAGTGACGAATGATCTGGCAGAATGACTCTTATGCAGACCTTCAATGAAGTCCTAGTCAGAAATAAGGGAGAGAAACAATTTGTTCTGCAATGGTCAAGTAAGGCCAGATTTTTTCAAATGTACTAAGAGGAATATACTATGACAACTTACAGTACTTCTTTGGATTTTGCCTTAATAATATATCTGATGGTTATGCGTTCAATTTTGCTTGGATCTGTGAAAATTGCAATGTGTCACAATGTCGCCTAAGTGGCTATTCTTCCGGTGCTTTGAGCAAGTCCTAAATCTCTTCCGATTTTCATCTAATTTGGCAGATATCTATATTTCTGAAGGTGGAACACAAAATCATATTGGTCGATATTAGCATCGACATTTTAATTTTTAGACACACCCTAATATAGCTGTTTGGATGTTTTTCTTGTTTTCGTTATCGCTACAATTCACAAGACGCTAGAAACAGTAACAGTTATAGCCACGCATTCTCACCACTTGGCTAACGCGCCCCTCAACTATACTCCACTGAATTAGAAAAACTGGTGCGACATGGGTTTTTGCCAACTAGTAGGCCTACTCCTAAATTTGACATGTTGTATTCTAAGGCGGTTATATAGTATCTATTTGCGTCAGTGACCCCGGGAATGTCCTCCGTAATCTTCTCCAGCCAGAACGGGTAACTGGATACTCCCTTAGGCATCGCTCACATAATCTGGAGATACCCCGCTGTGATTCATTGATTGTCAAAGATCTGTCACCATAATTTTGTATACATTAGCCTACTAGTCATTACTTGTTTGACGCTATTATTTTTTTGTTAGATTATTTTATTCAACTTGACTTGCGCTCTTAACAGCACTTTTTATTACCAATAAATTAGTACTTCGATGTATTAAAAAAATATTTTATATCTCATTGAGCGTTTGCAGGAGGGGTAATAAGGAAAATACTTACGTACTTATTTACTTCAATACGTCTAACAATGACAATTTCGCAGTAAGAAGCAGACTTGAGCATTCGAATTTTTCAGAGTACAAAGTCAAGCCTAATCTGACAGGGCATTATAGGTAACAATACCGTAACATGACATTGTAGTCGTATCATCCATTGCTTCATTGTTTCCATAACAAATCTATGAAAGCTTGCAAAAAATGAGCTGAAACCCAAAAAAAATTAAGGGTCTCTTCAATGACGGTGCCAGGATTTCAGTTTGGGGCGGGGGGAGTTGAAGCCCATGGTCAGAGACTTGGTCCAGAAGTTGAGAAGTTGAGAGGGACGAATCGCGGAGGAAATTTTCTATTTTCGTTCGCCACAATTTCTGACCTTTTTTAAGTCGCTTGGTCTAAATCACAAGAAAATGTTTCATTTTTCCCAGTCGAAAAAGCTGACGACCTTCTTTTAGTCGTTTGGTCCAAATCTCATGAAGATATTAATTTTCTCTGTCCTAAAAAGCCTGATGACCTTTGGGGGGGGGGGGGGGGTTAAGTCGAAATGTCATGAAAATATTTCATTTTCTCTGTCCTAAAAAACTCTGATGATCTTTTTTGGGGGTGGAGGTTTAGCACCAAGCCCTCTCTGGCGCCGCCACTGGGTCTCTTTACACACAAACTGCACCAATTGATTGTTTTTTTTCAATTTTGTGAATTTTTATGGTAATGTCATTGGAGAAGATGTTTCATAGCGCAATTCTTTTGCCTCAGAATCAGCAAGGCATGTGATACAGAATCAATAAGGCATGTGATACAGAATCAATAAGGCATGTGATACAGAATCAATAAGGCATGTGATACAGAATCAATAAGGCGTGTGATATAAAACTGCAGATGAAGTAAAATTAAATCGATTTTTATGAGTTCTTTTCTGTTCTGCGTTTCAAGACGCGGTTTAAATCGCGCAGATTATTTATTTCCTGATCGATTGTGGAAGACGGCGATAATCATGACGATAGCCATTGTGGCAATGATTGCCTCAGGTATGACGAATTATGGCGATGGCGTTACTGCCAATGGCGTTTATGGCAATTGCGCTTATGGCAATGCCGTTTATGACAATGGAAGCGAGCATGGCAATGGCGATCATGGCAATGGCGTTTATGGAAATTGTGATTGCAGCAATGGCCACTGAGGCAATGGCGTTTATGGCAATGGGGCTTATGTCAATGGCGACTGGGGCAATGGCGTTTATTGGCAATGATGGTGACCATGCAATGGCGACCTTGACAATGACGGCTGTGGTAACTTGGTGACTATTATAGCAATGGTTATTGTGGCAATGGCGTTTGTAGCAATGACGTTTATGGCAATGGTGGTAGTCAGGCCAATGGTGGTAATCATGGCAATGGTGGTGATCATGGCAATGGCAATGGCAATGGCAATGGCAATGGCGACTTTATCAATGGTGATTATACCAATGGCGATTGTGCCAGTAGCGATTATGGCAATACCGATTTTGGATATGGCGATCGTGGCAATGATGATCGATCATTCGGAGCTTAATCGGCGACCATTATATTGCACAGACGACGTTTACGGTTCTTCTCGGGGCTCTGGTCTGCTCTGCTTCTGCATTTAATCCTTGTTGTCCTGCATTGTCCTGAATTGTCCTCCACGGACGATTGACTCTCCTTCAATCGTCCTTCGTCCGACTGGAAATTGTTCTCCGGCGAATTCTTCTCGTCATCAAGAGATTTGATTTCTCTCTCTGTGCCGAGTCAATCGACCGAGCACCGACCGATCGTAGATAAGAGAGACAGAGAGAGATAAATAAAAGAGACAGAGAGAGAAAGATAGAGAAAGAGAAAGAGAGAGACAAAGATAGAAAGAGAGAGACAGAGAGAAAGGGAGAGACAGAGAGAAAGAGAGAGACAGAGATAGAAAGAGAGAGACAAAGAGAGAAAGATAGAGACAGAGAGAAAGAGAGACAGAGAGAAAGAGAGAGACAGAGGTAGAAAGAGAGACAGAGAGAGAAAGAGAGAGACAGAGAGAGACAGAGAGAGAAAGGAGAGAGAGAGAGACAAAGAGAGAAAGAGAGACTCAAAGATATAAATTAAAGATACAGAGATAGAAAGAGAGAGACAAAGAGAGATAGATTAAAGATACAGAGAGAAAGATACCGAGGGAGAAAGAGACTGATAGACAGAGACAGAAGCACAGAGGGAGAAAGACGGATAGACAAACAAACAGAGACAGAGAGGGACAGAGATATAAATTGAGAGATAAATAGAGAGATAGACAGAGAGACATAAGATACAGACAGAGACACACAGAGACACACAGAGACAGACAGAAAGATAGAGAGACCGAAATAAACGGAGATACAGAGACAGAGAGAGGCATGCAGAGAGAGAGGCAGGGTGAGAAACAGAGATATACAGCGAGACAAAACATAAAGAGAAACATAGAGAGACAGACACAGGCAAAGAGACAGAGAGACAGTGAGAGTCAGAGATGGAGAGACAGAGACAGATTGCAATGGAATATATCGGTCGATGCTGGACCAATGGGCGAATGCATCTCAACTCCCAGAGGACTTTATCAAACGTCAGGACCGCATCGACCAATCGCAACACTCGACTCTTGTTCTGCCAATCTTGTCCTATTCATTCAGTCTTATCTTTATCTATCTATCTCTGCCTGTCTGTCTCTCTCTCTCTCTCTCTCTCCGTGTGTCCCTCAGTCCTCTCTCGCTTCGACCGGTTCTATTCCTCTCGTCTTCTTCCATCCTGTTTTGTCCTGTTCTAGCTTGTCCTGCCCTTGGCTTCCTGTCTTGTCCTTCCTATTTTATCATATCCCGTTCTGTCCTACTCTATTATATCATGCCCTATTATGTTCTGCCCTTTCTATTTGTACCCTTCTTGTACATGACATATTCTTCCTGCTTAGTCTCGGCATGGCCCACTTTGTCCTCTTCTGTCTTTGCCTATTCTGCCCTATTTCTTCTCTTCTGTGTCCTATACAATATACATGTCCTCTTCTCTTCTATGCTGTTTGACCTATTCTGCTTAGTGGCTTCCTGTCTTGTCCTGCTACTCTTTTGTCCTACATACATGTCCTTCCTTCTCCTTTTCCGTTTTATCCTCTCTTTATTTGTATGTGCACTTGTTGTAGCGCCCTTTCAAGCTCTCTACTCAGAAGCGCTCCCGATTACAGTGCGGACACTGAATTGGAGTTTCACACCGATCGAAGCGCTGAGCAATTGCAAATGAAGGACTTACCTAACGTCCTTACGAGAGGTGGCTTGAGGTGGATTCGAACCTGAAACCCTCCGGCTGCAAGGAAACGAACATACCCACTACACCACCGCGCCCCACAATAATATTTAAATTACCGAAAAATATTTAAATCACCCAAATGTGTTTTCTTCTTTTGCAGAAAACTCATGGACAAAGCGAACGCCTGGCTTCGGAAGAACCCCGACGTTGGTGTCAAGACTTGCGAAACGGTGACCTGGATGTCGCCGAATTTCAAGAGGTTGGGAGACAGCGAGGAGATGGTTCTAACGAAGCAGCTGAGAGAGGGAACGAACAACTACTACGCACGAGGACTCAGGTAAACAATTACAGACACCCCTCCACCCCAACGAAACAATGACCGGAATATCCGACACAATAGACGCAAGACGGTGCATTGGTCATCATAATAGTCTTTGTAGCAGTGATTGTTATAGCTATTGTAACAGTTATTATAATTGCCTCTGTCTCACGTTCTCTATATATAATAGTTTTTCTTATAATAGACATTGTGATAGCTATTGTGAAAGTATTTGTTATAGTCACTGTAATAAAAAATTATAATCATTGTAATGGTCGTGCGATGGTCATTGTAATGTTATAGTCTTTGCAGTAGTCTTTGTGTAGATTGTAACAGCCATTGTAAGATGAAACACCTAAATTTTTTCATAAAAGCATGGCAACATATTTAATGCAGAGTGACTGACTGACTGACTGACTGACTGACTGTGACTGACTGACTGACTGACTGACTGACTGACTGACTGACTGACTGACTATGCATTATAAACTCCGCCACTGGTTGTTCTCGGCCAAGCCTGAATAAAGGAGGAGGGCGACACTAATCATCTTTGATATGGCAGTGTCGTTAAACATGTAACAAGGATATACGTATTATTTGCATATACGTATGCATGTATGCCTGTGTGTATGAAAATGATCTGCAACTCTGCATACATGTAGATGTATGCAGTTATGTGTATGATTATCCATGTCAATCATGTGCGCATGTTTGTATGCATGAAATAGCTCATCTTTCACGTTCTGAAGACACCTATAACCCCCCACTCACGTCTAACGTCTCCTGCTATGCATGTGCTTGTGTGTTGGTGTGTATGTGTGTGTTTGTGTTTGTGTGTGTGCGTGTTTGTGCGTGTGTATGTATGTGCGTGCATGTATGTATGTGTGTATGTATGTGTGGGTATGTATGTGCGTGTGTGTATGGGTGTGGTGGTGTGTGTGGTGTATATGTGTGTGCTTGTGTGTGTGCTTGTGTGTGTGTGCGTGTGCGTGTGTGTATGTATGTGTGCGCGTGTGATTGAACGTGTGTGTGTGTGTATGTGTGTACATCGGAATGTTCTTGTTGAAGACGAGAGATGGTCTGTGTCGACCTGACAGCCGACGATGGCAATCGCTCTCATCCCTCTTGGGCTTCACGCTGCGGCAGAATGCGTCCATGTCCGTCTGCGTGTCTGTCTAAACGTTCGTCTGCCTATGCCTGTGTGTCGGCGGCGTTGATTGGCACTGGCCGTATGAACGCACCGAGTTCCGGATTTAGTTTCGCATCTTGTTTTATTCCGGATTTAGTTTCGCATCTTGTTTTATTGAGCGTCCATTTACAATTCCTATCTGCCACTCATGCATACGGCGTCATGTATGCATAGGCGATGAGGATGATATGTCTGACATATGTTTGCGATGCATCAGTGCGTTTAAATCCATGCCATCTGTCAGCTGTCGGAGTGGAAAATCCTTTGGCTGGTTCCGCGGGTGTGCGTGTGCCCACCACTGGGGACTCTTTCAGCTTACTGTGCATTGTTTTTGCAGAACGGTTGCAATCGCTTCTAATGGCATTTAACATCATAATAGTAATAGTTTCGTATTATTTCGATGGGGGTCGGTCTGAAAGGAGCGCCAAATTGGTTTCTTGTATAGATCTAAGTACGACCCATCTAAACACGATAACTCAACCAGCCTTAAGATGATTTTTGCACAATTTGAGTGTCATGCATCATCATAATCAACAAAAGTATTTCTTTAAAATGACACAAACTTGATTCCAATCGTGTCCCTGTCCATAGTTATAATAAAAAGCATCGTTCAGCCGTCTAAATTGCAATTATTCTGAGAAGGTTTTATACACTTTTGCAAAATTTATTGGCAACCAGGTTCAGAATTCATCTGCAACAGATAAAACAGGCTGAGTAGACAGAGAGATGAGACAGACAGAGAGACAGAAAGACAGGCACACAGATTGACATTCAGACAGACAGACAGAGAGACAGAGAAAAGAGGCCGTGAGACAGACAGAGAGAGAGAGAGAGACAGCGAGAAAGACAAGAGAAACAAAGAAAGAGGACAGACAGACAGAGAGAGGGCGCAGTACATGTATTTATGCCGGTCATTTACCAGCGCAGTGTTGTCACAGGGATTCTGACGGAGAGGCCATAGTTCACCACCGTCGTCCAGCTATAGAGATAATTTTCGCTCACAGCAGGCTTTCTTCTCTTCGTATCACCGTCGAGAAAGCGTCAATTAGTTTTGAATAATCGCATTGCGTTTCGGTGCTCAAGCACGTCCGCGCCTATAGGCTTAGCGCGGACGTGCTTGAGAGCCAAGAAACGTAAGCTTGCATACTGAAGCGTTTGACAGTGCGTCAGTTCCACTGCTTCCCGTTTCGAGTCTGAAGCAAAGTAGCTCTCTATCGAAGGATAAACGGTTTCTTATTACATATAATGTGCAATAGTATACCACTTCGTTCAGGTTTTCCTATTATGTTCCTTGTCCACCCCAGATAGATGACCAGCTTTTCCAGCTTGCAACAATTTGTATATATATATATGTGTGTGTGTGTGTGTGTGTGTGCGCGTGCGCATGTCGGTGTGTGATGGAGTAGCTAGACGTTGTAAAAGCTGCAGTGGCTAATTCAATGCGGAACTATTGCTTTTTCAATTCCAGACTACGGCTTATTCAACTCGAGACTGTGGCTTATTTCATGCAGCTCTGTGTCTAACTGAAGTTAAGATTGTGCCTTATTCCATTCTACCATGTGGCTAATTCAATTTAGAACTGTGCGTCTATGTGTTCTATGGCTAATTCAATTCAGGACTGTACTCCCATGTGTTCTATGGCTATAGTTCAATTCAGAACTGTGTGTCTATGTGTTCTATGGCTAATTCAATTCAGAACTGTGTGCCTATGTGTTCTATGGCTAATTCGATTCAGAACTGTGCGTCTATGTGTTCTATGGCTAATTCAATTCAGAACTGCTGTGTGCCTATGTGTTCTAGAGTATGGCTAGTGCCTCAGTGTGTTCGAAGGAGCCACACGTTGGCCTACGAAGACTTCGTTCCTGAGGACACGGACAACTTTCAGGATCTCGTCGATAAAGTGAACAGCAAAGTCCAAAGCAAACATCTCAACGCAGGTCGGCAGCTTTTCTCATTAACTATAAACAACTCTCCTGCATTAGCATCTTTTGATGTTGATGGTTTTTTTTTCTGGCTCCCTCCCTTTCTGTCTCTACTTCTATCTCTATCTCTGTCTGTCTTTGTCTTTGTATCTGTCTGTCTCTTTGTATGTCTCTCTTTGTCTCTGTCTGTCTGTCTCTGTATGTCTCTGTATATCTTTGTCTTTGTCTTTATATCTGTCTGACTCTTTGTATGTCTCTCTTTGTCTCTGTCTGTCTCTATCTGTCTCTGTATGTCTCTGTCTCTGTCTGTCTCTCTCTCACTGTCTCTGTATTTCCGTGCCCATATTATGTTTCTGTCGTTGTGTCTATCTCTTTGTCTCCCTTGTGATGATCTATCTCACTTTCTATCGCTTCCAATTTTAGGGATAAGTTCTGTCGAAATTTGTCTTAAAGCCAATATTAAAACGTTACAAAAGACGACAATGTTGCCGATGATGATGATGATGATGATGACGATGATTACGATTTAAAGAGATTTACGAACACGATGTCCAATGCAATTTTTACACAACACAAATTATGTCGTCATAATTAGTCAGAATTTCGTACAACAGAACAATCGTACAATCATCTTACGAGTAAAAGGTTCGTACAAACGGATGTCGTCGCAATACTGAATTACCATTATCCTAAAAACACGTCACTAAACAAAGCCAATGACGCTACAGTAATGTGTTCTAAACCAAGGAGATGTCGTCATAATATGAAGTCATTGGTAGGATCTACAAATCTATTATCCTAACAGGAAATTGCTGAGAAACAAAGGTAGTGACGCAACAACATTGTATAAAAAGAGAAATCGTCATCAAATGAAGTCCATCCAGCAAATTAAACATATTAATAATAACATGTAATAATCACCATGTCGAATTTTGACCAGAGACAAAATCAGTGACGTAATAATAGTGCGGTAGAGCAAAGAGATGTCGTCACAGCAGGGGCGCCCGCAGGCGTACGCACTTACGCAAGTGCGTACAGCAGCGGCGCCCGCAGACGTACGCACATAGGTAAGTGCGTACAGGTTGATGACTAAAAAAAAAAAAAAGAAGGTCATCAGTTTTTTCGGCGGATAGAAAAGGGTATGTTTTGGGGAAATTCTAGGTTCATCAGTTTTTTCGGCGGCCTAACGAAACTTTTTCCCTGTTCGCCCCTCCATCGAAAATTTCTGTGCGTACAAGAAAAAATCCTGCGGGCGCCGCTGCATCACAGTGAAACGTTATTGCTGCCTTAATATGCCGACGGAGGTTGAATGATGAAATCGGTTTATTGCACTTCAACTCTGGTTACACAATCATGAACGTAGGCCTAATGAACACTGGCTGTAATTAATATTGCAATTGTTCATTGGACAAAGTTAATATTATTATAATTGCATCTTGACCTATAATATTCACACAATTATAACCCATTCATTCATTTCAGACATTTATATAGCGCCTCTTCAAGAATACAGACTCAGATGCGCTCCCGACCCAACCACGGCTAAAGTGGACAGTAATATAGTTATGCTTAAAACTTGTATGTGTGCCAATTCATTTTCAATTCGATTTGGTTGGTAACCAACTTGCATTGAAGTAATACAGACATCTCAGATTGATTGACTAATTAATTGATTGATTGGTTGAGTAATTGATTAATTAATTGATCGATCGATCGATGACTGACCGATTTTATTGATGGACTGATTGATTGATTGATTGAATGAATGAATGAATGAATGAATGAATGATTGATTGATTGATTGCAGATCGATTCTTAACAATGGAGACGGTTGGTTGTCCTGTCCTTGGCGATCGTGTCTGTCATCGAGTCACCAGATGGCGTGAGTCGGTTGACGACGATTCCCCTTACGCCTTCGTCCTTCGAATATTCTTCACGAAAGTCAACAGAAAACAGGAACCGAGCAAAACGAAGACGATCATTGGTAATAACAACTGGCGGAGTTTTATGGCGCCATATAAATTTTTATTTCACTTTTTGACGGTACCACCGACGGCACATTTATGATCGGCCATTTAAAAAAAACTTTTTTAGTCTTTTGGTCAAAATGTCTGGAAAAATATAGGCTACCATTTTATCTACTTTGAAAACTGATTACCTTTTTTCGTGTTTCGTTTTCTTTTTGCCATAATTTCCCTTTATTTATATTTTCTGTCACAATTATTTCTGCTTTAAAAAGCTGATCACCTTTTCAAAGCCGTTTTCTTCAATTTTCAGATATCTATCCAACCGTACCATTTTCATCCATGCATGCATACATCCTGTCGATTTTTCGGGTGCGCGAATTGTCACGCGTTTACTTTGGGCTTTGGGGGGGTTGTACTATTTACATGCATAAAACATCTCGCGAATTTTTCTGGGGAATGTCATTCCGGGAGAACTTCCCCCTCCCAAAGACGTCTAGGTTTAGCACTGGATGACGACGGTGAAGATGACGATAATTACGATGATGATGACGGTGACAATGATGATTACGATGATGATGACGATGACAATGATGGTGACAATGATGGTGTTTTTCTATGTTGTGACTCTGTGGAACATACACTTTTACCTCTGAAAGCCAAACCGAAATGGCAGTATTCGTGTATTCGTTTGAATGCTCTTTAATAAAAACCTAAGAGTTCCATCTGTCTAAATATTATTATTATTATCCAGTCAATGCTTACGTTTCTTTGGTCGCAGGGATCAAGGACATGGTTCCGCTGGCAACGGATGATTCGAGCTACGAAGGATTTGAGGTTCTGACGGAGAAAGTGAACGTTTGGCTCAAAGAACAACCGGATGGTGTCACCATCACCAACATGCAGTCGGTGATGGTCCAGCAAAACGAAGGTCAGTTTGATTGATTAAGTGGAACAATAATGTTAGGACGCGTAGCTTCTTAATTGTTTTAGGCTATCTGTTGCCAGATTTTTTTGTCGCATCAGTCATATTCACGTCCGCCATAAATTCCCTCTCTGTCTATTCTATTCTATTCTATTCTATTTTTCAATTCTATTCTATGATGTTCTATTCTATTCCATTTCATTTTGTGGGGCGCGGTGGTGTAGTGGTGGCGTCATTACCTTGAAACCGGAAGGTTCGAGGTTCGAATCCACCTTAAGTCGCCGCGTAGGGACCTTGGGCAAGTCCTTCACTCGCAGATGCTCAGCGCTTCGGCGTGAAACTCAGATGTAGTGTCCGCTCTGCAGTCGGGAGCGCCTCTGAGTAGAGAGACTGAAGGGGCGCTATATAACAAGTGCACATACAAGCATACAAAACATTCCATTTCATTCCATTCTATTCTATTCTATTCTATTCTGACTATTCCTCTGGATGTTGACCTAATTATTGCTGCCTGGTTTTTAGTGTGCCGTCTATAATTGATGTCTGACGCACTAGACACCGATGACGGTTGTAATTAAACTGTAATTGCTGTAATCAAACTGTGTTGTCATATTTGTTAGGTCCGCATAACAACCTCGGAAGTTCCTGTCACTATTCGATGCCCGGAATAAACAAGGAGCCAATGGAGTTCTTCCGCATTCTGCGCGTCGCCTACCTGAATCTTAACGACACACCCGATCCTTCTGACTCGCAGGAGCGCCTCAACTCTGACCTCGTGCACCCATTCGTCTACGAGACGTTCACTCCGGAACTCGTTCGGGAGAAGGAGGGAGGAGGAGCGAGTCACGTGGAACGCCTGGAAAGAATGAAGGAGACATTCGCCAAGGTCATCGCGTTCTTACGGAACTCCGGTTAGTAAAATAAACAATTAAGCAGCACTGGTGTTGACCGATACAAATGAAGCTGGAGGTGAGACCGGATGGAAATGAAGAAGAATAGAGGAAATGAAGAATGGATAAATTATATGGAAAGGAAGGAAGAATGGAGGAGGCTGAAAGAATGGAACTGTGAAAGATGAGGAAAGAAATATAGAAGGAATGAAAAGATTGAAGAATGATTGATTGAAGAAAATGAAGAAAGAAGGGCAGGTGAGACGAAAATATCCTTCCATAAATATAATGGAATTTGATTGCTGTCAGATTCTTAGGTAAATAGATATCGGACTGATTAGAATAATTCTTGCTTAAACAGAATTTCTAACCTTTCCTTATAAATGGAGACTGGATTGATGACTCTACAGACGTTCTAAATCGCCTACCGACCATGCTGACTGGGTGAAATTCGTCCGAGAGATGCACCGTCGATACAGGGATAAGGAGACACTATATTGGGAGAATAAGATCAGCCATCACTCCAAAGAGCCCAGGAAACTCTGGGCTACATTCAATGACCTTCTTGGTCGGTCTCATCCCGGAAGCCGACCTGCTACACCGCTATTCACAGCTGGTGAATACTTGGACGTCTTCACCTCGAAAGTCAGGTCGGTTCGCGATGGCACGGATGGCTCTCCTCCGCCAGAGTTCCCTCCTACGGGATGCTCTCTCTCAGCTCTAAGTCCGATATCCAGCGAGGAGTTAAAGCGAATCATCTTAGCTTCAGCTCCTAAAACCTGTGACCTCGATCCTCTTCCATCATTCCTTCTGCAAGAGTTCATCGACGTCTTCCTTCCTTTCCTTACAGTCCTCTGTAACCGCTCTCTTCAAGAGGGAGTTCTTCTTACGTCGCAGAAGAAGTTCATCCTTGTTCCTGTTCCAAAGCGTGAAGGACTGGACTTGTATGATCCTGCCAACTTTAGGCCAATTGCGAACGTCTCGTTTCTTTCTAAAGTAACCGAGAAGATTGTTGCTTCTCAACTAACTAGGCCCCCCAGAAATTCGCGATCTTGCGTAGCGTAATTTTTGCGCAAATTTTCAGGTTTAGCGCAACAGCGCAAAAATTGGCAATCCGAGCGATTTTAGCGCAAATTTTGATATAATCTTGCTAATTTATCTAAATTGGGCTTTGATTGACTTAAAATCACCGCGGCCCATGACAGTTCAACATAACAACGACGACCGATGTGCGATAATGAAAATGGCGTCCGCCGAATGGGATGAAATCATTGATGAATTTTTAGTTAAAGATCGATATTTTTGGTAGTAACGCACGAACTTATAGTATAAAAATTTCAGAACTTCACGGCCACACAATAAAATGTGTTAGACGAAGTTTCACAAAGCGGTCACACAGCAGCGTCGCTTGATGTCTCGGCTTATGACAGAACGAACGCGTTTAATCTATAGGCGTCAGGCGTGCACACAAAGACGGAAAGCTAGTACTCGGCACGTTGTGTAACTTGGTGATTCATTATAATATAGGCTATATAATACTATTTTGAAGTTACATTTGTAATGAGCGTAGATTTCGGTGGGTGTAAATTTGCAAAATTCAAATTATTTGCGATCGTCTGAATACATTAATCTTATGGTTATAGGAACTTTATAACTGCATTTTTGGCTTGATTGTCTAATTTCTAGAACGCCAAAGCCTGACATTAAATGACAAAAGCACTGTTAGATACTTTGGTACACTGATTCAATGAAAAAATAACGAACATTTTGATTTTTTAACTTGCGCAAAATTCGCGCAAATTTATCGTTTTTGGTGCGCAATTTTTTCAATTTTTTGGCGCAAATTTCTGGGGGCCCTAACTAACTGCTTATCTTGATGTGAACAATTTGCTCCCGATTTTTCAATCTGGTTTTCGAAAGGGTCACTCCACGGAAACCCTGTTAGTTCGCCTCCTTTCTGATATCTATGGGGCAATTGACAGGTCACAGGTCACCGTTTTAGCACTATTTGACGTGAGTGCGGCTTTCGACACTGTTGATCATGATATCCTTCATAAGCGCCTATCAACCTCGTTCGGTCTTTCTGGGAACTTTCTCGACTGGCTTGGTTCCTTCCTCCACGACCGTTCCTTCTCTGTGGTCTACGGGTCTACCAGGACTCCATGGGTTCCTGCCCCGTTTGGCCTGCCCCAGGGTTCTGTCCTGGGCCCACTCTTATATATTATTTATACTGCCGATCTTGGTTCTCTCCTTGCCGCTTCTTCTGTCCTGAGCCAATCCTACGCGGATGACCTGCAAGCGTATTTGCACTGTTTTGCGCCAGCAGCCATTTCCACTGTCAGGGTTATGAGCCGGGTAATGGAGGCTTTGGGGGCCTGGATGTCCTCCAATCGCCTGCGGCTAAATTCATCCAAAACCCAATTTATTTGGTTTGGCACACGCCAACAGCTCGCCAAAATTGACCTGGAGGTTCTTGCTCAAGAATTCCCTCAGTTTACCTTCTCTTCCTCTGTCCGGGACCTAGGAGTCACACTGGACCAAGAACTTACTTTTGCGCGGCATATCAACCTGCTTTGCCGCAGTTGCTACTACCAATTGCGTCAGCTTAGAGTGGTGTTCCGCTCCTTAACCTTCAATGCTGCCTTAACGCTAATCCACGCTTTTGTCATCTCTCGTCTGGACTACTGCAGCGCCCTCTATGTGGGTCTTCCGGTGACTCGGGTTGGGTGTTTGGATCGGGTCTTGCGCTCTGCGGCACGCCTTATTGGTCGCATCCCAAGATTCGGCCATGTCACTGACTATATGCGGGATGTCTTGCATTGGCTCCCTCTCTCACAAAGGGTCACTTACCGGATATCTTCCTTGGTTTGGCGCTGTCTCACGGGTGTGGCCCCTGTCTTTTTGCAGGAGCTCTGCTGCTCCACCCTAAACGTCCAGCGCCGTGGCTCTCTCCGCTCTTCTAAACAAGGTGAGCTTCTTGTCCCTCGATCACGCACTTCTATTACGCAGCGCCGTGCCTTTTCTGTCGTTGGCCCTACAACCTGGAATGGGCTTCCTGTGGAGCTACGTCTAATGCCTAGAGCCTTTGAGACCGCGTTCTACTCTGCTCTTAAGACTGTTCTATTTAGCCGTGGTTGGGTCGGGAGCGCTTCTGAGTAGATACTCTTGAAGAAGCGCTATATAAATGTCTGAAATGAATGAATGAATGAATGATGTCGATGAGCATGGACATTGGTGGGGTGCTTGTTAAATAAGCAACCGACGATGCTTAAATTTTAAGCTTTCAGCGTCAAGTCAGTATGGCTTTGAAGATACTAAAATACTAATTTAGCACCGTAAACTACGGGATAGCCTAAAAATAACCATTGACATACAAACCGAAGATGGGTGAAAGATTAATAATTCATGGAACTAAGTGAATTATAATTATTCAGGAAGAAATGTAACCCGAATACTGCCAGAACCAACATTCGAATCCGATGCGTTAAGTTATTGATCCGCATCTCATCTTGTAGGTAGGTGGGTAAGTGAGTGAGTGAGCGAGTCTATTCTTTGTTTATACCCGTTGCACAACCGCCCTTTGGTGGCGTTCATTCTGTAGGCGCTGAGGTCATCTGCGCAGAAACTGTCATGAACCCGATGCAGCTCTACTGCTCATCAGACGAGGCAGGTCAACAGACTAACGGAAACTACGACGACGAAATGAAATTCCTATTCACGATCAGGTACTATCAAATATATACCAGTAGAATTGCACTAATAATAGATTCGTGGTTATAGCTCAGCCTAGTCCACAGCTAAGCGCAGGGCACCAACTTCTTTACGAGCGCTGTATCGTGTCAGGGATCGATGTCTTTTGGGATGTCATAAAGACCCGTCTTATCAGTATCGTCCAAATAGAATTACAGAGCGCTAAATTGCTTTGACATTGTGCTGCACCAAGCATACTCGTATTCTTTACGTACTTATACTTAGTCCTTCTCATGCAGGACCTGCAGGTCGGCACATCTGGCGACGCATCTCCTCCACTCGTCCGTGGTTTTTGCGCATAACAGTAACTGATATTTCTGATGGTTCGTTTTCATCCAAAGTGTTTTGCACCGGATGAGAAAGAAGATTGAGTTCAACTATTTGTTTTTCCGACAGATGCATCTAATCCAGATCGTATCGACTTCGTGGAATCGTAGGAGCGCATGGGGCGATACGATTACGAGAAAACGTATAATATTTATTTGCCCAACTGCAGCTGACACAGTCAAGTATTGGCCATTAAAAATGGTGGTATATGCTACAGAGAGCGAAGTTACCAAGTCTGTAGCCGCCCATACGATATACGCTATGCCTTGCTACCAGTTCGTTCTATGTATTGACATATCACAGCGGGGAAATGCTCCTGGTACCTCTCAATCTACATGCAAAGCTATCTACATCTCCATCTCAATGCGTTCTGCAGATCGTTTTGATTTTTTGGTCCCATGGTTCTTGTTCAAATCGGGCATTTGCTGTGGTTGGTCCCTCCATTTCGAATTACATTCCTCCAACTAATGACTTGTTTTTTTATTATCAGTCTCTGGTTCTTTAAAAACATTTCGTTTTCCTCGGAGTTTATCGTGCTGAGAGCGTCTCTGGATAAGTCTAGTCAATCTTCAACAGACGCTACATTTGAAACTATAGATGCAATACGATTAATCGTATAATATTGAGATGACAGCTAATCAAAATTTACCCTCAAAGAATTGCGACCAATCCAATTTCCATGGTGAGAATTGCCGGGGGTTGGGTTTCAATCCCTTACTCCCCTTAGTCTTTCTTAGAGCCCCATAGTAAAGTCTGTTTTTCACGCCACAATTCCAAGCGGATGATAGTTCACCATCTCCCCCCCAGTTATTTTTCCACAATTCTCGCACTGCCAATTTCTATTTATGAAACTATATTTTTCCGTCAGTCCCATTTCTATTTAGGCAAAAAAAACTGCATCGACCAAGCTGATATTGAAGAAATTTGGTCTCATTAGTCCAGTTTTAATGTACGGAGATAATTATTATTTCCATCAATCCAGCTTCTATTTGAACAGAGAATTAGTGTCATCAGTCCAACTTACAGTTAGGTAAACACTTATTTCCATCAATCCAGCTTTCACTTTATATCGACAGCATATATCAACGATTTTAGCAGTTTTCTTCAAATAATTGACTGCTGACTGTCTTTCTCTCTTTCTGGTGTTTTAGGTTGTTTTTGGTCGGTCCTTTGCATGGCCACTTGTCGAACGGATCGAGCACACGGCTGATAAAACGCGTCTCAAGCACCACCACCTTGGATGGTGGCGGCGCTGCCGGGGGCAAGTACCGCTCATCTCCCCTCTTCCTAGGCAGCGTTGTCACCGGTCAGTTCAGATATCGTTGGTTGATACTCGGTGTCACAGCTTGCACCAGTATGGCCATCATTGTTGTCGTCAGCGTCATCTATAGCAACCGGTGGTAGCAACCTCTCCCTCCAGGGGATTGAGGGAATCGCGCGGCAACCATACGTTCTCACCCAAACACTCGAGTGTTAAGATTCGCTATTACACGGTTGGCTCATGATCTCACTAAAGATGTACATGTAGCATGGCTCACTGCAATGTTTTGGCTTGTAACGGTTCATTCTTGAATATCGTAAAGCTGTTATATGCATTGGAAACACGGCTTTGTCGTGTGTCACAGTAGACTACAACAGTTACTACTTTGACCCTAGCTAGGGCTTGGTTTGCTTGGAGTGCCATTGGACGATACCTGTGCAATATGACACCGGCGCATTAGAAGCTACAGGAATTACTAGTTACAATGATTTAAAGCTTGTAGTTGGGGAACGCATTTGAAATTAAGTTGAGCATTTTCTACTTTACATGTTACAGGAAAAATATTTTAAGAGAAATGTCAAATTGCTTCTGCTTAGTGATCTTTATCAAAATTCGTTATCGCTGCTGCTATTATAGCCTATCACGTAGATTGCTAACTTTCTCCGCACGCCTACTGAGTGGTTATTTTCAAATGGACACCGTTTAAAGTTCTGAATAGGCCTATTGCTTCTTGCTCTTTCAAACATTGGCCCATATAAAAACTAAATCCGAACTTGAATGCGACCTTTTACTTCGTCAACAGTTCAGCTCTTATTGTACAGCCTGTTCTATATCCACTGTATCTGTTATAATTTTTCAAAATTTACTATCCTAGTAAATTTCTTACTTTTCGCGCAACATGAACCGTGCGAAGAACAATCTATCATCCGACAATATTATTGTTTACACAATGCGATACGTCGTCAAACACCTGCTGAACCAAAACGTGTTTATGCATAAAAATCAGGTGTCCAACACGTCTTTCAACTAAAACACAATACACACTTAGACATAGAAAATAATTATCTGTTCACAACGAATGTTGAACCAAAGTTTGAATTTCTAGCCGCATTGTTTTTCAAAACCACAAAGCCGCACTTGAATTTTTTTTTCAACTGTTGCGCACAGTGGTTGATTATTTAGAGCTCTTTGCTTATGGCCTGGAGAGTACATGTTCGATTCTGTCCTGGGCACAATGAGCAGGTCACTTGTTGAGACCACTTTGAGCAATTTCTTCACTCATTCTCGTATAACTGTCGTCTGTGCAACTTCAAACTCTGCATGGGAGTTAGTATCAAATACAGCTGTATTGTATCAAATGAAGTTGTAGGCCCTATATTACAAAATACAATGAAAGCTATTGTATTGTATCGAGTACAGTTGCATTGTATCAAAATGCAATCGTATTGTATGGCATGCAGTTGAATATTGTATAAACTACGGTTGTATTGCGAGTGGCGTAGCCAAGGGGAGGTTTCGGGGGTTAAACCCCCATTGGCCTAGGAAAAAAGTTTTTTAAAGGTTATTATTTTATCCACTTAAATAAGAAAAACAAAACAATTGCTTGTAGTAACAATTGTTTTTCTTACTTTATTTCCTTTGTTACTTTATTCCCTGTTTATTTACTGTAATACTGTTGGGCAGTGCTTAAAGTGTAAAAAACGAAGTGCCAGGACGCTGAATTGTATAATAATTATTGGTCGTCAGTGGCGGCGCCGAAGGCGCGAGGCTGCGAGTGCCGAAGGCACGAAGCCCATGACGACTAGGGGGTCTGGGGGAGCGTCGTAAGCTCCCCCAGCGGGGTCTGGGGCGGAGCCCCAGCGACCGGCGCATTTTTAGCTGTGTCGACCTCAAATAGAGCCATTCTAGACTCTTGTTTGCCAGCTATTTGTGAACAATAAAGTCGCGAAAACTTCAAGAATAATTCGTTTTTCAGTGTTGCAAGCTACCAGGATAACAACAAAAATAAAAGTTTTATTGTAAAAGCTAAAGGTTTTGTCTTTACCGTAATCACAACAGTTAAAAGTTTAGGTAATTAAGAAGCTAAGATAGCGGGGTCTGGGGCGGAGCCCCAGCGACCGGCGCATTTTTAGCTGTGTCGACCTCAAATGGAGCCATTTTAGGCTCTTGTTTGCCAGCTATTTGTGAACTGCATGGACGCCGTCCTGGCAGTCATGGACGACCGTCCTGGCAGTGCTGGCCAAATAAGTCATAGGACGGCGTCCTGCCTTGAAAATAAGTGCCAGGACGCCGTCCATGACCGTCCTGGCACACTTTAAGCCCTGCTGTTGGGTTGGTTTCAGAACGGGTATCCGGCCAGGCAAAAAAAACAAATCCCCCTTCATGAAAAATTCCTGGTTACGCCACTGTGTATTGCATTCTTACAAACGCAATCGTGTTGTATTGTATCAACTACGGTTGCATTGTATTGTATAATCATCAGTTGGAGATCAGTTCGTTTTGTAACGTTTAAACTTTTTTATGGACTTTATTTTTGTAAATTTTCTGTTGCCTTCGTATCGAAATAGACTGGTGCATGAGCGGAAATAGAATGTTATTGTAGCGCCTTTGTTTCACTGTATGCTACTGTTGATTGGTTTTTAATTCGTATTTTAGTCAGGCGGTTGATGATCATAAACTGCAAATACTGTAGGCCTACTTCAGTAAAAGACGCATTTATTTCATGGCTAAATCTATTAGGCATTACACCTGTGGCTTAGAATTCGAAAAGCTGCTTCAATTGCAAAGGGATCGAAGAATTCGTTCGTTGTCTATTTAGAATAATTCTAGAGCAGACCTATTCTCCGTGTAACATGGAGAGTATTCGTTCGATTCTTCTCCCCCCCCCCCCTTGAGACGATATCTGAGTATATATAGTGACTTTGAGTTGAGTTCTTCACTCGCAATTATTGCTTATCGCATCAACTGATTATTTGTCATTAGACAGAGATACTTACTAAAATGTTTAAATAGTAATAGAAAAAATAATAATAACAATAATAATAATAATAATAACAATAATAATAATAACAATAATAATTATGATAATAATAATAATAATAACAATAATAATAATAACAATAATAATAAGAAGAATGATCGTAAGAAAAATAATAGGCCTATAACAGGCCTAATAATAATAATAATAATAATAATTTTAGATTTTAGAACCTCACAAAGGTCCCTAACACGGATATCCATAGCAGCGTTAAAAGGTGCGTCTTAACTTCGCATAGCGTGTTTATAACCTACATGTATGATGCAGGACCTTCTCCAGTTGATGGCCAAGCCCTGGAGTTTGTATGTAGCTCCATAGATGTACATTATGTGTGGGTATATATATATAAAATATATGTGGGTATATAGCCTATGTCTAAATATTAAGTTTATATCAGTGGACCGATCGTTTGTAAACTGCTCAACTTGTTTGTTTCAGGCCTACATATAGGTCTTGTTTGGGGCCAACTCGTGTTGGGTGTCAGTTCGCTGTGTTAACACGAATCATGTTGTTGTGCATTTATGGACCTATAATTATGGCAGTTGTTGGGAAGTTTGTATCAAAGTGTGAATCCATGTTGGCTGAGTATTTCTGCTATCCTATTGTCATTGCTCTTTGTTTTACGGGTCCTTGGACTGTGAATTTTAACGATTAATTGATTGAATTACATATACAATTTCATTCGATTAATGTTGGGCTTATTCTATAAAATTTCTTACTCGTTTTCTTATTTC
The DNA here is from genome assembly GCA_949752735.1 of Lumbricus terrestris. Classification (NCBI taxonomy): domain Eukaryota; kingdom Metazoa; phylum Annelida; class Clitellata; order Crassiclitellata; family Lumbricidae; genus Lumbricus; species Lumbricus terrestris. The sequence goes on from OX457044.1 coordinate 9,837,663, forward strand.
ATATCAAGAGCAAACAGTATGGTGAACAATGATAACGTGGTGATAGGCCTACTTTTCAGTGAAACGTTAAGCTATAAATTTTCACTTAAGGTAAATGCTTGTGGAAGAGTCAAACACTGCACCAAAATTAATCCTGTATATTGAAATAAACATCTCAATTGCGATTTTGTAAAAAGAAAGCGGTAGCCTAACTGGCTCAACTAGGCTGCTATGACCCATATTGTGGGGAATTTTGCAACTTATTCAAAAAGTAATCCATCATTTATTTCATTTAAAAGTCAATTTTTTAGATAAAATTTAATGATCGATAAGAAACATTTCTCATCAGTAGGCTACAAGCCCTATTATAGTGGACTGAAGTGTTTTAAAATTTGGATTGAGGTGGTGAGAGTGTACGAGTGAATGTTGATTCGATCATTATAGTTAGTTGCATTCTCTTGTGTAGAATTACTAACGCATTAGCATAGATGTAAATGTATACGCGGTAGATGATAGATCGTCTTTTTCTGTTCACGTGTCACAATGACGTAGTGATTTTTGTACAGTCTGTATCTTTCCAATTGGATTTATGGCATGCATAACAATCTCTCCGCTTTTGTCTGTTACCCGTGTTCTTTGTACGCAAAGAGAACGTAAATATTTATGCAGCACAGTTTGCTAAATGTGAGATTAACCATCGACGTGCTTTTCCGTATAGCTGCGAAGCCATGTAGAAATCGTTTAAACGAGGTTGTAGCAAGACGGCAAATTTCACTTCTGTGTCGTGCACTAACAAACCGAGTCTTTAATAATCATGCGGTTTCATTCAGCTTATTGTGGCAGCTCAGTGGCACATGCAGTTAGGATTCGGCCTACAGGATAATCCTCGTCGCAAGTGGGGTGCAGATGTTGGGTAACGATAATCAGAGAGGTTAAGAGAGGAGAGAATAAAGGAGCAATGGTTGGTCGTATTGTGTACTTGTGTTGAACGACACTGAATTCTCCTTTATCCAGGCTGGAATTTGCGCTATTAGTAGACCTAGTAGGCTACTACCCGAGTCGTTTTAAGGTCGTTGTGGGCCCTATAGGCATTAGGCACTCCTGCATTCGGAGACTCAAACTTTTACATTTTGCGTCATGTTTAATCATTGAGTCACGTATTTAAAATTTCTATTTACTTTTGTAATGTCGATGATTTTAATATCCCATATAGCCTATAGGCCTATAGGTCTATATCTACTAAATTCTAGTTAACTATTTCCGGTTTTACTTTATGGTCCTTTATTCGAATTTGAACGCTTCTTCATTTCGCATAAAATTAAAAAAATTATCCTATTTTTCAATATCACATTTTCAGACTTGCCTATAGGACCCTGAAAGCTTCGTTGGCTCTGGTACCGGTACATACTGTGCCCAATGGATAAAACGGCCCTGGTAGCGGCGGAATATTGGTAGAGAGCATACACGTAGAATGTGGCTTTAAGACGAGGATTTCTTAACATTTCTGAGCAATCCCTGCGACATGACGTGGCGCCCGTGAAGAAGTTGGTGCCCTGCGCTTAGCTTTAAAGTATAGCGCCTCAGAAATTGGAATTTACGATTGCAATCTTTTCGTCGACATTCATTGAGTGATTGACTGTTTTGGTAGCAAGAAGATGGTTGAAGCAACTGTTTGTAGGCCTGTAGTTACATTAACGTTTCATGTTTTTGAAGCTCGTGCATGTCAATTGTTTACATTTTGCAAGCTGTGTATTTCGCATTCGTGAAGGAACTAAAGATGTTTTTGTTGTGGTTTGGGCTACGATGTCGTCGGATGCTTATAAACTTGAATTGACTGCCTGGCTTCGGCTACGCGATGACTGTCATAATAATTATTATATCTTCGAAGAACTCGTTCATTGCCATATCGATATGCAATTTTCTTGTCTTCTATATACATAGTATATGTCTGATGTCTGCTTTCTTTTTTTCTCGTATTGTGTATAAAGACGGTTGATATATTAGTGATAACTTAGTGTTTACGTGTTTATTGACGCCATTTTGAAACTTCGTAGTCTTCCAAACAAACTCCGATTTGCGAACAACAAAAATGGCCGCCATGTTCCAAAATGGCAATGCGTATTGCAGAAAATAGGTCTAGCAGAAACTTGATTATTGATTGACAGAATGCCATGAAATGTCTATCAGTTAAATAGGCCTAGTAGCATACCAATATGCTATAGGCCTATTATAGGTTAAACTTGAATCATATGATGTAAGGGTGGGCCATAAAATACCGCCTACGGTTTTTGCCAATATCTTGACCCGAAGTAAGAATTTCCAAATCAAATTTTATAGTCTTAAAGATAATTCATATTTACACACGATGGCCAAATTTCATCAAAAACATTTCAGACATAACGACATAACATATAAATACTAGGGATCTCGACCCTGGGTAGGCTAGGGAAATTTGAAAGGGCACTGTGTAAATTCTGGTTGATTCATTGAATAGAAAGCTAGATATAGGCGGGTGATAGCACACGCCTACAAAATGGCATCCTTGCAGGTGAATAATGTGAAACTAGATAGATACACTTTTGTATGCATATTCTGTGTCTGCATGTGGTTGGCGTCATATAAATGTTATAAGCGTTTTCGCTTTGTGGCTCAGTTTTCTAATTAACTGTCTTTGTCGTTTACAGTCCATAGTTAAGACGAAATAAAAATAAATTAAATGAAAGCGTGTACATTTATTTGTTTGTGGTGACTTGCTAAGCGGCTCACTTCCGTTTCAAACACTTCGTTTGAGTCGTTGCCAAATCTTCGGTTAAACCGTATAAATTATGCTGCGTTCCTGTGTCCAGGAGAGAAGACAGACAGCTGTTTTACTCTCCTGCATGGGCGCAGGGAGGCTGCCAATCTATATAAATAAAGAGAAGATCCCGTGTGTCTGTTTGTCCGGGATGCATGTCAACAGTTTTTTGGCTTTTCACTCCAAACCTTCACTACCGTGTCCGTCTCAGCATGGGACACCCAGTGGAGAGGTTCGCGAATCTCTGACACCATGGGGGTCAGGGTGGGAGAGGGGCAAAAATCCTAATCTTCGCTACTTTTTCACGTTGCCATGCATATTTTCACACTTGCTCACATGAAACGTTACAGCTAGACAGATTTTTACACGGACCACCTCGCCTCCACCCTACACACACTCGGCCCGCAGGGGCTGGGTGGAGGGGGGTGATTTCCCGAAACCCAAATTTGACGGGTGGTGTACCGGTGGAGGTCGGAGTTAGTGGTGGCGTGTTGTGAGGTGGGGGGCGAGTGGGGGGGCGGGTGGGAAGGGAAATTGTCCCGAAAACCCAAGTTTCACGGGTGGCGTACCGGTGGAGGTCGGAGTGTTGTGGGGTGGGGGTTGGAGGTGGAGGGTGGGGTGAAGGGGTGGAGTGGGGCTGTGGAGGTGGGGGCTGGGAGGAGGCAATTGGGGGTGGGTGGGGTCTGGAGGGGTAGGGTTGGGGTGGAGGTGGGGGTGGAGGTGGGTGCTGGGAGGAGGAAATTTTCCCGAAAACCTAAATTTCTCGGGTGGCGTACCGGTGGAGGTCGGAGTGAGGTGAGGTGCGGTGGGGTTGTGGCCGGAGCGGGTCGAATCCTAAATTTTCCGGGCAACACCGGGTACCCCAGCTATAGTCCGGAATAACTGCATCGTGGGCAGAGCCATATGTCCTGAGATTAATTTGCAAACTCAGATTCACCCATAAAAAACTACATACTCAAAAGCAAGAAACATCAATAGTACAATAATAAAATAAACGTTGATAAAGGTGTTAATCATGTCTGCCATAGCATCTCAATGCGAACAGCTGTATTTGCAGAGTATATTGTGACTGCCATCTGCTTGCTCAGAGAGAATTGACCCACTGCTTCCTTCTGCCTTTCTATATATCTATGTCTGTCTGCCTGTCTGTCTGTCTTCCTGTCTGTCTGTCTGTCTGTCTGTCTTCCTGTGTGTCTTTCTCTGAACATTATATAATGTAAGCGTTTGTTGGGGAGTGGAGGGAGGGATATAGTTGAACAGATCTAATAGCCGCAAATATTTATTAATTTTTTTGTGCTGAGCATATTTCCGCCCTTGGGTTGCCCATGCATGAATGTGAGCAATAGGCCTAGGCCTACGTAATGCGCAGCTGTCAAAATTTCCGGCACATTCATACATGAATACATATATAGGCTAGGTTGTAGATATGCAATTCTGGAATTTAAGACTCGACTCGGCACTTCTTCGAGAATTTGCTTCCTAAGCAGCAGCAATATGGCCTACCTACTAGCCTACAGTTAAGCTCGAGGGCTTTGATGTAATGTATGCATTGGAGGAACTGTTGTAGCCTGCAATAGGACCATTGTGTGTGTAGTTTACTATCTGAGTCATTTGAGGGCAGAGTACAATTTTATGCTAGATGCATCAAACGTTTTGAAACAATTCTAATCACTGACCAACAGACACTTGAAAGGTAAGTGACATCGAGAACGTCCAATGGTATTCAGAGCTCATCGGAACCTGTCACGACGACACAGAGTGTCTGAAAGTCAACCTGGAAGCAGATCATTGCTACTCGTAAGAAAATCAAGCAGATTAGGTTTTGTTTTCATCTCTATTTTCTTCATTGGTTTGCTGGGTCTTCATTGGATCAGTGATATTCAAAAACATTCTCTGACGGCAATTTCTCAAAATGACGATCAGTTAGATGTCACTGCAGAGAATTGGGAGAGACCGCCACAAAGAGGCGATCCAACAAACGACGAGTTTGGAGAAGGCACTGAAAGAAGCCCGAAAGAATTGGGGACCCTGTCAGACCAAAATGAAAAAAGACTTAAGCTTTCAGAATTTGATGTCGTGCATGAATCTAAGGAAAAATCGATTGCAAAAAAAGAATCGAGCGACAATTATAACTCTCTCGATCTAGATGAAATTACTGTTCCACCCGAAACGGAAATCATATTCGTGCAAGAACCGAAAGTCAATTTTCAACCAATACCAGAACTTTTCAAATCTGTACAGGAACCGAAAGTCAATTTTCAACCCATACCAGAACTTTTCAAATCTGTGCAAGAACCGAAAGTAAATTTTCAACCCATACCAGAACTTTTCAAATCTGTACAGGAACCGAAAGTCAATTTTCAACCCATACCAGAACTTTTCAAATCTGTGCAAGAACCGAAAGTCAATTTTCAACCCATACCAGAACTTTTCAAATCTGTGCAGGAACCGAAAGTCAATTTTCAACCCATACCAGAACTTTTCAAATCTGTACAGGAACCGAAAGTCAATTTTCAACCCATACCAGAACTTTTCAAATCTGTGCAGGAACCGAAAGTCAATTTTCAACCCATACCAGAACTTTTCAAATCTGTGCAGGAACCGAAAGTCAATTTTCAACCCATACCAGAACTTTTCAAATCTGTGCAAGAACCGAAAGTCAATTTTCAACCCATACCAGAACTTTTCAAATCTGTGCAGGAACCGAAAGTCAATTTTCAACCCATACCAGAACTTTTCAAATCTGTACAGGAACCGAAAGTCAATTTTCAACCAATACCAGAACTTTTCAAATCTGTGCAGGAAGCGAAAGTTAACTTTACAAAAGAACAGGATATAAAGGCTGTGCAAGAAAAGAAAGTTAACTTGAGAAAAGAACCAGAAATAAAACCTCTGCAAGAACCGAAAGTCAATTTCCAGCAAGTGCCGGAAATAAAGTCTGTGCAAGAACCGAAAATTTATTTGGCACAAGAACCGAAAGTAAAACCTGTGCAAAAACCCAAAGTTAATTTTCAACAAGTAGGCCTACCAGAAATCAAATCTGTGAAGGAACCGAAAATTACTTTTCAACAATTACCCAAAATCAAACCTCTGCAAGAATCGAAAGTTGGTCTTCAGCAGAACGCAGAGATAAAATCTGTCCAAAAGCCGAAAGTGCATTTTCATTCAGAACCAGAAACAAAACCTTTGCAAGAACCGAAAGTAAATTTCCAACAATAACAAGATTATCAATAGAATATTATTCAACAAGTCGGCGCAAACCCGTCAGTTGAGTCATACGCGTGCAAAATTTTGACAGATGAACTGCCGCCTGCGTCTATGGGGGTAGGGCGGGAACACTGACTTGTCCGAAGTACGTATTATAGACCTGTCGAACAAGTTGTAGCGTTATCGTCTTCACTTCGAACACTTTCCTCGGGGAGTTGAGGAGAAACCACAAGCTTTATCTGTCGATGAAGATTTTCCACTGAAAAGGGTACATCACTGGAAAACTACATTGTAAGTGCGCCCCTAAATTATTATTGCCGCTATGTTTAGACTTATAACTTATAAGCTTATCTGTCTATAGGCTATCTCAATTCCTAAGAATAATAATAATATATTATTATGCCACTGTCTACTTATAATCTACTAGCTGGGGTACCCGGCGTTGCCCGGGAAATTTAGGATTCGATCCGCTACGACCACAACCCCACCCTGCCACACTCCGCCCTCTATCGGTACGCGACCCGATAAATTTGGGTTTCACGAAAATTTTCACATCCACCCCACCCCTCCACCCCAACCCCTCCCACCCCATCCCACCCCACTCCACCCCTCCACCCAACCCCTCCCACCCCCATCCCACCCCACCCCAAACCATCCACTCCACCCAACCCTCCCCCACCCCCCTCCATCCCCCTCCATCCCAACCTCTCCAACCCCCACCCCCACCCATCCCCACCCCAAACCCCCACCCCTCGACCCCCACGCCATCCCACCCCACCCCTCATCCCCATCCCACTTCTACACCTCCACCACACCCCCTCTCTGACCCCTCCACCCCACTCCTCGACACCCCACCCCTCCAACCCCAACTCCATCCCCTCCCCTCCACCCCCCCCCCTACCATCCCATCCTCCCTCACCCCGCCTCTTCCGGTAAGCGACCCGTGAAATCCGTATTTGCGTTAGACACCTTTAAAACGGTTAAAACTACTGTTTTTACACGTGGCAAGCGAATGAAAATTTATAGCGAAAATCAGTGTTTTTGACCCCCCGAACCCTGGCCCCCCCCTGGTGGTAGAGATTTGCCAACCACTGATCCGGGGGGTTCAGATGGACCTCTATCTAGGAAAAAAATTTCAAACCAATAGCTGCGTTTTTTGGAAAAATTTGGGGGGTTTCGCCCCCACCCTGGCCCCCATAGTGGTAGGGAATCGCCAACCCCTCGACTTTGCGTCTCGTGCCGAGACCTACACAGTAGTGAAGGTTTGGAGTGAAAAGCTCAAAAACTGTGAGCGTGCATTCTGGACAAATACACATACAAACATGGCCATGTCCTTTCTTATAGATATAGATGGGCGATTAATTGCTTGTGCATATCATTGCGCGGTTTTGAATGTGCGCGGTTTTGATATGCGCGGCTTTGTGCGCTCAGTTTTGTGTGCGCGGCTTTGTGAACGCGTACGTTATGGGTGTGCGGTTTTGTTCGGATGCCCTTACGAACAATGTCTGACGCCGCCTCTGGAATGATCTCCTGCTATCATCTGTGTATCCTTAATGTGTCCTTGTCTATCCGTCTTTCCTCCTATATATATCTGTCGTTTTTATAGGTGTATGATCCGTGTATTTCTGCTTTTATCTGTCTCTAGACGTGTCTCGATGCCTGTGTGTTTCTCTGCGTATGCCTATGCCTGTCTATCTACCTCCATCTCCACTAGGCTTAGTCTATCTATTCTAAACATTTCCATTGCTCTATGTCGACCCATATCCTTTCCGTAAACATCCTTCATCTCTCCTCTCTGCGTTTTCCTCATCATGCAGTTTCTCCTTTCGTTCAATTCTTTCTCGTTCTTTCTTCCGTTTCCTTAGCAACGACATCGTTCCAGTTGTCATGAGAGCACAACATGATGACTGCAGTATTATATCGGATCCATATGTATACTGTATACATCGACGAGAAAGAAGTCTTCGAAAGTCCAGGCAACCCTCGCCGAAAAAAATTGATTTCTTCGATTCCGATATCGACATTCGAGCCGTCATAATCAGTTCTTCAGGAACAATATAGAACTTCCGGTTCGAAGAAATATAGGACAACTCCCTCTGGTGTCGACCATGCGCAGTTCGCACTGCTCACTACTTCCGTTTTCATTTTAGTAATTAGGGCGTAAGTTCCTGAGGGATCATATATACCTCGGGGCAAAAAGTAATAAAAAATAAATAAATAAAAAATACTACTACTAATACTATCTGCGTGCATGACTTGGCCTGATATCACATAAATTTTGTTAAGAAAATGATAGGCAATAAATATAGCGTCTTGATAAAATAATGGATAGAGGGCGATATGTTTTTCTTATCTGGGTCTAATGTCCTATACATAATTATAAATCATGATATATATATATATATATATATATATATATATATATATATATATATATATATATATATATATATATATATATATGCTTCAATATAAAAGAGCGTAAGCAATAGAGCGTCTTGATGAATGGATAGAGGGTGATATTGTTAGTCATGCCGGAGTGCAACAATTTGAGGGATCATTGATACAGTTGTCTGGAAACAGAAAAATTAATGAATTTGGCTGGTATCTGCATAAGCTTATTTACGAGGAAATATATTTGATTGAAATTTCCTTAATATGAAAGATATTGTCGTCAACTGCGATAGCGTTCGATATAGATAACGGCTTTGTTCATTCGCAATTGTATAGGCACATAAATTACCTTGATATTAAAATTGAATGTTTATTATAGGCTTAAACTCAAGTCAGTCGGTCAAACTTCATCGCTGCCAAAGGAATCAATTGGTGTAGGTTGACCTACTGTAACAGGCGGTGTGTTATAGGTTTATTGTCAAATTTATAGAAGTTTGTGAAGTTAAAGAAAATAGTAAGTTGAAAGGTTTTAATGCGAAGTCACGTTTTTATTTATTTGTGCAGAAATGACAGACCTATATATAAAATAATATTATGTAAAGATGAATTTCTATGCAAGTCTTCCGATTAATAGCAAAAATTTCAGTATCAAACGTTGAACATTAACGTTTACACCAAATAAGGCGACTGGAGTAGTTTCGACATTATATACGGCAAGGCGAACGAGGCAGCCGCCATGGTCTCCGCGCTTACACGGGCCCCGCGCTGCTGACCTTATTTTTTTTACTGTGATGAGAGTTGCAGCTTCATTCGCTTGGCAGCAATGCTGAAGTCATTTTGCCGCGTGAATGTGGATGGGTATTTTGGGAAAGTCTCCGAGAGAGCGAGTCTGCAGATAAAAGCGAGTTACAACAGTTGAAATAATATTATAATACTCTTGTGCATGTATAGGCTAGGCCCTAGATTCCTAGTTTTCCAGAATACACTCTATATTATTGCTCAGTTAGGCCTACATGTAAATTGAGTTGTGATACGGTAACTAGGTTCATTTAGGCCTATACTCTCCAGGGTGTCGCTTCAAAATTTCATATAAAAGTTCGTGGTTTGACGTCACCTAAAATTTTGCATTCCGCGATGCGTCAAGAATGGTTCACTAACTTTGCTCAGCTATTTGACAAAAGTGATGTTGCTTAACATTCAGGGCAGTAGTGAAATCATTGCGGACTTACATCAATCAGGCATCAATTTAGCCTACATGGAACTGGGTGAGCGTTATTATGTGGAATTCAAGTGTGCAATGAAGACTCTAGACCTACTGTGAGGTCGCTAGAATGACTAGGGGTTGAACCCGCAACCCTCCCGGCAATTCTCATCCAAGAATTATTAGCACCCTTATTTTGTTGTCAGATCTCAATTCAAATAATTAAGCGAAACTTAAATTCTTGTTTACATAGTAAATGCTAAAGTTAAGAACCTGATTTTTTGTGTTTTCTTTACGTTCACTAACCCATTTCATATCGACGTTGCGTTATTTTAACAAGCTTACATGTATAATGGTATTGCGAAAACCGTATTCACTCAAAGTCAACTTCGCAAATTTTTACTTGGGAACCCGCTCACAGCTTGCTGCCTTGGGCCCGCACACCCTATAGGGCTGGGCCTGGACTGGAGTCTTCAAAATTATGAACTGTTTAAAGGAAACCTCAAGAAACACAGTACGGTAATGCAAGAATATGTTATTATTATTATTACCGTATTATTATTATTATTATTATTATTATTATTATTATTATTATTATTATTATTATTATTATTATTATTATTATTAATGTCGATCATTTAACTGCTCGCTAACTGAAAATCCTATTTCTATTTTAACAGGCATTCCCATAACTATCGAATCGCCATGACGTCAGTGTTTTTGGCAAGAAAAGCTAAGACTTTTTTAAATACTTGGATGTGAACAACGATGGTTTCATATCGCTGAATGATTTCATTGAACTGGGTCAGCGTCATTGTAAGGCTGAAAACGCCGATGACGTTCAAAGGGAACAGCTCAGAGAATGTTATGTCAAAGTAAGTTCTTTTTCCACACTGTAGGCTAGCGGCGTATAGCCAGTGGCGGCGCCAAGATTTCAGTTTAGGGGGGGGGGTGGGTTGAATCCTCGCGGAGGAAATGTTCCATTTGAATCCGCAGAAATTTCTGATAACCTTTTTTTAGTCCTTCGGTCGAAATTCGTTTGTGGCGAGCCTATCGTGAAAATATTTTAGTTTTACATGTAAGAAAAACCTCGGATGGCTTTTCTATGGGGCTTAGCCCTGGGTTGCCTTTTATAGGGGGGCTTAGCCCCTACCCCCTAGCGCCGCCACTGGGCGTAGCCTACGTTCACTTGTAATGCTTATTTGCACAAACATTATAGGCCTATGCCCTGTTGGTATTTCTGGGTGGAATTAGATTTCCACTAAAATAAATATGATGAACAGCAGTGTCTAAAAGGTGCTGTGCGATCACCTAAACTATAACTTTTATAAAGGATCTTATTATTGATAAAGTTACTATTTATAGGCTTCATTAAATAATAATTATTAAGCTATAAATAATTGTCACCCATCTGCATAGAGTGGATCCGAATCATCCGATTATCTTCACGGTAGCCTAAGCTATTTGGTACAGATCTGATACATAATATTATATAGCCATAAATTGGGCGAAATGTCCACTCGTTAAGGGTTTCCTTTTTACCGGAAGGTCTACCCTTTAAAACGATGAAAATTGTCCCACGGTAAATAGCCTAGGCTACACTGTTCTATATTGATAGCAATAAATTATAAATGCTACGCAAACACCGTAGGCTATCTAGCTAGGCCTGGCGGATATTTGATTGATAACTTTAGGGCTTTTAAACTCCTTTGGAGCTGCGCCTGTTTTCAAAAACGCTCTCTGACACGTTCCAGAGTATGACTCAACACTACTTAGTTGACCTTTTGACTTCGTGAAAATCCCCGAATGAATGGATAATGAATTTTGTCATCATCTGTTGTAATGTTATCAAAGGTGTGGCGTAAATGGATGAAGTCCGCAGAATCCGATGACAATGGACTGTTGACCCCATCCATCTTCGCAGAGTCCGTCATACAGCAAAGGAATGACCCGGAATTCAGAGAGGCATACGAGACATTGGTGACAAATTTCTTCCGTATTCTGGATGTTAATGGCGATGGCTTTCTACAAGAAGACGAATACGCCAGATCTTTTGTTCAAGCGGGCATGCAAGAGTTGGGCAGCATACGAAGGGCCTTTGAGATCATAGATCTCAACGGAGATGGAAAACTTAGCATTGAAGAGTTTACCACTGCCCTGGCTGAGTTCCTCATATCAGAGGATGAACACAACCGCTATGCGGGATTGTGGGGAACCCTCGTCGCCTGAAATTACCCAGGCCCAGTGTCCCTTCCGTTTCCTGCTCAGTTTTATGTAGACCTACATGTAGGCTTTAGTTCTTCTTGACAGTTGTTCAATGTTCATACATTGCTATTATTCAGTTTGAATTTCTGAAGCCGTTGGTTGCAACTTAATTATAATTAGCCTATGTAGAACTAGACCGTCTAGACGACTTATTTAAGCTACGACTGCTCGATTTGCTATTCGATTGTTCATCAATGGGCGAGGTGTGTGCTTGACTGTGTTGACGTCTATTCGCATCAGAAAGAAACATTTTTGTCGATACGAGACTGACACAAGATTATGAATTCATATAAAAACAGAATGAGAATCATGTCACGTTAGTTAGGCTTGCATGACTTGCCGACTTTGTTATATTGATGGTGGTGGTGGTGTTGGTGCTGGTCAGTGTTGCCACTGAGGTTTCAGAAATAAACCCAGATTTTCTTCCGAAAAACCCCAGAAAAACTCAGACTATTCTTATATTATGCTATTTTAGACCCACTTTGTTCAAGTTAAGTTGGTTTTTGCTTCTTCGTATGAGGCTAATAAAATGTTCGTAAAAAGAGTCGAATAAAATGTAATTACAACTTTAAAAATATCAATTGTTAAAGTTGTCAGAGACTCGGCATTCATACTTATGGGCGGAGACTTAGGGGGACACGGGGACAGTGCCCTCAACGGATGTGGTGGAGGGACGGTCCATGCATTTGTCCCCTCCCTCGATCGTGAAGTGTTAGGACATGTACATACTTCGCGCACTAAACACACTGTGAGTTTATAACGTTAGAAGATATAAGAAGAGATCTTCGAGCAAATGAGGCATTGACTAAAAAAGGTCATCAACTTTTTTCGGACAGAGAAAATTGGGTTTTTTCATCGCCATTTCGGACGGATAACTAAAAAAAGGTCGTCAGAAATTTTAGCCAGCAAAAAAATGGAAAATTTCGTCGGCGACTCAGCCATTCGTCCGCCCAAAATCTCGCGTCCTTCCCTCAGCCGCTCGTTTTCGTCCCTCGCAAGTTTCCGCCCAAGTCTCCGCCCATGTCCATGTTGACAATAACCTTAATCGATATATTCATGTGCGCATGTAGTGATTTACTCGATCAGGTTATTTTCAAGTAGGCTAGTAGTTTCTTTTTGATCAGCAGTGGAAGTTATCTTTGGTGCAGCTCCTCGGATTTCTTTCATTGTAGTGATTTACTCGATCAGGTCGAGTAGTGGTTGGTTCTCCTCATTTTCAAGTAGCAGTTTCTTTTTGATCAGCAGTGGAAGTTCCTCTCTTTGTTGAAGCGGCTCGGGTTTCTTTCATTGTAGTGATTTACTCGATCAGATCGAGTAAATGTCCTAGAGGGGAAACGTCCGAGGGGAATGTCCGGGGGAAAATGTCCGGTGGGGAATATGTCTGGGGGGAAATGTCCATTCCCCGATGCCGGCAGGAGCAAGTTAACACAACTTCTCCGGAAACATCAAAAATTAAATATCGGATATACGATTAGCTTTATCCACCTTAGGTCTATTATGCTAGGCCACTAGCCTGCTTGGCTGAGACTAATTATAGCTCACGGAGGCCTACCTTTAAAAAATCCTCAGACACTGCCATGACACGGGTGTTAATAATAATTTACATTACTGAACAATCCAGTTATTAGAACGGAACCGGTTACAGTGTAGACCTATACAGTTACCGTAAGTTACGCAATTGAAACAATTCACAAGAACACAAATCAACAATCTTAACTTCTACTAATAGAACAGACAGCTTGCAACACAATTATAGATAACTAGCTGTACCCGGCCACGCGTTGCTGTGGCTGAAAAGACTGTCCAACCCTACCCCCTACGTCTCTCCCCTTTCCCCTCCGCCTCCCCTTTCCCCTTCCTCCCCTCCCCTCCCGTCCCCTCTCCTCCCCTTACCTCCCTCTCTCTCCCTCCGTCCTTCCCTCCCTGCATACCTCTTTCCCGTTTCCTCTCCCCTCCCTTCTCTCCGTACCACCCCTTCCTCCATCACTATAAATATGCGCTATAGAAAGACGCGCGGAAAACGGCCGCAAATGGACGATTTTGTAAAAACCGACAGTTACATATAAATATGCGCTCTAGAAAGCTACAGAAAGACGGCCATATCTCGTTTTAAAACGCGTCCGAAAAATGGACGGACGGATGCGTGAAAGTTCAAATCGAAATGAGTGGACTCCATCGACGTATATCGATTGGAATTCAAAGTTGTGTTTGTTCGTAGAGATTGAGCTTTTTCGTCAAAAGGCATTATACAAACCCTCTCATGTTCGAAGGGAACGTTTTGCGAAAATTTTCAAAACAATCGGTCAAGAACTCTCAGAGTTCCTTCATCAATCAATCAATCAATCAAATGTTTTATTTGCAACCGAAGTATAACAGGTTTACACATCTTGAACATTGGTTACAAAAAGGGGGCCCTAAAGGGATAAAATAATCCCGCTGTCTAGGGACACCAACTAATATAATGAATTGACGATGTGAGGTGGCCATGACAAAATCGTGCAAAAAATCAACACTGATTAACACAAACTGACAAAACAGAATCAGGCAACTTATTCTAAGAGACTGAGAAAGAAGCAAACACACACACAAAAATGTAAACTGAAAAGTTCAACGCTGTTGAGATATAAACAATTATGAAAAAGAAAAAAAGAACAAAAGCTTAACTACAAAATAGAGACCTACTGCAATGCATACAATGAGCGAACAGCGCTCTACCTTTATTAGGTACCTTCTATTAAAAAGGCGCTAAATTTCTTCTTAAAAGCCCAAACACTAGGGCACAATCGTATTTCTTTTGGAATTTTTTCCCAAGTGGTGATACCAGTAGATTTAATGAAAAAAAAGCGAGTGTTAGTGCGAGCATAAGTACGGCGATACGAGAAAGAGTATCTTGTAAAATGAGAATGAATCTGGGATGAGAGCTGAAAATAATTTTTGTATAAGGATGGCAGGAGGCTTCGGTCAAACCGGTACATAAATTCTCCTATTTGGAAAGTTCTTATCTGGTTGAGTTTTAAAATTTTAAGATTTAAGAATATACGGGCAGTGTGAGAGCCATATGGAGTTCCCACATGTCGAACGGTAACGTTTTACATTTTTGTTTATAATTATAGATTATGATCCGATGATTGATATGCGAGACAATGAGGCTGATCAGAAGAAGGCCATATTCATCTGTTGTTTCCATGGGTTTCAAAGGCCAAAAGCGCTAAGCAGATCGAGGACACAGCGACTGTTCAGTTTGATGTTTTCTATCAGGTGCTATCCGCCAACGCCGTTGACCTGCATGGCGCAGTTTCTATTATGATTCTACCAGAAAACGAACAACAGTGGCGTCTCACACAAAATATACGCACTCCACGAAATGGAGACGTGTGGCCGAGGGCAAACGGCAGCAGCACCACCATCACCACCAGCAGCACCGTCACCCTCATCACCTCCACCACCAGCAGTTGCACCACCACCACCTCCACCACCACCAGCACCGCCACCGCAACCACCACCACCACCACCACCACCACCACCACCACCACCACCACCAGAACCGCCACCGCCACCACCACCAGCAGCACCGCCACCACCACCACCACCTCCACCACCAGCAGCAGCAACGCCACCACCACCACCACCTCCACTGCTGCCGCTGGTGGTGGTGGAGGTGGTGGTGGTGCTGCTGGTGGTGGTGGAGGTGGTGGTGGCGGTGCTGGTGGTGGTCGAGGTGGTGGTAGTGTAACTGGTGGTGGCGGAGGTGGTGGCGGTGCCGCTGGTGGTGGATTTGGAGGTGGTGGTGGTGGCGCTGCTGCTGCTGGTGGTGGAGGTGGTGGTGGCGGTGCTGCTGGTGGTGGAGGTGGAGGTGGTGGCGGTGCAGCTGGCGGTGGTGGTGGTAGCGCTGATGGTGCTGGTTTTGGAGGTGGTAGTGGTGGCGCTGCTGCTGCTGCTTGTGGAGGTGGTGGTGGTGGCGGTACTGCTGGTGGTGGTGGAGGTCGAGGTGGTGGCGGTGCAGCTGGCGGCTGCTGCTGGTGGAGGTGGTGGTGGTGACGCTGCTGGTGGTGGAGGTCGAGGTGGTGGCGGTGCAGCTGGCGGCTGCTGGTGGTGGAGGTGGTGGTGGTGGCGCTGCTGCTGCTGGTGGTGGAGGTCGAGGTGGTGGCGGTGCAGCTGGCGGCTGCTGCTGGTGGAGGTGGTGGTGGTGACGCTGCTGGTGGTGGAGGTCGAGGTGGTGGCGGTGCAGCTGGCGGCTGCTGGTGGTGGAGGTGGTGGTGGTGGCGCTGCTGCTGCTGGTGGAGGTGGTGGTGGGCGCTACTGCTGGTGGAGGTGGTGGTGGCGCTGCTGGTGGTGGTGGTGGTGGAGGTGGTGGCGCTGCTGGTGGTGGTGGAAGTGGTGGTGGTGGCGCTACTGCTGGTGGAGGTGGAGTTGGTGGAAGTGGTAGTGGTGGCGCTGCTGCTGCTGGTGGTGGAGGTGGCGCTGCTGCTGCTGCTGGTAGAGGTGGTCAAGGTTCTTAGAATTAACAGGTTGGCCCGCTGGCTTAGGCAGCTGCCTCATTAACTCGAGGCGGGGTAGTTCTGACGTCACTGGACCCCTCGAACCAACTCATGCAGCCTGCAAGCAGTTTATTCAGTGTGGCGAATGCATTGACAGGGTTAGTGTATGCCTACACTAACCCTAAATAACTATACAAACTGACCCTACTTCTAAATTACTCCTAATAAACTGAACCTATTTTGACACCTCCTTAATTCTAGATCAACTGCACTAATCCTAACACTGACCCTAAACTTATGCCTACACTAACCCTAAACACTGACCCTAAACTGATCCTACGTCTAAGCTACTCCTATATAATAAACTGAATCTAATCTCACACTTCCTTCTAGATCAACTGCACTAACACTAACCCTAAACTTAATGCACTACTACACTATAGCTATACAAACCGACCCTACTTCTAAATTACTCAGGACTATTAAACTGAACCCTTGTAGCCTACATCCACTTCACTAACTCTAACAATGACCCTAAACTTATACATCTTCACAGATTATCTACACAAACCCTAAACTTAATACACACTTATGCTAACAATAAAAAGACCCTTCTCCTAAACCACTATTAAAAAAATGATCCTAATCCTCACACTCCTTTCTACATCAACTGCACTAACCAAACACTCACCACCCTAAACTTATTAGTCTCTGCACTAACACACTCACATTGTAAGTATGCATGTATGTATGTATGTATGCATGCAAGCATGTATGTATGTATGCATGCATGTATGTATGTATGTATGTATGTATGTATGTATGTATGTATGTATGTATGTATGTATGTATGTATGTATGTATGTATGTATGTATGTATGTATGTATGTATGTATGTATGTATGTATGTATGTATGTATGTATGTATGTATGTATGTATGTAGGCCTATGTATGTATGTATGTATGTGTGTATGTATGCATGTATGTATGTATGTATGTATGTATGCATGTACATATGCATGTATACATGTATGCAGGCAAGCATATATGTATGCGGGCTTGCATGTATGTATGTATGTATGTATACATATGTGTACGTGTGTATAGGGGGTATTGTATGTATGTGGGTGTATCGGAGTCACGTGCTTAGGAATGCATGTATTATGCATACATGCCTACATGCGGTATACATGTGTATGCATATGTGGGGGTGTATGGGTGTGTATATATGTGCAAGGGTATGTGTATGTATGTATGCATGTCTATACGTGCAAGTATATATGTATAAATGTATGCTTGTGGGTGTGTATATATGACATCCGTGTGTGTACAGGTATGCATAAACATTACACCCCGTATAAAAACAAGAAAGGACACTATCCATGTACAAACTAAATCGCTTGAATGTTTCTTTTGAGTGTTTTTATTGTTGACAATGGATGGGGTGAAGTAGTGGAACCTGGGAATGGAGGAAGGATTGAGTCAGTGCCTCAACCTATCTTTATCCACAATTAAGTAGGCTAATTATTGTGAAGCTAGGATTTTTTAGTGTCATTTAGGTCTGCATTTAAGACATCAATGTCGTTCACATCCAAAATATGATGCTTGCAATTGAATAGACGAAGCTATGAGGAACTCTGGGCTGCTAGATGTTGGATCCAGAACTTTACACAGCTTTTGGCAACAAAACCCGTTACCCTCCAGCACAAATTTCTTTGGCATATTAAGACAGACATTCGTATCGAATTCATTAGATAGCCTAACCCAAGGAGGTCTGGATAAATATAGGAGTTCTAACCTAACCCTACAGTTTCAATGTCCCTTTACCCAAAAGATCTGTCAGATGCCAGCAGCGCTAGCCGAGGGGTCCAGTGACGTCACGGCGTCCCACTCCGATTCACGCATATTCATGAACCCCTCAGCGGCCCGACCTGTTTGTGGATAGATCTTGGAGGTGGTGATGGTGGTGGCGCTACTGGTGGTGGAGGTGGTGCTGGTGGTGGCGCTGCTGCTGCTGGTGGAGGTGGTGGTGGCGCTGCTGCTGCTGGTGGAGGTGGTGGTGGTGGCGCTACTGGTGGTGGAGGTGGTGCTGGTGGTGGCGCTGCTGCTGCTGGTGGAGGTGGTGGTGGCGCTGCTTCTGCTGGTGGTGGAGGTGGTGGTGGTGGCGCTACTGCTGGTGGTGGTGGTGGTGGCGCTGCTGCTGGTGGTGGTGGTGGCGCTGCTGCTGCTGGTGGTGGAGGTGGTGGTGGTGGTGGCGCTGCTGCTGGTGGTGGAGGTGGTGGTGGTGGTGGCGCTGCTGCTGCTGGTGGAGGTGGTGGTGGTGGTGGCGCTGCGGCAGGTGGAGGTGGTGGTGGTGGTGGCGCTGCTGCTGCTGGTGGTGGAGGTGGTGGTGGTGGGGCTACTGGTGGTGGAGGTGGTGCTGGTGGTGGCGCTGCTGCTGCTGCTGGTGGAGGTGGTGGAGGTGGTGGCGCTGCTGCTGCTGGTGGTGGAGGTGGTGGTGGCGCTACTGCTGGTGGTGGAGGTGGTGGTGGCGGCGGCGCTGCTGCTGCTGGTGGTGGAGGTGGTGGTGGTGGTGGTGGTGGCGCTCCTGGTGGTGGTGGTGGAGGTGGTGGTGGTGGCGCTCCTGGTGGTGGTGGTGGAGGTGGTGGTGGTGGTGGCGCTGCTGCTGCTACGATCACCACCACCACCAGCAGCAGCGGCGCACCACAACCACCACCTCCACCACCATCAGCAGCAGCGCCACCACCACCACCAGCAGCAGCGCCAACACCACCACCTCCACCAGCAGCAGTAGAGCCACCACCACCTCAACCTCCAGCAGCAGCGCCACCACCACCACCACCACCACCTCCACCAGCAGCAGCAGCAGCGCCACCACCACCACCACCACCTCCACCAACACCAGCAGAAGCGCCACCACCACCAGCAACAGCAGCGCCACCACCACCACCTCCAACACCAGCAGTAGCGCCACCACCACCACCTCCACCACCAGCAGCAGCGCCACCACCACCTCCACGTCGTGGCCGACTCTAACCTTGTGCTCAAAATCGCACCACGATGTTCAAACTCGAAGAAGAGAGGATGGTTTTGTTGGTTTTATTGATTATTAATAAATGACGGTTAATATACGATATCAATATTCTACGACTAAGGCGATCAGTTTAACAGAATCCCGGTCCTTTGGCCGCTCTCCCTCTCTGTTGAATTTATGACCGTTGATTCAATCTTGTTCGACGATGTTACGTGTCTGTGATCATATCGAGAGCGCCCCGATTTCAGGTGGCGCGACGATTATATACTCCAGCGCGGTTGGGTAACGCCAGAGGTGGCGATTCGTTCTGGGGTACAGTCAAAGGCTAATTGCCTCTTTCAAGTCGGTCGCAGGGTCCGTTACTATCGCCGAGATCGGTCGGTCAAAAGTTACCCCTGCCCTGATAGCAGACCCCCCAGTCGAATCACTTAGGTGCCCTCCCTATCTTCAGGTCCGTAAATGTTCTGCCCACGACGAGTTCTCACAGCAGGCGTCGTTTGAAGTGGTCACCGTCGTGTTGTTGATGTGGTGCTGAAGATGACCAGATGTCGCTGGTTGGCCTTGTGGAGGCGACCGCGACACTCCACCTCCACCACCAGCAGCAGCAGCGCCACCACCACCACCTCCACCAGCAGTAGCGCCACCACCTCCACCTCCACCACCAGCAGCAGCAGCGCCACCACCACCACCACCTCCACCACCAGCAGCAGCAGCGCCACCACAACCACCACCTCCACCAGCAGTAGCGCCACCACCACCACCTCCACCACCAGCAGCAGCGCCACCACCACCACCTCCACCAGCAGCAACAGCAGCGCCACCACCACCACCACTACCAGCAGCAGCAGCGCCACCACCACCACCACCACCAGCAGCAGCGCCACCACCACCACCACTACCAGCAGCAGCAGCGCCACCACCACCACCACTACCAGCAGCAGCAGCGCCACCACCACCACCACCTCCACCAGCAGTAGCGCCACCACCACCACCTCCACCACCAGCAGCAGCGCCACCACCACCACCACTACCAGCAGCAGCAGCGCCACCACCACCACCACCTCCACCAGCAGTAGCGCCACCACCACCGCCTCCACCACCAGCAGTAGCGCCACCACCACCACCTCCACCACCAGCAGCAGCGCCACCACCACCTCCACCAGCAGCAGCAGTGCCACCACCATCTCCACCACCACGACCACCAGCAGCAGTGGAAGTTCTCAGTTTCAAGTAGTAGTTTCTTTTTTATGGTCAGTTCTTCTCTTTGTTGAAGCGGCTCGGGTTTCTTTCTTTGTAGCGATTTACATGTACAGAGAGAGGTAGTGAGAGAAACAGATAAGCAGACAGATCTACAGTCAGACACAGACAGAGAGAAAAACAAATAAGTCGAGAGACCTACAGACTGAGCTAGTGAGAGAAACAGATAGGCAGACAGATCTACAGTCAGACACAGAAAGTGACAAAAGCGGATAAGTAGACAGACTTACAGTCAGAGACAATGAGAGAAACAGATATGCAGACAGATCAACAGTCAAACACAGATAATGAGAGACATAGAGAAGCAGAAGATCAGACATAGTGAGAGAAACAGATAAGTAGATAGTTCTACAGTCAGAGTTAGTGATAGAAACAGATAGGCAATTAGATCTATAGTCACTAGTCAGACACAAAAAGTGAGAGAAATGGGTTAGCAGACAGATCAACAGTCAGACACAGAGCGTGAGAAAAACAGATAAGTAGATAGTTCTACAGACAGAGACAATGAGAGAAACAGATACGCAATCAGATCTGCAGTCAGACACAAAGAGTGAGAAAAGCAGAGAAGTAGACAGACCTATGGTCAGAGGCAGGGAGAGAAACAGACAAGCAGACAGATCCACAGTCAGACACAGACAGTGGGAGACACAGATACGCAGACAGATCAACAGTCAAACACAGAAGAACACAGAAGCAGACCTACAATCAGACATTGTGAGGGAAACAGATAAGCAGACAGATCTACAGCCGGACAGAGGCAGTGATAGATCATGTAAGTAGACAGTCCTACAGTCACACACATACAATGAGAGAAACAAATAAGTGGACAGACCTACAGTCAGAGATAGTGAGAGACACACATAAGATGAGACATAGACAGTGAGAAAAACAGACAAGCAGAATAACCTACATTCAGACAGAGACTGTGAGAGACGTAGTGAAGAAAAGCAGACAGACCTAAATAGATATCTACCTATACAGTCAGACACAGACAGTGAGAGATGCAGATAAGTACACAGACACAGAGTCAGAGATAGTGGGAGAAACAGGTTATCACGCAGACCAATAGTGAGACACAGACAGTGAGAGAAATTGATAAGTAGAGAGACCTACAATCGGTGGGGGGGAGACAAAGACAGTGAAAGTCAAAAGATAGGCAGACACAGGCAGTCGGATAGATAAAGTCCCTGTGCCTATCCGTGTTGCCCTTGTCCTGATAATAGGTCTGTCCGCCTATTGACTTCCTGTTAAGTTCAGGATAAGATTTAAAATTGGCCTTCCTGACGTGAAAATCTCTCTCTGTCCAGGCACATCGCACTATACCTTTGGGCACTGCTAACTGCTCACATTCCTCTTGCCTGCGATCATATAAGTATGGATCTTTAGCTGAGGCCTAATGCAGAACAGTTTTGGCACTTTTGGGCTTGCTGGCATTGCATGCCTCTGCACCCAGGGATGGAATCGACTTTCACACTCGCTTCATAGCTCAAATTCGTTTCCTTAATCGAAAAAAGTGGCTCAAAACTCACTATTTCCCCTTGGCTTTCAAGCACATGGATCTCCCTCCCTCCCTCCCTCCCTCTCGCTCTCGCTCGCTCGCTCTCTCTCTCTCTCTCTCTCTCTCTCTCTCTCTCTTTCTCTCTATCTCTCTCTCTCTCTCTCTCGACTACCTAACCAGCCCTAAAAATTCACCTTTCGGTGTAACCTAGCACCCGTACAAAAATTTATTTAATAATAATACTTGTTACTCTCATTCTCTCAGACTATTGAGATATTCTTACGATGGTGTTCCAATTACAGATGAACTTCAGCTGTCGTCCACCAGGTGTCATGTGTTGTTCAAGAAGCCACGGTCATAAGCGCAATCTGTCTATTGATGTTGATTTTCTTGAACGATCCTCGCAGCTTCTGACAATGATAATAACAGGCTTTTTAGAGAAATTTTTATAACTGCACAACCAGCAATGTTTAATCTAGTGGCCTTTGGCCCGAAAATTTCTGACGACCTTTATTTAAAGTCATTCGCCAGAAATTTTCCGACAAGGAACAAAGTTCCCTGCTTTAAAACATGATGACTTTTTAGTCTTTCACCATGAACTTACCCAAACACATACACATCTATCCAGATTCCAATCAGGTTCCATCACCCAACTACCACCATCACCGACAACCACCATAGCACCACGCTGTCTCCTCGGCTTGACCTCCTCGGATTTTGACCTGGCACCGGAACGAAAACGGCAGCTCTTGCTATTGCGGACTTGATTTGACATAGCGCCGGTGAATAAGCTGGTCTCCCCGACGTGGCTTTTGTGGGCGTTGAGAAATTCTTGAAGATTTACATTACATCACATTACAATGTTGCCTTTTAGCATAGTTTTGCTGCACAACCCCTTCATTCCATTCCGGTCCGCCCTAGCAAATTACCCCCGATCAGATGACAGTGACCTTTTTTAAAACTGTTTTTCACTGCACGTTAAAAAAGCCGTGAATGATAATGAATGGAATTGTTCAAATGATAAAGAAAAACAACAAGAGACAGGTTAACACATCTTAGGACAAAAATCTGTTCGCTTTTGGAGGCATTTAATTGTCATCTAAGAAGTTGTTTAATAGTTGTTTTAAAGCAAGTTATAAAGGGTCTCTCCTGTAACTGTAAACTGCACTCCGAGATCAACAGCTAAAAATTAAATGTGGTGCTATCAAAGTCGTAGCAGGATTTTATTTCGGGGGTGTTTACTCGACAGTGAGCAAGTCCACAAGCAACTGAATCAACTGACTAAGGGGTTTGCAGAAGCGTCGTGAACTCACATTGTTGGCTCGCATAGCTACCTTGGTAAGAGAGCTGGCGGCCGCGCGTCTGCGAAAGAGAGCGTGCGGGTCGCGGTTCGATTCCCGAAGGTGGCTATTTCAGAGATTCAAAAATCTCGGTATAGCACGGTCCGTCCACGAGGACCTAAATGGCGTGGCGTCCATTCAAACGGGCGAGCGGTGGTGAAGGATCTCACCCTCAGGGTCGAGGCCATAAGACAGCCGCTATATAAAAATTCGATTACATTTACATTTACATAGTGGGTTCTGGATGGCCAATACACACTGTAAGCTTAGTTTCCTACATAATTTGCTAGTGAATGCATTATTTCCTTCTTAAATTATTTCGTATCAAGGGTGTTCAAACAAATCATCAGTTAATGGCCAAAACATCAAAATAATCAAAAAATGCTCACCTACTCCTGCTTCCCATTCAGCCGTCCTAGTCCATCCTCTCGAGTTGAAGGAAGTCATTCAGTCATCTTCCTGTGAAAGTGACAAATAGAACATGTAATTAAATAACAATCAGAATTCAAAAGAACCAGCATTAAAAAAATTAGATCAAATTGAAAATAAATGTTTAAGAAAGAGTACCGGTAATTATATAGGTTTTTTTTAGTAGCTTTCTTAAATACGAGAAATTTAAATATAAAGCTTTCATTTAGAAAATACAAATAAATAATATATATTGTGATGCTATGGTAGTCACTGAATTTCAGAATCTTACTCAAACAGTGGCGTATAGCCAGGAATTTATGATGGAGGGAGGCTATGGCCTGGTCGGATGCCCGTCCTGGCACCAACCCAACAGTATTACAGTAAATAAAAAGGGAATAAAGTAACAAAGGAAATAAGCTAAGAAAAACAATTGTTACTTCAAACACTTGTTTTTTTTATTATAAGTAAGTAAGTAAGTAAGTAAGTAAGTATATACTTTAATGGACCGCCTGCAAACGCACTGCGGGAACATCAATCAGTTATGAACAACAATGAATATATATATATATACATAACTAAATAATCAATAGGCCTAATAAAGTATAAGTGAAAATGCAGTTAATTTCATTGTTACATAAAGTATGCTAAATAGCAGAATAAACATTTCGATAGTCATTTATATATCATTCGTGTAATAAAACCTTTCCTAGTTAAGGTATCAGCATAAGGAATCTCTCGATTGTGTGATCGAGGGCGGAGGGAGTAGGTAACATACTTTATAGGAGGCAACAGGCAAGAGATAAATGGATAAATAAGTGGATAAATAACCTATTCAAAAACTTTTTCCTAAGCCAATGGGGGAAGTTTTAACCCCAAAAAGCCCCTTGGCTACGCCACTGTACTCAAACAATGTTTAAAGGTCAACTTCAAAATTTAAATCAATCACTAAAATTTGAAAAAAGACAAAAATTAAGTTACCAAGTCTTGCTTTGGTACATGTTTTTATACGACCACCAAGACACCAAGAACTAATGTTGCAGCGTTGTTATCTTTAATAAATCCAACTTCTAGTTTGCCGAGAATCCTTTTAATCGATCCAGCTTCTGTTTAGGCAAGCATCTGTTCGATAAATCTCGCTTCTATTTCGCCAGCAAATATTTTTCATCAATTTTTCATTGAAAATTATTGTTCATCAAACCATCTTCAATTTCAGCAGAATGACTGCACTAACCCTAAAACTAACCCTAACCGACCCTCACGATGAATAACCTGAGCCCTAACCGACCCTCACGCGATAAATCCCGCTCCTATAGACCATTTCTGGCGCGAACCGTTACCATGGCGAAGCTATACCATCGTGCATAGCGGTTCCGCGCCATATTTACGCGTAGGGCAAAAGCTGCTGTTCGTTATTGACAACTTTAAAAGTTATTTTTCATTTGCCATCGCTGTACTAGGTACCGAATTGCAGAATTGATGTACTAGGGGAAGTAAAATAAAACAGATTCGCTTTCCTTTAACTAACACCACGCGTGTAAACCGCTGGATTGTAAAAAAAATGGATGTATGCCACCGCCGACGGAACGAAGCATCCATGGGTTGATCATATAGCCTATTATTATATTATTTCTACTTTCATGGTTAACTAGACCCGCACTTTGATATCGCCGTTAACATTTTTGGCAACTAGGTCTACAGCTCATTTGAAGGCCCCTGTCATGATTTATAAAGCACGCTAAACGTAAACGTTCATGAACAATTCGTACAATACAAGAATTGTCTATGCTTGTTTACGTTGAGTGCTTTTGTCAATCTCGTGAGGGGCCTTAAGCTATAAGATCAACTGTTGATTGTTGACACTTTATAATATGACTGTCTGAAGATAGGCTATATTTATTACAAGGTGGGGATTGGTGGAATGGATTGGTTGGATGGTGAAAGCATCAAGAAGACATTTTGGCAGACTGTGTTGTTGAAAGGTTTGGCTAGAGATAGGACATCGAAAATAACTGTTGGAAATGCCAATCAAAAAGTTTTTATACAGAAAATTTTATTCAACAAACCATGTAATTATACAAGACAGTACTGTAGTAACTTGCACATGGCAGATTTATTGCGATTAGTTCACCTTTCAGATTCAAAAGGGAAATTTACAGATATTACACTAGGGCTTATTGTATTGCTAACAGGTAAACCAGCAGATGACGAACTGAACATTGATTATGTTCCAATGATCTGTTTGGCCTACAGCCATATGCCAGTCAAGTTTGAGGCAGGTTATTGACAGACACAAACGGTGTAAACTGAGATTACAGAGAAACGGGAACTGGAAGCAGCCGCTGTCCTGCTTGACCTGAGCTACAAGGAAACTGGCACTTTTTGTCAAACCGATAGTACAAATAGTCTGTTGAAACACAGACTGATTACACTTCCTGCGATTTGCTTTCCATATCTCAAAGAAATAATGCCCTGAATTTCCAGCGTTCCAGCACTTAATTAGGCCATTAGTGTTAAGCTACCGAGCCTGTTGTGTAGCCGACCTGCTTGTCGTGCGAAGCTGGCCGTATTTCATATAACTTGTATCTGTAATCATTCTGCGGTCTGTCAGATTGAATGTCAATAAACGAAGATTATTATTATTATTATTATTATTATTATCTGACTTTAAGCATAAAAGTTGCTAAACTCATTGGGGTCATTGATTCTTTGACCAATAAGATTTCACAACAGTAGGCTACTACAGAATTAAATGCAAGGAACTATGGAACAAGCACATCTAGCCACACACAATGAAAGCCTTAAGCTGAAACTTAAGTCCTACAGTACATTTGGAGTAAGTTCAATTGAAATGGATGATGCCAAGACAAAATATACTGGCTTACCAAATTACTCAACATTTAAAGTACTTTTAAGACAAAGAAAAATGAAACCAAGCGAGATATAACCAGACTGGGCCTGCATATTAATTGAATTTTTCATGCAGAGACCATGAGCAGCGCTATATAAACTTATAGATACAATACAATACCATCACCATTAAAGGCAAGAGCACCAACATTTTTTAACTTCAAGCGTCACAACTGACAATACTGTCAAGTGCCTGATTGGCACAAGTCCATCTGACAGTGTCACTTGCATATCATCTTCTTTGGGTGGTCGTGTGAGTGATCGTGCTATAGTAATTGATTCCTATCTGTTAACCAAGCTTTATCCACGTGATATTATATTAGCAGACCGTGGTTATACTATAAAGTTTGACTTTGAAATGTATGGTGTTAATCTTGTAGAGCCAGCATTCACAAATGGTAAAACAACTAATAGCAGAGCACCACATTCCATAGCAGTCACATGTAACATGCATGTCTGGAGTACAACCAGGACATGGATATAATATTATATGATTAAATAAAAAATCGACAGGTTTCAATTTTGAGATTGATATGTAAATCAGAAACTTCGCCAAATGTTGCTGAGCTGCTATATTCTCACTTTCAAGATCATACCTTGTAGCAGCATTTTTATATGGTTAATTGCAATGCATGGTCTTCTGAAAGAGGCTTTTAGATGGATTTTGCATGCATGGCATCGTGAAAGAGAGACGCACTAATGCGGCCTTTCGACATTCATGCCACAGGCCACTCTAACACTGCAATCTTGCGGTTGCTTCCAGTGCACTGCTTCCCATTGTGTTACAACCAAATTCTGAAACGTGTTTTTCAATAAATGTTTCAATTCTGTTTCTGAAAACATTTCATATCTAGAATGATAGAATTGTCCAATGTTTACTGCAAACCTAGGCAGGGCCAAAAGTGAGCCGGGTCTGTCGGGGTTCGCGACTCGGCATTGATTTTCATGACCTGCTGGTGCCGGGTCTCAGCCGGGTCGCTTGTTTAAAAATTGTGGGCAAACGACTTTTAAAAAAGGCTGTGATATATCAAAAAGACGTAAAAGTGGTCTTATTTAAGAAAAATTTCGGCAAATGACTAAAACAGGTTGTCAGAAAAATTTCGGCTCAAAATCGTCAGCTTGTCTGCCAAAGTCCGACCCGCCAACTTTTCCAAACTACTCTCAGCCCTGAACCTAGGAGCAATATACTCTGCAAAGTTTGGGTTCTAGCACAGTAGATATCACAGCGTCCGGAGCACAGACTTTCAAGTCTGCCAGGAATGCCGAGGTGTGGTTTGGCTTTTCTGATTTCGGTGCACCAGGCAAGTGTTCTGGACGAAGAGTTACGGTTGGTGCTAGAATTCCACGATGCGGTTGATCAAAGTCGATGTCACGTGCTTTCCTTGGTTCAACCTATGGACATGAACAAACCAAAACAATTTGTAGTTAGTCTGGATGTGTTAAAACAAAATTAAAATATGCAACTCATACTGGTCATCTTCTCTCATCCAGCAATGTCGTGTAAAGTATTTGACAATTTTAAGATTTTAATAATTGATTAAATATGTTGCTATATAAAAATAGTGAGTTTTTTTATTCCTCCATTTCTGTGATTGTTCTGATAATATCGAAATCGAAATGTTTCATCTTGTTTCTATTCCTCCAAATTAAGTGTAAACAGTTCTATTAAACAAATGTGCCTAATAAAGTCACAGAGGTGATCATCTTATGCATGCATGCTAGTTTTGCATCTGTCTTCAAATAAAAAATTTCTCTTGTAGTTTCTACCTTTGTGGTGCAAAAATTAAACATATCGGTAATTGTCACTTCTTGAAACATTGTAATGTACAATTGTTGCTACACAGGGCTGAAAGGGAGCCGGGTCGGTCCGGGTCTGTGACCCGGCATCGATTTTCGAGACCCGCTGTTGCCGGGTCTCAGCCGGGTCGCTTGTTTAGTCAAATTCATACTAAAAAAGGTCATCCACTTTTTTGGGCAGAGAAAAAAAGAACTTTTCATCGACATTTCGGTCGGATGACAAAAAAAACAGGTCGTCAGAATTTTTGACCACCAAAAGATGATGGAAAAATTTTTCGGCAACACTCAGCCAAAAATCTCGCGACAGTGTCATACCCGGCAACTTTTCCAAACCACTTTCAGCCGTGCTGCTACAGCATTTTAGCTCAAAGATCCAATAATCCTGTGACCAGGTACTGAAGAAATTTTAATTGCATGTGAAAACTAAACATAGCACCTCTCAAAGATGACATATAGGTGTGACACAAAACCTATGCGCTATATGACAAACATGCATATAATCACACTTGAAAGACTTACGGTACTCGTCTGATAAAAGTCTGGTTCCACTGTCACTGTTCAGATGTACACAACTTCTGGTTGTAATGCAGTCGTGTGGCTGTCTCGATCTTGAACAGCACAGCAGCAATGTGTGAGCACACCTCTCCCAGCCTGAAAAAAGAAATCCTTCACTATACAGATATCTTGACTCTATATTTATGCCATACATGCAATGCAGATTAAATATTTCTGACAACCATTGACATTTTGACCAAAGATCCTGTAGCCTGTAGCCCAACCCGTGGCCCGTGAGCCAAAAAAAGGTCTGCCTGGCAGGCCTCAGAAAATGGCCGTCATCTGAGTCATCTCAAAGAATTTTTAAAAATATTTGAAAAAATTTACAATTTGGACAGAATGGAACACAATTATTTTCTAAATTACAAATTATTTTAATATTTTGACGTCTATAAATAACATCAAACATTCTATTTTACAATTGTATATGCTTCTAGTTAAATAAATTTTAGCCTTGTGGCTCCCAATGTCCATCAACTAAGAAATGTGGCCCCTGTTGTCCTCAAACTTAGAAGAAGTGGCCCTAAAGTCCAAAAAGGTTGGGAACCACTGCTGTAGCCCATCACAAAATTTTTAGATTGTCTACCAAGAGAGCGACCAAGTATAACCGTTTGGGCAGTGTGTGAATTGTGGAAAAATAACTGGGGTGGCGGGTGGACTATGATTCACTTGGAATTTGGGTGTGAAAAGCAGACTTTATAATAGCGCTCTAAGAAGGAAATTCTCACTGATTTGGGGCTCGCATTAATGTGATTGGGAACAACAACTAATTTACAGAACATTATAATCAACTCTTACCCGGCCATGCAGGTACAATGTGCAGATTCTACCGACGAATCCCTTTCACGAATGGCAACCCAACGGAATGTGGTGTACGTATCTGTGACAGACTGCGATCTCATTACTTTGGCTTTGATAATGCTAAAGCCAGAACCAGAACGTCGATGGTAGCATGTCTGAACCCAGCCATTTATCAAAAAGTTATAAGCTTCCAGAGAACGATAGGCATGCATCTTCTCGCGTGTAAACGGTCCTGGCGAATCTATCAACTACACGTAAATAGCTCCGGATTCAAGAGAGAGCCATGGCAGTGAGTACCGTCGTCGACCCACTTCGATGCATCCTCAATGGGTTATCACCGTCCACTTGCAGCCCAATACTTCCAAGCTTGAATAAATATCGTTCTCTAGCTTCTGTATTCAAAGATAAATAGTATGAACCAATTTTAAATTAATGAATTTCAACGATAAAATAATAAGATAACAGCTTTGCCACACGCAACTGCAGCTCTTTTGCCCTACCTAATTAAATATGCATAACCTGATATTTAGAAAGATCAAAAATATTTCCCGCGTGAAATGGTCTATATTTTCGTCAAGAAATATTTTTCATCGAATTTATAAATGTTGGCGGTCGGATAAAAAAAAACAAGAACCCTGGCTTTATCCTAATCGAAAAATAAAGTAGAAATGAAATTGAAAGCTTGTAGGCCTAATTAACAAATACACGCTCAAAATTATCAAATACACAATATAAATAAATTATAGGCTATCACTGCAGTGCTTTAATAAAATTAAGGCACTGAGTTTCGTAGTAAAAAACGTAAACCGCTTCGAGCTCAGGTCTAGCTGTAGCTCACAAATCGTTAATTCGATCTGGAAATTGGAAATTTCCATAAAATTTGATAATTTTTCAATTCAACAATCCGGTTGACAGACCGCAACCGGTTACAGTACAATTATGCGATTATCTTAATTAAAATCCGATCTTTGAGTTGCCGTAATACCTTAATTTCGATGATGAATCAGAAGAAACAGCATTTTGCACAGCAGAAATCAAAAGAACTTCGATGAAGAATGGCAAATTTCTTGAAAAAACCCTGAAAATGTTGAAATGCGTCGATCTCTTCTTAAAAATCGATTCCTAGGCAACGTCTAAATATGATCGAGATGCGAATGACGTCATCTTTGTCTTTGCAAGATTCCGTCCTCGTTTGTCATTTATTCGTTTGCGAATTTATATAGCGCAGGGATTTAATCAACGCCCTCATTCGAAATTAAAGGCTCTTCTTCCAAGAACTCTTGATCGTCTAATCTGATCCTTCCAATTCACAACCCAGACGACACTCGCCTTAATTAGCAGCGCTGCTCTTCTCCATCTGATCCTCTGTCAACTGGACTCGCGATCGACCTCTGTTTGAACTAGCCTATTCTTATCTGACTCAACGCAGCACTCGTGCAGTGCCGGTGTTAGCACCCCCCGCACCCCCCGGTTGGGGGCCTCAAGTTTGAAAGGGGCCTCCAAATTTAGCTGTTCAATATACCTATTTGTGACTGTATATTTCTTACACTGGCGTATTCACTTGGGGCCCCCGGTACGGTCTGTTACATGCCTCATTGCCTCAACATACCATGACACTGCCATGTAGCAGACCTACTACAGATATCATACTGATTTTTGGCGTAAGAAGAGTCTAGCCATCTAAACTAATCAGACCAGTTGAGTCTACTTTCTCAAACGCAGCGCTTAGCCTGTAACTTATTCTAAACACTAATAAAATGAGGCCTAAAAATAAAACCTGGATGAGGCCCCCAAATAAAGCCTGTGCAGGGCCCCAGATGTCATTGGGACGTGTATGGTCTCAAGGTTGTAAGGGGTCTCTAGATTTAGGCGGTAATTATACCTTTAAAGACTGTTCATTCCTGAAACTACGCTCCAAATTATATATTGAGACAAAACATACCAAATAATATTACGCAAACCAATTCAGCAATATTATTGTCCTTGAACCAAGGGCGGAGACTTAGGAGGAACAGAGGCATAGACCCCACAATTTGTGGTGGGGGCGGATTCTTTATATTCTCCCAATATTTTAGAAATATTTCATAAATATTGTAAATATCTTCAGCGTTATCCACTGTCTATCCATGATTATCGATTCTGTTAAGATGACAGTTTAAAATACGACCATTAGGCTAAAGCGTGGAAATCGAAAAATGAAAAAAAAGAAGAGGGGACATTTATTGAGGTCTTAAAAGTTTAAAACATGTATGTGAGCACCAAAATTATGAACAATTTTGCTCAGATGACAGTTTCAAATGCAACAGCTACAGTGAACAAATTCCAAATTTTTGTAGCAATTAGGAGGTGTCGACACTCTGAAGTCCTAAACCATGAATAACAGCATTGAAAAAAATGGAGCACTATTGTCACGATGACAGCTTAAAATTCTACCTGTAGGCCTACAGTGTGGAGATCAGTGTTATTTCAGTTATGGTTTTTCAGTTACAGTTTAAGTTACAGTTATCTATTTTTTATTTTTCAGTTACAGTTTCAGTTAAGTTAACTGCAATGAGATTTTTCAGTTTCAGTTACAGTTATTTCTTATTTTTCAGTTACAGTTTCAGTTACAGTTATTACGTGTATATTCAAACGTCACAACTACTAAGACACTGATCACAGTCACACATATTGCGCAAAGTTCCCAGAAAGTTGAATAGGAGATCAATCTGATTTTACATATTGTCGGTTGACTTTAAGAAACACACTACATTCCAGGTTTACACTTCGATTGATTGCTTTTGACTTTGTCAGCAGGTTCTTTCTTTTGTTTTTCCTTGACCTGCAGCGTTGCATACACATCTTTATGCCTGCTCTGTAGATGATTGCGAAGATTTGTCGCATTTTCCCCGTTAAGTAGCGTACCACACTCGTGGTTTTCTGAGTCATTTTTTATTACCAGTGCGAACGTAACAGCGACTTTTGTCTATTGCCGCTTAAAAAACAAAATGTTCCCACATGGTTCTAGTCGAAAATTGTTTAACCGTTTACCGCCGAAACCTGAGCAGGAAAGGAATAGGAAAGGGACAGGAACCGGAAGTGAAATGAACATAGAGAACTTAACGTGTAGTAGAGTAGAATTTCCGCTCAATAAGTAAGTTTAAAAAAAACTTGTTTTATTTTCAAGTTAACTCCTTTTGATTCTTCAGTTATACAGTTATTGTTTTTCAGTTTCTATTACAGTTTCAGTTATTCAACATTTTTCAGTTTCAGTTTCAGTTACAGTTAACTGGCAAAGATTTTTCAGTTATTCTGCTATTTCAGTTACAGTTTCAGTTAATAGAAATAACACTGGTGGAGATTTCACAAATTGTAACAATTGAGAGGGGACATTTATTGAAGTATTAAACCATATCTATCGATCAGCTCTTAAATTATGAGAGTTTTAAGATGACAGCTTAAGGTTTAGGGGGCCTCAATTTTTTGGGGGGGGGGCCTCAGATACCCTAGCGCCGGCACTGCACTCGTGAATAAGGTGGTGCCCGTGCTTGGCTATTTCAAGTGGTAGGCCTACTTTAGAAATTTCAATCAATCAATCAAATAATTTTAGTTTGCAACGAAAGTATATAATTATATGGCAGGTTTACACATCTTGCTCATTGGTTACAAGAAAGGAGGCCCTATAGGGATAAAATAATCCCGCTTTCTAAGGACACCAACTAATATACATGTAATTTGAGTTAACGATGTGAGGTGGAGTCTACGATTGCATTGGAAGAAACTGATGTTAAGGTAGGCTCGATAACATTAGGCCTATAGCCTACCTACGGATAGATTACTACGACGATAACTTAATTATTGAGCTATAATTAGGCCTATAGTGTTTATCAAATAGACTTAGCCTTAATCCTTCCAAGACCCAATTGATTTGGTTTGGAACCAAGGAACAATTAGCCTACATAAGCTTGATCTTTAATTACTGGCCACATTATTCCCTGACTTTACCTTTCCTCTAGTGTTCGTGATCTAAGTGTCACACTTGACAGTGCTCTGATATTTAGGCTACTGCAGAACACCTGTCACTCTTGACCCGTTCCTGTTACTACCACTTGAGACGACTTAGGGCAATTAATTAGAAGATCTGTGTCCTCCAAGGTGTTTACGACTATGGTACATGCTTTTATCTCCTCACGAATTGACTACTGCAGCTCCCTACTAATTGGGCTTCCTAAGGTTCGCTTGTCATCTAGCTGTGCAATCTGTCCTAAATTCTCTTGCTAGACTTATTGCACGACTTCCTCGATAGTCGCACATCTCTACATTCATGACTCAGGACCTTCACTGGCTTCCGATCTTTGCCCGAATCAGATACAATTAAGGTCTGCATTAATAATTTCTAGTAACTAGGCCTATAAGTCCCTGCAGTGCTATAGCGCCTATAAATACCTGTGTGACTTAATGTAACTGTAAGCCTCTTTCTGCAAGATCTTCACGCCCTCTTCGTTCTGCTGACCACTTTGATCTATTTGTAGCCAGATCACGAACCTCATTAACCCAACATCGAGCTTTTGCTATTGTTGGTTCTTTAATTTGGAATCACCTTCCTTCTGAAATTCGTGGCAGATTTCTTGTAGGAAATTCACCTGCATCTTTTCGCTGCTTGAAGACTTTTCTTTTTCATGGACCTGCCACGCTGAGAGCGCTTCTGAATAGCTCTGCTGCGAGAAGCGCTTTACAAATGCTTCATTAGATTAGATTAGATTAGATTAGTAGCCTATGTACATGTTTTCCCATCAACAATTTAACTCACAGTGCAGCCTTCATAAGAACAGATGCAAATCAATATGGCCGACCGTAGAGTCGCACATAGGCCACACCCTTTTACAAACCGTCTATTAAGTTACGAACAGGTTGGATAGATAATAAATAATATTATTCTTCACGGGAATAAAAAAATTCGTCATCGTTACCATACTGCAGGCATTCTTAGATAGGGGTGACGGGTTTATTTATAGCTTCTGCTTTCATTTTCGTACGGGTTCAAACTCTATGTTTACAACTCACGTGATGCACGTCACAGCACGTGATGCTAAATGTAAACAAACTAAACATGGGCTCCGGTTCGGTTGTGCTTTTTGTCGTTTCTCTGGTTTTGGTCGAAATTAATGCTTCCTATATCGCTGTCAACGAGAGTCTTTACAAGAATTATGATGATATTAGATTCCAATTTCATGATTTCATCGCAAAGTATAAGAAACTTTACGCCATCGGAAGCGAGGAGTATTTTACGCGCCTGCATGCGTTTAAGGTACCGACTTTAACACTGAATCGCGAAATATTTACCTTTTTATGACCGCTTTGCTCTAAAGACAATTTTTGCATACAGGAATTATATTATTTTGCTTGCCATTGTTGTTGTTGCTTTTAGTAATTGTTATACTTGCTTAAATAAAAAATTGGCCTACGTACAATGCAGCTGCATTTGGTAGGCTATTACCCTCCTTTCAAAGTTCAAAAGGAGGGAGTGAATGTAACGACAACAAGTTAAGTCAAAACATCGGTGATGCAGAAAACGTGGACCTAGTTCCAAGTTCCTTAAAGTCGTTAAAGGATGTACACGGGGCATGTGCTGTCTTGCACCACCCTGAACATAATTTATTAAGAAAATCATTTAACGACATTTGCCTTGCGTAATCGTGAAACCAAAACTCCAAACAGCTGATGTGAAATTAGGCGCAGGGCATCAGCTTATTCACGAGCGCATAGCGCATCAATTGATGTCTGTTCATTTGAATCACGGACATCATCTTATATATTTTTTAGTAAGGTTTCTTCGTTGTTAGCTTTGCACGGCCACAATTTTGAAGCAATCGACCCCAATCTTTCGCAGGGGGTTGGGGGTTGACCCGACACTGGTCATTGGGGGGTCGGCGAATCTCTGTCACCATGGGGCCAGGGAGGGTGGGAGGAAGGGCGGGAGGGGATGGTGGGATGGAGGGAGGAGGGGTGGTAGGGAGGGTGGGAAAGTGGGAGGGATGGAAGGAGGGTGTGAGGGATGGTGGGATGGAAGGAGGGATTGGCGGGGAACGGCCCGAATCCTAAAATTCCCGGGCAACACCGGTGCCGCAGCTAGTAATTTATAAAGTCGTCTCGTTATTATAAGCCCAAATGTACTGATGGACACTAATATAGTGATTAATTATATTAGTAATGGTAATAGTAATAATATTATGAGGTGATCTTAAGTACGCATTACTCAGGTCCATAGGCCTGATTGGTTACGACATTTGTTGCATGTTGAGCCGGACTCTGCAACTCTCTCTGCCTGTCTTCGAAACCCTGAAGTTCACTCTTGAATCATTCATTTCAGACATTTATATAGCGCCTCTTCACGAGTATTTACTTAGAAGCGCTCCCGACCCAACTGTGGCTAGAGAGTCTTTAAACTTCGATAGAAATGCGGCAGCCGTGTTTAGTCGGTGTTGACACGCCAGAGCACTACCTACCCAACCAATCACGTATTGCTGAACTGTCACCGGCTCTGGAAAGACAGATGTTGGTTTCTAGACTGATGCTTTGATACTTCTGAGAAGCAGTATTAGCTCACCCATCCAGCACTCTCTATGTTGCTTTTCTTGTTTGGGACATCCCTGCTTGGATGACTATGACTCCATTTTATGGTGTGATCTGTGTTTCATTTCAAAGCATGTCTCTGTCTGAAGTTCATCATCATCATTCAACATTTTCATTTACAATCTGACATGATACGGACTGCACAATTCATAGTAAAGTTTTTACATTATTTAAAATTACACTTATTTTGCACATTTCTGTTGTAATAGTTTCTCATCGCTGTAGCTCTCTCTTATTCATTGGTATAAAAAATTGGAAATTTAATTTTCATGATCTTTATATGGCTGTAAATTATCTGTTGCAGTCGAACCTATTATTGTATGCCAAGCTGAATGCACTGCAGGATCACCTGGACAGCGCCATTTATGGGGTCACAAAATTTTCAGACTTGACTCAGGATGAATTCAAGGGTAAGTATATAAAAGCATTCCACATTTAGCATATATAATATATATTAAAATAACAATAATGATAACAATAATAATGCATTTAGAGGCTCCTTCGTAAGACCAGTGCCCGACATGAATGAGGTACCATATAGCTGTTCCAGATCCATTGCTTTTATAATATTTCTAAGTCCCTGGGGAATGAAGTACCTAAGGGCATTAAAATAATATTATTTATAGTAATAATAATGATGATAATGTAATAATAATAATGATAATAATAAAAATAATAAACAATAATGTTGAGTATGGTAAGAAACGACATTCATCTACCAAAGATTTCGGTGACCATTCAGCGCTAAAACG
Source organism: Lumbricus terrestris (assembly GCA_949752735.1). NCBI lineage: Eukaryota > Metazoa > Annelida > Clitellata > Crassiclitellata > Lumbricidae > Lumbricus > Lumbricus terrestris. The sequence goes on from OX457044.1 coordinate 9,874,946, forward strand.
CTGTGGCCTTCACAGGATCTTTTGTTGCAGTGTGATAATGATGATGATGATGATCATCATAACAATAACAATAATAATAATATTAACAGCAGAGACACAGCTTTTCTGTATCAGCGCCTATCTATGGCCATTCAGTGCTTCAACACAGTCGCTTTCTGCAGAACTTTTCCCATGTGCGAAGACACCATTTCAGGACGCGGCCCCAATTTTTCCAATCCCAAGGGATCGTAATTATGTACCTCGAGGAAAATAATATTGATAATAATAATAATTGTGATTTATAATTACGTTTGTTTATTAACTAATTCAAATTGACATTACCGAGTCAGAGAAGCTATCCAATGCTGAGTGTGCACTGCTGGGTAGGACAGAGGCGGATCCAGAGGGGCCAGAGGGCAAATCCGGCCATGGCCCCCATTGAGAAATGCTCATAGAATGTGGCCTTCCATTTGGTTTCAACAAGCTTTCAGCAGCGTGTTTCAATGGTATATTTTCCAGACAAGTCGGCTAAATGACCAAAAAAGGTCATCAGTTTTTTGGCAAGAAAAATGGTATATATATTTCAAAATGTACATATTCAAGGCACGTTGGACCAAATGACTTTAAAAAAAGGTCATCAGTTTTTTTGGGTGAAAGACCAACAAAAGTTTCCAAAATTTTTGGCCCCCCTTCAAAAATTTCTGTATCCGCCTCTGGGGTAGGAAACCAGTGTACTGTCTCCACCTTATGGCTGGAAGCGTCACCAAAATGAGGAATTTGTCGGATTGCTGAGCTTACTATAATGCTTGTTAAGTGCATAACAAAAGGGAAAGATAATGATATAGGGTAATGTTTCTTTGTTCAGAGAGGTATTTGTCGAGTTTGAAATTCACAGCCGACACGTCCTCAGGTGCCAGCAATTCCGCTTCTAAGAATCTGCGGTTAACATCACGACAAATTCCACAGAGATTTGACTGGTAGGAAATTACTAAGTGTACTTCCAGCTTTCTCGTTGTGATGAATGTTGGGATCAGAACATTTGGTTTTTGTGTTTTACCTGGGACTATGGTTGCTGACGGGATATGAATCTGATGATAATAGAGTCATTGAACTAGGCTATGTCTGTGACTACATCCTGGACCTTTGCAGGACAAATCGGCCAGTTGCATATGTTTTATTGTCGACTGTCATAGTAAAATGAATTAGTTTAATCAAGGGAACTGCTAAGTACCCAGGTAGACGACCACATGCATCGCCCGTGACACATCAGAAAAGACAGTCTCTCTTATTGGCTGACGGTTTGCGGCTTCATATTCCTTCGATGTTAGTCCCAGCCTACTTATTTAAACTGCGTTAAGAAACAGGGAAATAGTCAGGAGAGAAATGGTAGAGTAAGACACCACAAGAATTAATGACTGTCACCATCATCATCATCATCATCATCATCATCATCATCATCATCATCATCATCATCATCATCATCATCATCATAGATCTCATCATCTTCTAAACCTGCAACATCTGCAGTAGGCATTTGAATGTGTTGTTTGATAGCATGTTGATAATAGAAGAACAGCAACAGAGACAAATATGTCATAGAAGCTATTTCAATTCCTCTGACAGAAATAATAAATTGCTCCATTGTTAGTGGAATTGTTCCTAATAGTTTGAAAATTGCCAAAATAATTCCCATCTTTAAGGCCGGAGATAGGAATCAATTAAGTAACTATCGACCAATATCTATCTTGCCATATTTCTCCAAGTTTTTTGAAAAGATTATTTATCGAAGAATAATGACATATCTAACAGTAAAGAATATATTGTACACAAGTCAGTATGGCTTTCGAACAGGCCACTCTACATACATGGCCGTAATGGAAATGTATGATAAAATCTCTGAAGCCAAGGAGGAAAACCACTTTTCTATGGGTGTCTTCTTTGACTTATCTAAAGCATTTGACACGGTGAATCATAAAATTCTGATAAGCAAACTTGAACATTATGGCATAAGAGGTGTATGTCTTGATTGGCTTATAGATTACTTAAGAAATAGAAAGCAGAGTGTCTTATATAACGGGAACATTTCACATGAAACTGATGTTACTTGTGGTGTGCCACAAGGTTCTGTATTGGGTCCACTTTTGTTCCTAATATATGTGAATGATATTTCGAACAGCTCGTCATTACTCAGCTTTGTCATGTTTGCTGATGACACCAATGTGTTTATGTCAGATAAAGTTATCGAAGTCTTGGTTAACAAAATTAATGCCGAATTAAAACTTGTAGGCGATTGGTTTAAAGCCAACAAATTATCGCTGAACCTTGAGAAGACGAATTTTATTTTGTTCTGCTCTAAAATAAAACTTAGAACAGCAACAAATTGCAATATATCGATTAAAATAGATGAACAATGTATTTGTAGGGTATCCTCAACCAAATTTTTGGGTGTTCACATTGATGAACAATTAACATGGAGGGAGCATATAAACTCTATATCCAAAAAGATATCCAAAAATATAGGCATAATCTCTCGTGTTCGACACCTTATGCCGCGAGATATACTTGTGAATTTATATTACTCTTTGATATACCCTTATATGTCATATTGTAATATTACGTGGGCTTCCACATACCACACTCGTTTAACTATCTTGGCAACCCTGCAAAAGCGAGCTGTTCGAATTATATGCAATGCACCTTTTAGAACCCACACTCAACCATTGTTCAGTGATTTGAAAATTCTGCCTTTTAACTACATTAATAAACTACAAATTGGAGTATTTATGTATAAACAACACAGGAATTTAATCATAACGAGCTTCAACCACTGGTTTTGTAGAAATTCAGACGTTCATGGCCATTATACGTGATCTGTAAATAGATACCACCAAAGAAGTGTTCGTACCACTACTGGACTACATAGTATTAGAATATGTGGACCGTTGATGTGGAATTCTCTGCCTATTGATCTTACTTGTGTATCTACAATGTACCAATTCAAATACAAATTGAAATTATTTCTTTTGGATACTATTGCATAAATGCACAAAATGGTTTGTTTTGATGTGCACTACCTACACGTGCACTGTTGTGTTCTCTTACTGTTGTGTTTTTTAGTTGTTTTTTTAGTTTAGCTTAGCTTAGTTTGTTTGTTGTTTTGTTTTCCCCCACTTCTTTGAGTTGCATAGCTTATATTCAATGCACTTCGACATGTAATTAGGGCGACCCTGTTAGCGGAACCTTACGTTCCTTTGGGCTTACCCCTTTGACATCAATGTACGTGACATTTTCAACAACTGTTTGTTTGTCTGTGCAATACTGTATGTACACATATACATGTTTCACGATGATCAATAAAGTATTTTGATTGATTGATTGATTGATTGATTGAAGACTTCAAATTGTGATAAGAAAATAAAGCATCATATTGATTAGAAATTGAGCAAATGAACGGATTAATAATTGATTGGTTGATTGATTGATTGATTGAATAATAAATTATTTTTGCTCTTGAAGACCATTTTGTTCCATAGTGGTTTGTGTGTGTTAGGTCAGCACAACCTTGAATTGGTCTCACTTGAAGTGGCGCTATATAAAGTTAAAGCTCACAATTGCAAAATTAAACCTTGTTTGATACAATGGATAAAATATAGAACCTGGTTTGCAATTACGTGAAATTAGTAAGTAGGTAAGTGGACTTTATTTGCATCTGACAGATACACATGCATTAAATTGTTTACTATGAATTCTTTCATTTTTGCGATACACTATTGCAGGATCAGATTGTGAAGTCACACATGCACAACTATATATAAGAAAAGATGTTAAAGAAATAGTACCATAATAATTATGATAATTTTCAAGCATTTATGAACTGTAATTTATGATAAATGGAGGTGCAACAATAATTTATCAATCAATCAATCACTGTAACAATCAATTAGTCAATCAGATGCAATTCGTCTGCATGTTAAGACTGTGTCTGTTTGTGGTTGGTAGGAGGTCCAAGGGAATCATAACGGAACCGCGAAACCAAATGCAATGTGGCAGCTGTTGGTAGGTGTTGAATTTCTGATGAGTGAACGTCTCTAATATTAATAGACTAAGTTTGCCAAACTGCTAAAGGTGTTCATATTGTGGTTGGCACACCGGTATGGAATACCTGTTGAGCTGCGCCTGTTCCATAGGTCTGACACATTCTATAAACACTTGAAACTGTTCTTTTGGCCGTGCTGGAGTTGGGAGCACCTCTGAGTAGTTTCCTTGAAGAAGTGCTAATGAGTCGATGAATGACTGAGGCATACAGGTTCAATTCTCATCTTCTGAGATGTTTATCGTACAGGGACCTTGTGGAAGTCCTTCACTTACGATTACTCGAGACAGCCAATTGATGCTCTCAGTCGTTAAATTGGGAAGATGAAGAATAAGAGCAGTCCCTTAAGGCAGTAGTTCCCAACCTTTTTTTGACTTTCGGGCCACTTTTTCTAAGTTGAAGTACATGAGGGCCACTAATTGAAGGACATTAGGGGACCGCAAGGCTAGAATTTAATCAATTAAAAGCATATAAAATGGTTGTAATTGAATCGAATTATAATGTTTGATGTTATTTATAGACGTCAAAATAAAATAACTTGTAATAGAAAATAATTATTTGTTATATCCTGTCCAAATTGTCAATTTTTTAAAATACTTTTTTAAAATTCTTTGAGAGATGAGGGCCATTTTTGGAGGCCTGGTGAGCCACTTTTATCCTGCGGGCCACGGGTTGGGAGCCACTGACTTAAGCCAACCCTGAGGCTGCCATGAGTATGAGGTACAAGCAATTTTATTTTTGAGCATTGTCATTTGAGGGCAGGTGGCCAATAATTCCATTCATCAGTATCTCTTCTTCTCTCCGACACTGAATGATCAGTGTATGATCGGTGTATGATCAGCGTATGATCAGCGTATGATCAGCGTATGATCAGCGTATGATCAGCGTATGATCAGCGTATGATCAGCGTATGATCAGCGTATGATCAGCGTATGATCAGCGTATGATCAGCGTATGATCAGCGTATGATCAGCGTATGATCAGCGTATGATCAGCGTATGATCAGCGTATGATCAGCGTATGATCAGCGTATGATCAGCGTATGATCAGCGTATGATCAGCGTATGATCAGCGTATGACCAGCGTATGACCAGCGTATGACCAGCGTATGACGCGCGTATGATCAGCGTATGATCAGCGTATGATCAGCGTATGATCAGCGTATGATCAGCGTATGATCAGCGTATGATCAGCGTATGATCAGCGTATGATCAGCGTATGATCAGCGTATGATCAGCGTATGATCAGCGTATGATCAGCGTATGATCAGCGTATCATCAGCGTATGATCAGCGTATGATCAGCGTATGATCAGCGTATGATCAGCGTATGATCAGCGTATGATCAGCGTATCATCAGCGTATCATCAGCGTATCATCAGCGTATGATCAGCGTATGATCAGCGTATGATCAGCGTATGATCAGCGTATGATCAGCGTATGATCAGCGTATGATCAGCGTATCATCAGCGTATGATCAGCGTATGATCAGCGTATGATCAGCGTATGATCAGCGTATGATCAGCGTATGATCAGCGTATGATCAGCGTATGATCAGCGTATGATCAGCGTATGATCAGCGTATGATCAGCGTATGATCAGCGTATGATCAGCGTATGATCAGCGTATGATCAATGTACTCATTACATAGCTGAGTTGTCTAGGTGAGCAGATGGAGCAGAAATTTCTACCTAGATTTTCTGCCCTGACAAGGATTTGAACCCCGATCTCTCAATCATACGCTGATCAATAATAATCTTCATTTAATCACTCAATCAGAATGATTACAAGTACATGTTATACGAAATACGGCCCACTATAGCACGACACGCAGGTCGGATTTACAGCAGCGGGTTCAGTAGCTTGACTAATAGCCTAAGTGCTGGATCACATCTGGTTCGGCCAAGCCAGAAGTGGGAAGAGCTATGTTTATTTTTAGCAGATCCCGAGTCAAGCAACACAACAGCAAAGCGCCAATGGCAGCTAACAGAAACTTTATTAAATTAATGCCCTGAGCGAGGTTTGAACCCGGGTCGCACGGATGACTCTAGTTTAACGACCAGCGCTCTCTCCCAGTGTTATTTCTATTAACTGGAACTGTAACTGAAATAGCAGAATAACTGAAAAATCTTTGCCAGTTAACTGTAACTGAAACTGAAAAATGTTGAATAACTGAAACTGTAATAGAAACTGAAAAACAATAACTGTATAACTGAAGAATCAAAAGGAGTTAACTTGAAAATAAAACAAGTGCTTTTTTCATTTTTACTGATTGTTTTCTTTCCTTTTTATTATGAAATGAGATTATTTGTAACTGTACACAGGGTCAGCCAAGGTCAATCAGCTGCTCGCTACTGCACGGCTTCCTTCCTTGCTGTTTCTGCCTCCTTTTTCAGTCCTGTGAGTCTCTGTCCTCGACACGTGCTGCTTAATTTGCACCAGATAGCACATCCCCACACAATTGTCGTGCTAGCAGAGAAGATACTTGGCGGAAGCAACCATCTTCAGCGGTGACCTAGATAATGGACTGTCCTTCTGGGTGGATCGACAGAGCTCCTATCCATCTCTGGCCCTGATTGCAGAAGACTTCGTATCCGCACCTGCTTCACAAACATACGTTGAGCGCGTCTTCTCAGTTTGTGGGGACTTGTGTGCAAGAAAGCGAAACAGATTAAGTGTAAACCTGGAACGTCGTGTGTTCCTTAAAGTCAACCGACAATATGTAAAATCAGATTGATCTCCTATTCAACTTTCTGGGAACTTTGCGCAATATGTGTGACTGTGATCAGTGTCTTAGTAGTTGTGACGTTTGAATATACACGTAATAACTGTAACTGAAACTGTAACTGAAAAATAAGAAATAACTGTAACTGAAACTGAAAAATCTCATTGCAGTTAACTGTAACTGAAACTGTGACTGAAAAATAAAAAAATAGATAACTGTAACTGAAACTGTAACTGAAAAACCATAACTGAAATAACACTGCTCTCTCCACTGAGCTGTGGAACCCCCCAAGTCAAGACAATTGATGGTGTAACCACTACACTATCGAGAACCACTTCATGAATATTATAAAATAAACCTAATGGTTGATATTTCAGTCGCTGATTCAGTGAACATAATAATAATAGTAATAATAATAGTAATAATAATAATAATAACAATAACAATAATAATAGTAATAGTAATAATAATAATAATAATAATAATAATAATAATAGTAATAATAATAATCAATTATAACTGATTCAATGAATGAATGATTGATAGATTAGTTTGTTCATTCATTCAGTCTTTGATTTCACATTCACTAATCTAGTCTCTCATTACACTCTCAGACTATTGAAGAAACTGTGTGGCACTTCACAAACCTAAATCATGTTACCATGTTTTTATTCTGGTTTAGGGCTTTTGCTTGCGTCGAGACAATAGAAAGCATGTATGCCATGAAGACAAAGTATCTGGTGCCATTGAGTGTTCAGCAGATGATTGACTGCTCCTACAACTACTCAGGTTCGCTCCTCGGATGTAGCGGTGGTAGCACCTGCTCAGCCCTTGATTGGGCTCTACACGTAATTATGGCCATTATTTTTATTTCTTAAATTTTATTATTAGTAATTTATTTATTTTTATTATTATTTGTTATTAAGATTATTATTATTTATTATTAAGATTATTATATTTAGTATTAAGATTATTATTATCATTCTTACTATTGATACTGTCAAGGGCGGATACAGAAATTTTTGAAGGGGGGCCAAAATTTTGGGTCTTGTTGTTGCCGCCGCCAAAAAAACTGATGACCTGGTTTTTTTTTTGTCATCCATCAATTTTCCGGGAAAAAGATACCATTTCATCCGCCGAAAAAACTGATGACCTTTTTCTTTTTTTTAGTCCACCAATTTTCCGGGGAAAAGATACCATCTCAACCGCCGCTAAATCGACGGGGGGCCACGCCCCATACAATTTTTTAATGGGGGGCCTGATGTCCTGTTTTTTTCTCCCGCTAAATTTATTTAATGGCTTGTTGAAACCAAATGGGGGGCCACGTCCCATGTAATTTTTAAATGGGGGGCCATGGCCGGATTGGCCACCCCCTGGATCCGCCCCTGGATACTGTGAGCATCTCCAACATGTGCAAGCTCATGTAGATATGCAAATCAGAGGCATGGTTTGTTTGTCACTTCCAATTATATGCTGTCCAAGAAATGAAATCTTTAGAGAAACAGAAAACATGTAGGGCCTACAGCAGTCAAAACAAGAATAAAGTCACAGAACAGTTTCAATAGCAGCAAAGTGCAACATAACTTAGCAAGAGAAAATAAATAATTGAATGTTCTGTAACAATGTTCAACTCTTTCTTTGTTGTCTTTCACAGACAAAGACGGTTTTTGTTCCCGAGGTAACATATCCGTACGAAAATAAGCGACAGTCGTGCAAGACGCGCCCCACGGCCAATGAAACAAAAGGACCGTCTGTAGCCGAATACACGTGCAACAGGTACAGTCTGTTGTGGATAGAAATATATTGGATCCATGCATCTGTCTTGGTTATTTGTGGTTTGTGCCATTTAATCAGCTGGTTTTAAGGTAAGAGCCAGTGTTGTTGAAAGTATTGGGCAAATGTACTAAAGTAAAAGTAAAATGGATTTACTGTACAACACTGGTAAGAGCTTAACGGATGTGTTATTGCTTGCTATAATAATGGTAATTACAATCATAATAATAATAATAATGATATTGATACTCAGGAGAGGCAGACCGCATCGGGAATGGAAGGAGGGCATAGAGGACTGGTGTGGTGACTCATTACAAAAGCTGTTCCACCTGGCCCAGGACAGAGGCGATTGGAAGAAGAAGATGAAGTTGACATTGGACACCTACGAGCATACGGCTCATGGTGAATGATGATGATGAAGATGAGGATACAACAATCCATTTCTGAGTTGTGAAGGAGAATTACTGCTGCAACCCATGATCCAATGGAGGCATCACTCCCGTACCAGCAGATCCCTGTGGCTCTTCAATGGGGGAATAACATCTGCATCTCCGGAACATTGCCGCCGCACCCTGCACTGTATTGAGTTCATAATAATAATGGTGATAATAATAATAATATAGGGCCTTTCCAGACTGATTTTATACTAGGTGGTAGTGAAGTCCCTTAGGGATCCTGTATGCCTCAGGGCAAAAAATAAAATTAGAATATTATTAAATATTGTCCATTTTTGCTCGATTTGTTATCAGTTGTGAAAGTTGATGCATTAATTTTCGAGATGATGTTCTGATTTTTGTCCTGCGCAGTTTCATGAATTCCGAGTCGCAAATGCTCGAGTGGATCTACTCGGTTGGTCCGTTGACGGTTGGCGTTGACGCGAGCAACTGGAACAACTACCAGGGTGGTGTGATTCGCTTCCACTGTGGAGAAGTTCCGATGAACCATGCGGTCCAGATTGTTGGCTATGATCTCACAGGTTTGTTGCTACTGTATCGGGACATCCTAGGTTTGGTTTAATGCAGGAATGATGCATATTCAATCAAGTAATTTCAGTTTAACAACACTGTGTGATAGAAAGGATCATTAAGGTCACCCTCCTTGGGATAATTGCAATTAGAATTCAATTACATTTTTAACAAATAAAATTGGAGCAGTTGCAATCATCACAGTTACAATTCGGACAATTACATCGAAAAGAATTACAATGAAAACAATTGCAATTAGGACAATTAAAATTAGACCGTTTACAATCGCAACGATTAGAAAAGTTACAATTAGAACAACTGCAATTAGAACGGTTACAACTTCAGGCTGGACAATTTGTTAAGCAGGATTTTTTAAGTGGTATGGTATAATTTTTTGCATCGTCATAAATTGTAAACGATTTTGAAAGAGAATAGCTCAGAATGAAATCTCTCTTTTTCTAGGACCGATTCCGTATTACATCGCAAAGAATTCCTGGGGCTCTGACTTTGGTAATGGTGGATACCTCAAAATCATGTATGGCAACAACGTTTGCTGTGAGTTTCTACCAGTTTTATGTCAATTGTTACATAAATTAGCTATTGATAAAAATAATATGAAATATCAGGAGTGTATTTGCGTCAATCATGTCAGTTAGATAGTAATACACTTATTGACAGGTACATTGGGGTGCGGTGGTGTAATGTTGGATTCGGTGCCATGGAGCTGGAGGGTTCCAGGTTCGAATCCACCTCAATCTGCTGTTTAGGGACCTTGAGCAAGTCCTTCACTCGCAATTGCTCGTATGCTTCAATGGGAAACAGTGGCCGCGTTGTAGTTGGGAGCACCTGTGAGTACAGAACTATAAGGGGCGCTATAGCAAATGCGAGGAAAAAATTAAGGCTTACTGCATGACTGGTTGACTGAGTAAATAATTGACTGACTGTTCAGCCTATGCTAACTGACTGATTACTTGTCTGAGTGACTGACTGGATGGCTGGCTGCCTGCCTAGTTGTCTGAGTGGTTGCCTGGTTTTTGGTTGACTGGCTCTCTGATTGATTGACTGACTTGCTGACTGACCAACAGACTGGCATAAAAATCGAAAGTCGACATATTGTCAAGAAGATGAGATTTTAACTGATCAGAGATGTTGCATTGTATTTCATATTAAGGACATTTTAAATCCTGCTGCTCGGAATGGTTTGCTTAATGTTTGCACTATTAGCTCACATCAAGTGTATTCATGTTTCAGTCTTAAGTTTGGTTAGTTGATGGCAGCTGGGACATGCTGCTCATTGGTTTATTCTCTTTGAATAATTGGTCCCTGCTATCCCTTTGCATATCTTGGCTCCACATGCATGTTCAGTCTATGCTAAGATAATCATATAGTCAGAACTTTTACCACATCCACAAAAGCTAATTCGTGGGCACCAGCTTATTCACAGGCGTTCAATCAAAACAAAGTCGATAGAAAGAGAGTCAAGATCTGGAGAGTCAGGCGAGGAGTTGTTGGACAGACGGCTAAACAGGGTGCACGATTTTTAGAGTTGAAACGGCGTTGGAGGTATCGAGATAAGTGAAGCAATTACAATAGGATCTGTGATAAGGTGTACCAGTAAGACATCTGGCTATGTGTGCCGCATATTTCACAGTTTCAGTGTATTTTCCTTTTTTGAAAAGTTTCCTAATGGGGCACGTTGTATTGTTGCATGCTGTCCATGCATATATTTGCAGTTCTCTGCTCATTGCCCGATCTCAACAGTTTCTTCCTCAACCTATATTATGTTGCAAAATATTTCATTCACATTACTGCTAATAATTATTTGTTGTTTTGTCCAAAATCATTGTAGCGATCGCTGAGCTCGTGTCCACAGTACAGGTGACAGGACGATGATGATGATGATGTGGAGAGAGAGATACCGTCTTTGATAAAAGGAGGGAGGTGGAAATGTAACCATGACATGTAATCAAAATAGAGACTTTATCCACAATTTGACTATATAGAATTTGTATGTGCCGGTACGAAACTTATTTTTTGAACGTATGTCACTTGAAAGTAATATTATATTCAGATATTTATCAACGATTATTCACATTGGTGCTTCAGTGTAGATCTCTTGTAAATTTGTATTCTTTTGCACGGACTATGCGATGTTTTTGTGCCAACGATGCAATTGTCTTATTGCAATTGAATCATTCTTATCTGATAATATCTTTTTGTTCTTTTGCACTGTAAGTATAGAGTCAAACATTCAATTTTTATGGTGTCTTTAATAATGTCATATAGTGGCTATTGAATTTTGGACTTAGATTAACTATTTGGGACCCTCATTGATTGATTGATTGATTGATTTTTTTGATTGATTGATTGATCGATTGATTCCGAAAATTTATATATCGCTTCTTCAAGAAATCTACTCTGAAGCGCTCTCTGTGCTGGTCTACTTGATGCCAAGTGTCATTAAGAACAAATATATTACATCAGTTAGCAAGCAATGCATGGTAAGTTGGAAGAGTCACCATTTGCAGGCACACGCACACACATAGGTGGAGCTAACCAATGGATTTCCTTCGTCAACAGCTGACAGAATGATGGCGTGGATTTATGTTCAGGATCTCATGTGTTGTTTAATCTAAGCATCTACTGAGGGAGAGTTCCACAGGATTCCTGGGCCAGGAATGACATTTCCCCTCAGAAGAGGTCGAGAGCTGTTGCTTACATGCGCATACGTAATATCCCCCCTCCCAGAAAATTATATGCTTAACAATTAACATCCATGATCCACCACAGAGACATTCACGACGTCTTATTTACATCTAGGCCTCTATAATGTAGGTTGATATGTAAAATTTCTCACTGAGGAAATTTCGACGGTGCTGTGCATTGATGCACTAAAAAATTAGCAGAAAGACTAAAAAGGGTGTCGTCAATATATCCACCCCAGAGGTTTCTGTCCGCCCAAAACGTCCTTTTGTCCCCACCCAAGAAACCTGAATTCCCCCTCCCCAAAGCAGAGGGGAAAATAGTTAAACACTGACCCTCATGCAAACTATTACCAGGGGCATGTTTGACTGCAGCCTTACTGTCCGTAGTGTGATGGTTTACCCGATAACAGTGATTGATCGATTGATTGATCGTTCGATTGATTGATTGAGACTGTTTATTGAATCGCCAGTGTGCTTTCACTAGGTACTTAAAGCGTACTTTATTAAGTGTTGGTAAATATGTACATACTTACATCATCTTCATCGACTAGGCTAGTTCAACATATATATGCACGAATGTTCAATATGTTTTGTGTGTTCAGTCGCCACTGTGTCCACATCGTTTTTTTTTATCTGTCATTGATTTCATGTGATTTTGGTCATGTTTGATCAGCGCCTTTTTCTGCCAGTCCGTCCATTCAGATGGTCCGTTGACTTAGAGCTGGACAATGTCCAAGCCAAGAGAATTGCTGGAGGGTCATCAACCAGCATTTGTAGAACGGTTCCACAGTTAATCGTCGCTGTCATGTAGGTCTACAGACTCGGTGGATTGTGGGTTATATCCAGAACTACTGTCTGTGACTGAAATCATCATCCAGTTGTTTCATCTTTGTCCATCTTCAATCAAGGGATCACCTGGATTTCTTTCCCATCTGCTTCTTCCCTAGATGGCTACGATGAGTAGATGGCCGGTGGGAAGATGTGATGGGGCATGGCCGTTTCTTGGGGGGTGTTTTGGGTGTTTGAACACCACACACACCCAAATAAAATAATACAAATACACACCCACATACACCACGCGAGACAAAATCCTGGCTACGGCCTTGTGATGGTGAGTTACACACTTCTCACAAACAGGTTTTCAGTCAAGACATTTCTACTTTATTCTCCCATTATCCAGTCTCGGACTAACCACAAAAACTCATTTACCTTCGCTAACCTTGCTTTCTGCTCCATCGTGCACCTCACCCCAGTGCCCTAATTCAACCGACATGGTTATAGGATATCCACTGCTTCTTTATCAACAGGTAGGTAGGCTTAATATTCATGTCCCTGCGAATCCTATTTACATGCGGACAAAAATAATACTAATATTAGACTATTATCAATAATGAATGGTACTGATTATAACAATAATCAAGTCCCTGCGAATCCTATTTACCTGCGGACAAAAATAATAGACTATTATCAATGATGAAAAGTTCCACACGTTTGGAAACTTTGGGATTATGTTGCTAAGTCGATATGGCATATCATGCCTCGTTTTTGACTTCATCGTCGCCATAATATGCAGCTATATACGAACTCGAGTGGAACAAACACAGGTCAACGGGAGATCGGTTCGAGTTCTTCGAAGCTGCAAATCGCTGATCATCCTATGTCGGCCATGAAACCCCGCAGGTCTTTATATATAGCTGCACAATAAAAGAAGACGTGAAGTAGCCGCACTGACGTCAGCGTCTGGCTTTTGTCATCATTCTCAACAACCTGTTCGGTCATTGTTGGCACCGACTAATTGGCTCCGGCTCCAGTCGAGTTTATCCAAGGGAGGAGAAGTGTACGCCATATTTGCCCGTCCGATCGAGACCCACAATGCAACCGACTTCCGTTCTTTCGTCTTTCTCTGCGGCGTTCGACTTCCTGTCTTTCGGGCTTTTGTCTTCCATGCTGGGTCGCCCTAGTTGTGACTCTGCGTATGTCTCTTGTATGTGTGTGCATATGCGTCTCGCCTGTTCTTCTGTATCGCTGTGTGTCTGTCTCAGTGTTGAGTGTCATCGCCTGTGCTCTATACTTTTCGCTGGCTTTCGCGTTGGTCTGTTTGGTTCATTTCATTCTCTTCTCTTTCCTTGTCTGTTTGTCTGTCTGTTTGTATGTCTGTCCGTGTGTCTGTCTGTATGTCTGTCTGTCTGTATGTCTGTCTGTCTGTCTGTCTGTATGTCTGTCTGTCTGTCTGTCTCTTTGTCTGTCTGTCAGCATTTATTTGTCTTTTCTCCCTCTTCCCAACCAATATACCGACTGCAGGGACAACCCTAACGTTGTCCAACATTAATTATTTCCGCAGCGTGTGTGTCTTGACTTCGTTCTCTCTATATCTCTACTTGTCTGTCTCTGTCTCTGTCTGTCTCTGATTCTGTCTCTTCTCTATCTGTCTGTCTGGTCTGCATGGTCAGTCTGTCTCTCTGCGTGTCTGCCTGTCTGTTTCTTTTCTTTCTCTCTCTTGCTGTCTCTCTCTGCCTGTCTCTCTCTCTCTCTCTCCCTCCCTCCCTCCCTCGCTCTCTCTCTCTCTCTCTCTCTCTCTCTCTCTCTCTCTCTCTCTCTCTCTCTCTCTCTCTCTCCTCTCCCTCTCTCTCTGTCGTGTTGCTTAAAGTTTACCTCCAGGAATAGCTGCAGTCGTCTGCCTATGAGAGTGGAGCAGGTGACGGAGGTGGCGACACTTCCCCAGCAGAGAGGGTGACAGACAGAAAAGGCGTTGGCAATCTTCATCGGAAAACAATCATCTTGGTAAACAATGGATCTGGGCCAAACATAATTATAAGTATCAGCGGAAGGGAGTGACACTCAGACGCCAGTAGATCTAAATGCAGGGCTGCAGTTCTACACAAAATGCGCAGTTCTAAATGGATTCGTGCGGTTGTAGAAGCACTTCCGTCACGTTCCGTGCAGTTATAACTAGTAAAAAGGTCATTTTCCTCAGATTGGGAGTAATTTATTATGGAGGTTGAGAAAGGAGTGAAGAGGATGTGCAGTTCTAAAAATTCCTTAAAAACAGCCCTGTCTAAATGTAACTGTAAAATGAGCATTTGTACAGCGCCACTCGATCCATAGGTGCAATCACGTCCTAAAAGTTGGGGGGGGACCAAATGAATCACGTCCTAAAAGTTGGGAGGGACCAAATGAATCACGTTCTAAAAGTTGGGGACCAAATGAATCACGTTCTAAAAGTTGTGGGGGACCAAATGAATCACGTCCTAAAAGTTGGGGGACCAAATGAATCACGCCCTAAAAGTTGGGGGACCAAATGAATCACGTTCTAAAAGTTGTGGGGGACCAAATGAATCACGTCCTAAAAGTTGGGGGACCAAATGAATCACGTCCTAAAAGTTGGGTGGACCAAATGAATCACGTCCTAAAAGTTGGGGGACCAAATGAATCACGTTCTAAAAGTTGTGGGGGACCAAATGAATCACGTCCTAAAAGTGGTGGGACCAAATGAATCACGTTCTAAAAGTTGGGGACCAAATGAATCACGTCCTAAAAGTTGGGGGACCAAATGAATCACGTTCTAAAAGTTGTGGGGGACCAAATGAATCACGTCCTAAAAGTTGGGGACCATAATAATAAAGTTAGGGGACCACTCAAAAGTTGGGGGGACGCGTACGTCCCGTGGGTCCCATAGGGTGATTGCGCCTATGACTCGAACTTTAGTGCAAATGGAAGAAAATATATATTATTGGAAATTACCTGAAGCATATAATGTAAACCTATAGATTCTTTGTTTCTACCAGGCTATCCATGGAAGTAGCTTGCTTAATAATTTAGAGATCGTTTGCGAAGTTAGTCAACATCGATAACAAAATAATATTGATCTTCAGGAATGAATATTGCCAATGCGATGAAGAAACTTAAAGTGATGCAAAGGCTTTGCCTGCCGACTTCTTCTGTTTGGGGAACGGTAAACACTGTGGGATGAAAGCTGCTCCCATCCTTCATGCTCAGTTCGCGTTTCTTAAACTTATAGTTGTTGGACGCGATGGCATCTTGCAAATATTTTATATGTTTATTTCTCGCAATATGCGATAGCGCCCCTTCAAGCTCTGTAGTCTGTAGTCTGTACTCCAAGGCAATCTCGACCACGGTGTGAACTCTGCAACGGAGTTTCACGCCGAAGCTCGATCACGAGCAATTATTGCGAGTGAAGCCGGACTTGCTCAACGTCCCTACGCGACGGTAGACGTGACCTGTGTGGGCGAAAGGGTCATTGCGATGTCGAGTCCGCTTATTGTATACGCGCACATTGGTGTTGCATTCACTTCTAAGAAAATTCAGTATTATTGGTATTGCCATGGTTTTGCCGGTAGCCTACTGTTTCAGTAGCTCATATTGCGGATATGACAACATATTATGCCTTTGAACTTTCAGAGCTACACTTGTAGATGGGCCTACAGATAAATTTCTCATCGTTGACAGGACAGCATTTTGTTGTTGATAATTATACTACTCAAACGACAGATAGCTAAGAACCTAAGTCTGATAGTAACGACACACAGAACACTGTGACAAAAACTGTTGCAACCATCGGGACTAGATCCCACTAATTCCGATCTGAGGTTTAGGCTACTGGAACTTAGAACGACGGACATGAAGAACGGACGTTGCACGTGACGTTGCACGTGACGTTGCACGTGACGTTGTTCAGGGATTTGGATCTTCGTCTATTGTACTAGGCTATAATAGCACGTAACAGTCTGCACGTTCGTGTGGGAGGAACTTAAATGGCGTAGGCCCTACCAGTGGCAAACCGTAAAATGACCTCACTCGATCAGTTCATTTACAGAGAAAGAGACAGACAAACAAGAAGAGATACACAAGTGCAGATAAACAGACAGACACAAACAGATAAACAGACAGACATAAATAGAGCAAAGGAGATAGATAGGATCGACATCTCTGTGACTATGATGAGCACGTTTGTATATTTTATTGAGTCCACTTTATTGCCGTTTTGTGAGATTCCGAGATCGAGTCCTTGCGGCGGCCTTTGACCTCAGCACTGTGACCTTTGAGGATGTGTGTCCTCTAACCTGTAACTCTCACCTCAGCCGCGCGACCTCCAACCCCCGGCTTCGTGATTTGTGCCAATACTCAGGAGAGCTCTGCCTTTTTGATTACCTCGTTTCAAGTATACCCAGCGGTGGCTGCGCCAAATCCTCGCTCCATGAGCCAAGGATATTGTACTGTGCGTGTGCGTGCGTGTGTGTGTGTGTGTGTGTGTGTGTGTGCGTGTGCGTGTGTTATGTGTGTGTGTGTGTGTGTCTGTGTGTGTACGTGTGCGTGTGTGTTGTGTGTGTGTGTGCGTGTGTGTTGTGTGTGTGTGCGTGTGTGTTGTGTGCGTATGTGTGTGTGTCTGTGTGTATGTATGTGTGTGTATGTGTGCGTGTGTGTTGTGTGTGTGTGCATGTGTGTGTGTGTCTGTGTGTGTATATGTGTGTGTGCGTATGTGCATGTGTGTAGAGGTGTGTGCGTGCGTGCGTGCGTGTGTGTGTGTGTGTGATGTGTGTGCGTGTGTGTGTGTGCGCTTGGACATTGGAAGGCGGGGTCCTTTGAACCGTTCTCGATTGTTCATCTTCATGTAGACTCTACAGATCCGGACGAACACTTGAAAGCTGTTCTATTGCGATGGGACTACAGTCTCTGAGCGCCACTGCATGGGTGCATTCCATGAATTGATGCAATATAAAATAATGCGGAACCACACAGAAAGATCGTGCGACGGAGTGGAGGTCTTGATTATATTAGCCAACGTCACTTTATGAGATGTTTTTGCCATAGTCAGTTTATATCTACACTGTGCCCCATAAAAAAACACCAAAAAACTTTTCAAAAATCTTCTATAAAATTAAACCAATTGTAATAAAAGTTTGTACGTTGTTTCTCAAATAATTTTGCACGGAATTGTTCTTCGTGGAACCTGGGGTGAAGGTCAACGGCGAATATTACAGGAATATCCTGTTGATGGAGCAGATGTTGCCAGCGATCAGGAGGATGTCAAGCGACTTATTCATTCTCCAGCAGGACAGCGCCCCAGCACATCGCGCAAAGGACACCATTGCGTTGCTGCGACGTGAAACACCAAGCCTCATTGGACCGGAACTCTGGCCAGCAAACTCACCAGACCTCAATCCCGTTGACTACAGAATTTGGGGTCTAATACAGGAACGCGTCTACCAGACAGCAATACGGGACATCGACGAGTTGAAGGAGCGCCTCATCGTTGTGTGGGCACAGTTGAAGCAGAGTGTCATTGACAAAGCTATTGAACAGTGGCGGCCAAGGCTGAGAGCCTGCGTTCAAGCGAAGGGACATCACTTCGAACATCTTCTTAAATGAAACATTACTTTTTCTTATTTGACATTAGACTTACATGCGTTTCATGACAAAGTGTTTTGGTGTGTTTTTTATGGGGCACAGTGTATATATGACACTTTACTTAAAATGTCTTGAATGAAATGAATGAATGAATTAATTGATGTGATGAATGAACTGACGAATGAATGGATGAATGAATAAAATAATGTAACAATGAATAAATTAATGAGATAATGTAACACTGGATGAATGAATAAAATAATGTAACAATGAATAAATTAATGAGATAATGTAACACTGGATGAATGAATAAAATAATGTAACAATGGATGAATGGAGAAAAAGAGTGAATGAGAGAATTAATGAATGAATCAATCGATCGACCAATCAATGAATGAATGAAAATGAATTAATTAATGAATTAAATAAAAGAAATGAGTGAATGATTTAAAAGTCCTATTGCTTCAGTTTTAGTGGCATAATAATAATGATCATAATACTACTACTACTACTACTACTACTACTACTACTACTACTACTACTACTACTACTACTACTACTACTACTACTACTACTACTACTACTACTACTACTACTACTACTACTACTACTACTACTACTACTACTACTACTACTACTACTACTACTACTACTACTACTACTACTACTACTACTACTACTACTACTACTACTACTACTACTACTACTACTACTACTACTACCACTACTACTACTACTAATAATAATAATAACTCAACTCGCAGCTGCCCATCATTTTGTTCCTCTGGCCTGTGAAACCATGGGCCCGGTGAGTGATGATGGCATGATCTTTATTTTTTCTTTGGGACAGAACCTCACCGCCATTTCTGGAGATGCTCGCGAGACGTCTTACTTATTCCAGAGTCTTGCTCTTACAATCAAGCGATTTAATGGCGTGGCATTCCGCGGCTCTTTTCCTGCACTGGATTTCAACGACGACCAGGTGCCGTTCCAGATGTTTTTATTTTGGTAATTGGGGTGCAAGTCCCTGAGGGTTCATCTATACCTCAGGGCAAAAATAATAATAATAATACGCAAGACTTAATGTTATTGGTCGTTAGTACGAATGGGTGAAACCTTGCGTCCAGGTTGTATTTAGATCTATAGTTTACTCAGGAGATGTTCTGTAAATAATTTACGAAGGACGCAGTCCCAATTCCGGATAATGGCTGCAAAGAGGGCAGCAGAATCAATGTCAGCCAAATTGGGTGGTGGTGGTAGAGGAAGTGGCTTAATATAAAGTATCTATTCATCCGTTCAACATCTTGCACTCAAAATAGACAAGGAGGTAGGTGTAGCCAGTGTGAGAATTGTGGAGGAATAAATGGGGGAATTGGACCATAATACGCTTGGAATCGTGGAATGAGAAACAGACTTTACTATGGGGTTCAAAGAAAAACTGAGGGGTTGAAACCCCTAACACCCCGGCAATTCTCACCAGTGGTGTAGCGTAACGATAGATATAGGCTACTAACGTGCGTATTGTACTTGTATACACATATATACATTCATACATACATACATTCATACATTACATTTTATTCATACATAAATTCATACATGCATGCATGCATGCATGCATGCATGCATGCATGCATACATACATACATACATACATACATACATACATACATACATACATACATACATACATACATACATACATACATACATACATACATACATACATACATACATACATACATACATGTCATGCATGCATACATGCATGTACATACAATAAGCATTGTACAGAGACGGTAGCAATGAATCGATAATTATTATCGACAGCGTATGCGGGAAACAGTTCAATGCACAAGACTGACAGCGACTGAAAGAGACAGACAGACAGACAGACAGGCAGACAGACAGACACGCTCGTCCATCGACTTTGACTTATTTCCGCTAAAAAATAATTAGATTATAATTTATAGACGTCTATGTACATGTATTGCATATAGGTGTGTATATATTCACATGCAATATAATTATGTAATTATTGGCTATATACTGTATATAATTAAATACAATTTTACACACGACACACAATGACATATCGGCTAATATACATGTAGCCTACATCGTAGTCAATGATTATAATAACAATTATTCTGGATGCCTGTTAATCTCGGATCTCGATATAGCCTATTCCCCTACAGGGTTTTTAGAAACGAGTCACGCTATTTATACAAATGCGCAGATAAGCCATTCTCCGACCATCACCAATAAATGTGTATCCACTACATACGTTTGATGTGTTTGTGTGCCTGCGTGTATGTGCATGTGTTTGTGTGCATATGAGTGTGTATGCGTATATATATATATATATATATATATATATATATATATATATATATATATATATATGTACACGCACACACATATGCACACACACATATATATATATATGCAAATATATATATACGTGATGCTGTGTAAATATCTCGAGGCTAATGAAGCGTTTAAAGGCATCAGACGATCTTGTTGGACAGTATAAGTCCAGTCGCCATTACCCAGCAGACGACGACGACATCGTCAACTTTACGCGCCATCCAAAGCCTCCACAGCCTCCATCGCCGCCGGTCAGTTGCGGTCAGCATAAACTACAACTGGACAAGTCGTATAGCGGCGCTGACCAACCAAGTGGACAGTCGCCGCCGGCTCACTACTGACCACTGGTCAGTCTGCGACGAAAGGGAAACTAAACTAGTGACCGGTTAGAGGAGGATAGTCGCAGTAGGGACGGATAATATGGCGGCTTGCGGTCTTCTCCTGCTCAAGATTCTTGTGTTGGGCGCCTTGCAGAAGGGATCTGTTTTCGGTCTGTTGAATTCGGATTCGGATCATCACTCGGACTCGGATGACTGGGACTCGACTGTCGAGTGTCCTCGCTCCTCCGTCAGAAGGACGGAAGTCATCGAACCGGAAGTGGACGATGCTTCTGGCGGACATCTGTCGGCAATTCACATCCGGCACAGCTTGAGGGTGAGTGACTGTTGTTGATATTGCTTTTGAGCTGCAGTTGACCAATGACATGGGATGTAATGTGATGTAATGTGGTATGGGATGGAATGTGATATGGGATGGAATGTGATATGGGATGTAATGTGATATGTGATGTACTGTGATATGGGATGTAATGTGATATGGGATGCAATGTGATATGTGATGCAATGTGATATGGGATGTAATGTGATATGTGATGCAATGTGATATGGGATGCAATGTGATATGGGATGTACTGTGATATGTGATGCAATGTGATATGGGATGCAATGTGATATGTGATGCAATGTGATATGGGATGCAATGTGATATGGGATGTACTGTGATATGGGATGTAATGTGATATGGGATGCAATGTGATATGTGATGCAATGTGATATGGGATGTAATGTGATATGGGATGTACTGTGATATGGGATGTAATGTGATATGGGATGTAATGTGATATGGGATGTAATGTGATATGGGATGTAATGCGATATGGGATGTAATGTGAGATGGGATGCAATGTGATAAGGGATGCAATGTGGTAAAACGGATTGTTATTGGAAGATGATCAGGTCCTTATTAAAAGTTTTTTTAATTGCCCGATGTAGTAAAGATCCCTCAGTCTGTAGACGATTAAAATCAGGTTATTGGTTCTCGTCTCCAGCGTATGGTGCTCAAAGATGCCTCTAAATGCCACGGAGTTAAATCGCTGCGTATCATTATTTTTTAATTTAATTTTTTTATTTCTTTTATAATTTATTATTATTATTATTATTATTATTATTATATAGTATTATTATTAATATTAATATTACTAATTATATTATTATTATTATTATTATTCATAATTATATTATTATTATTCAGCTTTTTTATATAGCGCACCTTCATGGTAATCTACTCAGAAGCGCAACCAGTCTAACCGCGGCTAAAACAGAGAAGTTTTTAAGCGAGAAAGGAACATAGCGGTTAGGAAGGCACGATGTAATAGGCTACATGATGGGATTTGCTAAATAACGGGCGAGTCTGTAACGCGGAAAGCAAGGCACATTAACTGCAGTCAGGTTATTGGCTTTGTCGAACGAGGGAATCTTCGGATTATTCCCTGGAGTTCATGGCCACCCGCAGGTGTTTTTGCAGGAGGGGGTCACGATTGCATTTTTAGCAAGAGCCTGAAAATGCATGGCATTAAATAAAACACCGTCAAAAAACGGTGGGTGCATGGCCTCTCTAAAAGTAGCATAACGTTTGTTCTGCTTGAAATGTTTTTGATGAAATCTGGCCATCATGTGTAAATATGTCTTTAAGGCTGTAAAATTTCATTTCTAAATTCTCTATACTTCTGGCCAAGATATTGGCAAAAACCGTAGGGGGGGTCGTTTTTGCCCACCTTGTATATAGGCAAATTATTCCGAGGTAGTAAGCGCAGTGCAGGCAGGAACCCATTCCATGTGGATGAGTCATCAACCGAGAAGGCTCGACGCTGTCTGGTAGACGAGCGGGTTAATACAATAAAAAAATTCTTTTTTGTAGGATGTAATAATATATTATTATTAAATAATTATTACATCATAAAAAAAATTTGTACATGCGTATATTTTAAGCAATTTTAAATTGAGCCTAATTTGTAGCCTATACATGATTTTCATCCATGTTCATATCAGTACGACCAGACATGACTGACTAACAGGCAGGCAGAGACAGACATAGACATACAGAGACAGAAAGAGACAGACAGACAGAGACAGAAAGAGACAGAAAGAGACAGACAAAGACCGACCGACCGACCGACTGACTGGTGACTGACTGACAAACAGTTAGGCAACTGAGATGAGGAACGAAAGACGAAGAGACCGCTTGAAAGACAGAGTAGGAATTGAGATTGATTGGCATCTGATATCGACCGATGGTAGAGAGAGAGAGGAGAGCATAGATAGATGTCACAGAATGCTAGATGCATGCATCATAACATTTCGTATAGAGAAACCATCGTCAACAACATGCGGAACAAAAGGTCGTGTGCACTTAACGCGATAAAAAAGATTGCCTGAGCGATAATGACAGAAATCCGTCTTTTCCAACGACCCTATTGGGTGTTGGTCCACGGCCCACGCCATTGGCCACAACGGTCGTCTGTCTTTTGCCGCGTGCATAAATTTGCATGGATTTCATGCGATCACGCTTCGTTCGTTGTTCGCTTGTTGGGCGGCGCTGCTGAGGGTTTAATATCAGAGGATTTTGTTCGACTGCAGATTGAATTGACTCTGAATGGTAGAAATGATGTCATTTGGTCGTGACATCATCAAAAGGCAACGCGATGGCGACATGCATTGCTAGTGTGTGTGTGTGTGTGTGCGTGTAGGTGTGTGTGTGTGTGTGTGTGTGTGTGTGTGTGTGTGAGTGTGTGTGCGTGTGTAACTTTTTTGCAAGGTTGAGGCATATTCTTTCTGAATTGCAAGACAAAAGAGTCATGTACATGTAGATTGTAGAGTTGTAGACAATGAGGTTAGACAGTTTTTATCCAATTTGCTCATCTGTGATTGATTGTATTTAAAAAAAACGTCACCTGCAGAAATATGCTTGCACAAAACAACGACTTCTATAATTCATGTGGACCTGCCGTGAGCGTTTAATGTAGGCTTTCTGTAGGCCTATATTATATGGGTATATACACGCATTAAGCCGTGTGTGCGCGAGAGCGTCTGTAAAGTACATTGGAAATTTTATTTTCTGCAGTTAGGCTACATATAGTAGATCAATGTTCTTTAATTTGAGCAAAGAGCCATTCATCATTTCAAGGTCGTCTCTCCTCCTCTCGTTTCTTAAGTCCAGACTTGTCTTTCCTCTCATCTCATGCAGATTTGTGTTTGTCCTAATTTAAATCTGTTATTTGAAAGCTTGTGAAGACTGAGTCAGACACAGACCATATCGGATGGGCTATTTAAGTAGATTTCCTGCAAGATGCTCTTTCAATTTGACGAATTTGATAATTATAGCCTGAAAATAAAACATAGTAATGACAGTGCCAACAATAAAACCAAAGCTTTCGCATTAGATCTTATATAATTATAATAGGCCTAGATATATCCAGAATATAAAATACCAAACAATGTAAGATGCAAACTGGTATTCAGTGGCGTAGCCAGGAATTTTTCATGGGGGGGTTTATGGCCGGAAACCCTGTTTTTTGCTATTTTTTCTTACTTAAATGGGAAAATAACCTTTAAAAAATCTTTTTTTCGGAGCCAATGGGGGGGTTTTAACCCCCGAAACCCCCCCTTGCCTACGCCACTGCTGGTATTATGTAAAATTGGGCTCGTTCGGGAATCATTACTAAGCATTAAGCAAGATATCAATGTGAATACGTTTAAATAAGTGGGTGTTGGCTATAACGCAGAGCTGGTCATGGATGGGGTCGAATACGAACAGGGCCTAGAACGACCTTAAACTGGCCTGGAGATTCGTGATTTTTTCTATCCGAAAGATCCCCTTCTTATCCAACATTTATGACATTTAAAGTTCGTGCCGAAAGTTACATGGACAGGATCTGAATGTGTTGATCTCCTTAATGGTATTTGATCTATGATACTGAAAGCCATTAGAACTAAAAGTCATTTTCTTAGGAAGGATTCTATAGACAATGCTTACCGAAAGGCATGAAGTTCAGATATGCTCTGAGGCACTTCACAGCGCTTCATATTGTGTATATATATAATAATATATAGAATAATATATAGATATATAAGATCAACTTACATAATATGTAAGTTGATCTATGTAAGCTCATAACTATGGTCTATATACATATTATATATATAAATCATTTTATAATTTATATATATATAATAGGGTTATAAGCTTACATATTATAACGGATTTATGAGTCCGATAGTTAAGAGACATGGGCGAAACTCTAGATGTGCCACATAAGTGCATGAAGCATATCCTTTAAACATCCACAGCAATTGAAGCATCTGCAGTCGTCTGCTGTCTTCTCTTGACTTCCTGTCTATATAGTTGACCTTCGTTGTTTTGATCTCCTTATCCTTATGGAAGGAAGCACCACGAACGAAATGCCGATATATGGCTCATTTTTCCGCAAGATTAATCGAGGTTGACGGGAGACGACTTAGCAGCTGTATATAATATATCTGACATCTGAAGAATGTCTCTTCAAGTAAAAGCTCAACAGAGATCCAATAATCTCTCCAGTCTGACATAACAACATAAGACGGGCCATAAGCAGAACTTCTGCAAGATGCTCTTACAAATAGCCGAATTTTTCCCTTCGACAGATTGCTGCGTCCGATGGCTTCCAAAATGATTTGAAGGTCAGGAAAAACAAAAGGTGAGGAAAGATGGCAGTGGCGTAGCCAGGAATTTATGATGGGAGGTTGTGGAGTTTTATAGTCTGGCCGGATGCTCTTCATGACACCAACCCAAGTCCAGTGATATTTTAGTTCTTAGATTAATTTTTCTTCTAGTTCTTATTCACTTCTGTTGACGTGATTTTACTTCCACTTCTACTTCTAGTTCTCAAATAATTTTACTTCTAGTTCTTATTCACTTCTGCTGACGTGATTTTACTTCCACTTCTACTTCTAGTTCTCAAATAATTTTACTTCTAGTTCTTATTCACTTCTACTAGAGCAATTTTGCTTCTACTTCTACTTCCAGTTCTCAGATAATTTCACTTCTTCTTCCAGTTAGAGTTTAGACATAATTTTACTTATCCGTGCACTTGTCAGTTTTTCTCGCTCTTGCAATCTGCCAATTTAGCTTATTTATAGTCACGATGATAGACCTAATGCGTTCTGCGTGATGACACTTTTAGAAGCTTGGAATTTAAGGTTATGATATAAACTTATAAAGCTTCAAGTTTGTGGGTGCTTCTATGGTGATTAAACTCCAGGCCTGGGACCAATTTTTTCGAATACATGGTTTTCATTGCCAGAAGGCCGATGGCATCCGTGTCTCATGATAAAGAAGGGACTTGTGACCTGCAAGCCCAGGTTACGGGCCGAGGGAATTAATGTTCCTGCTTTGCATGTGGGGGATCCATAGAATAAGCTTAATGATAACATAACTCAACTGGCGTGAAGAGCAGAACATCAGGTAGGATGCGGGATAGATTCCCGCTATCATACCAAAGGTCCGCTCAGTCTATCATTTGCTAGAACGCTTGATAACACTAGTCTCAATAGTCAGTAGTCTGGCTATGAATACAAAGAACTAAACATCCCAAAGTGCGATATTGTAATGTGAATGAATCAGAATTAGAAGTTGGACGACTATTCACAGAGTACTAACAGGATTTTACATAACTAAATAAATGTGACAAACAAAGCATGTTATCAACGAGAATGTCTTGTAACTGTAAACTCTGCGGCTTAGGCCTACTTTTTACCTTTGCCCTCAAAATAGGTTGTGAACTTGTGACAGAAATTGTTCAAGCCTGATATATTTCACCCTGGATATTAAATCAGGTCCTGGCCAGAGAATTCTGTTGGTTTCTCTCTCCGAAGGCAATCCAATGCTCTTCTCTACACCAGAGACAACCACCCTTCTTTTCATATCCAGCTACAGCTAAACAGTCTTTCTTGCCAGCGGACTGCCTCTGTTCAGACTCTTGTCTCTCCTTATTCACAGGCCAATCATATCTTACCTAACTCCAATGGTGACCCTGCCAGTCGGCCCTGGTTTCCTCATCCCCTCACCCCAATTTGAATATCAATAGCTCCAAGGTTCTTGCGTGGATTGACCTCGAATAGCCCCTAACTCCAAACCGGTTTAGACTAGTTTAGAGCCATAATTATGACCCCGGGAATACAGGTAAAACGCCTCCTTGTTCTGTGACTAATCTGCTTACTCACATGACTAAAATACGGCCCATAAAAATCAGAAGTCTCTTCATTTTCGTTCTCAAAATATTTATACTTCTTATTCTTATTCACTTCTGAATGTCCTAATTCCACTTCTTATTCTATTCTCGTTCTTAAAATAATTATACTTCTTATTCTTATTCCCTTCTGAAGGTCTTAATTCCACTTCTTATTCTATTCTCGTTCTTCAAATAATTTTTATTCTACTTCTACTTCTGCTGAACGAAAACACAATAATTATTATTCTTATTCTACTTCTTATTCACGAAAATATCACTGAACCCAACAGTATTACAGTAAATAAAAATGGAATAAAGTAACAAAGGGAATAAAGTGAAAAAAACAATTTCAACTACAAACAATTGTTTTGCTTTTTCTTAGATCTATTTAAGTGAATAAATAACCTTTTAAAAAACTTTTCCATTTTATTGTCGTTTTTATGTTTTCAAATAAAACGACGTTTCCTCCCGTTTTTTAATTCCATTTTCATCGGTTTTTTGCATCTATGTATTTAAGCATTTATAAAGCGCATCTCAAGCATTGCGAGCCATTCAGAGGTGCCCTCAGTGCGCAAGACCCAGCGAGAAGAAACGGGTTTTGAGAAGACAGAAGGCAGGATCGAGAGACTGCCCGACAGTATAATTATTGTAGAACGAACGGAAAGCGCATTCCAGAGAGAAGCACCACTTGAGGCAAGCGATCGGGGATGAGCAATAGCAGTTCTGAAGCGAGGAACCAAGAGGCCAAGTCTTCGGAGAATCAAAGTGGACGGTGCACGAGAGGAAGCCGAGTGAGGACGAAGTATGACGTAGTCAGCCGGATATCTGGGCAAGATCCCGCTGAGCCTTGAGGATCAGAGACAGAGAACATCTTAAATTGTATACGTGGGCATGCGCAGAGAAGAAGCCGATTAAATTCATCCCACAGAAAAGGTAGAGATGATGTGAGAGTCCTTGGGAGGGCTGACAACCAATCTCGTGTCTCCGATAGATAGATTGGTTTCTTCCAAGACTGTTTCCACTTTTCCGAAGATCAATACAAATTTTCATTTGGTCGATACATATAAACTGAAACGTTTGGTCTTTGCAATGATGAAACAAACCTCTTCCGCGTTTCACATCATGATATGTCTCATGAGTCTGCACGCGATCCTGTAACAGTTGCCCACCGCAAAGAATCTTAACAACCCATAGGTCAACGAATCCTTCCTGTCGCTATTTTTCATATACCGTATACCTACTACAACAACAGCACACGCTAAAAATTGCATTCGTATGATGGACGCGATATCCCCACTGATAATATATGCGTTCGCCTATATCTGCAAGACATCAATCATACATACGCCGAAATCTATAATATGAGGGTATATATATATATATATATATATATATATGATATTCCACGCTGAAATAGACTATACATATACATATGCATTGTATTAACGCTGTGGCCGTATATAATATATATATATATAATCCCTGTTTCTCGTATATACATTTGTATATATATTATTATGTCGGGCGCCAGCAGAAATATTAGATTTCTTGAAGTATTGTTGTTGCGATATGACGACTGGGTGCAAACAAATAGGACGAAACGATGCAGTCACGCAAGTCACTGACCGCATTATATATAAATATATATATATATTATATGCGTATGTATTATAATATATATGTAGTTGGACAATAGTTAGTATGTATATATATAAAGTCTATATACAGAGTGTGGTGCGGTGGTGTAGTGGTGGGTTCGTTGCCTTGAAGCCTGAGGGCTCCAGGTTCGAATCCATCTCAAGACGCTGCGTTTATATGGACCTTGTGAAGAAAGTCCTTCACTCGCAATTGCTCAATGCTCATGCGCTTCGGCGTGAAACTCAGATGCAGTGTCCGCGCTGTAGTCGGGAGCGCCTCTGAGCAGGGAGCTTGAAGAAAGCGCCAGAGCAAATGCGGGAAATGAAACTGCATGTGCCATACTGAGGGACCATTGATGGGGTGGGGTCGTTGTGTGGTTGGGTGCGTGTGTGTGTGCATGCACATGTAGGGGAAGCCGGAGTAATTTCGGCCATTTTTCTTATTTTTGTAATAAATTGAAACGGGTTGACTGCTAAAATTAAATAAAATCACAATTAAATAAAGCAAGATAGGGTCAATATACTGCAAGGTTACTTTTTGGGAAAGAGGAAAACATTTTTGGGGAAAAATTTATTTTGTAAAGTGAATTTTTGGCCGGTTTTACCCCAGTACACGGGGTGAATTCGGCCAACACGTTTAATTTGATCCTCACAACAAACCAGATGAGGTATATGTGGCGGTTTACACCGAAATCAGCATTGAGTCGAAAATTACACATCAGAGATATTCAGGGAATACCTGGTAGTATGTTTGTGATTTAATTAAATTTTTTGCAGAATTTAATAAAAATATTAATTTTTGTAAAAATTTATTTTTTCAAAATTTTTTAAAACACAATATAGAGTATGAAATGATGCGTTATAGTCATATTTTAAATTAAAACTGGGTATTTTGGTGCAAAATATAAAGTTACTACCCTAAAATAGGCACTATGTGCCATTCCTAACATCTCTGGGGTAAATTCGTCCACATGGCCGAATTTACCCCGACCCACCCACCCTCCATAACAATCTTAACGAGCAGGGACCGCATTTTTGGATCATTAATTTGGATAACCAAATTGGCCAAAAATATAGTGGTTTGCAGAATAAAAGCAAATAATTAACATTTGAACAAGATTACCTTCAATTCTTAGCTTTTACTGTCACAGTATGGATAAGTGGATTAGGCTCGAACTCATTTTTTTGGCTTTTAGCAAATTATACTCACATAAAAGCAAAATTATCTCGATAAACATACTTAATATGATATTATACGCTAGATGGCAGCATTAAAATCTTCCTCTGCCCACTGGTTTCCTTGAAATCACCCTGGCCGAATTTACCCCATGGCCGAAATTACCCCGTCTTCCCCTAAAGCTTATGCGAAATAATAAATTCAATATCAGCAGATTGAAATATTAGAGCGAGTGAACCTCGTGAATTGTAATTCACTCGAACATTAATATCGCTGTATTCAGATCATTTGACGCAGCTAAAGGCCTTAAAATCGGATTTATCGAAATGCTGGCTTTTTACTCCGGAATATGCAGAGTGAGCCAAAGGAGCGAAAATAGCGGATGGAAAAAAACGTAGAGCAAACCAGCAGGACAGACAGGCTGCAGGAAACATATGCAAAGGCATCAGACGCAAGGCAAAATAACGGTCAGAAAAATACTCATTGCGAGCCAGGAGGATAAAATATCGGGCGGTCAGAGCCAAGTGTAATGATACATGCAGAGCTTATATATAAACAGCGCTTACAAACAACTCTCCGTCGCTTCAATCCCGTGGAAATAATGGTTCATTCCCCAGAGGTAGAGATTTGCTCGTTCAGAAAGTCCTACAGTGTTGCTGCTTATGAATATTATCTCATTCCATCTGCAGCCTGAGTCTGATATCCAATTCCCAAAAGCTGAGTCGTTCCTTTAAGATTCTATTCTCATTTCCTTCCGTTTATTCGCGCAGCCTTCAACGTTGCGGACAAAACTGGGTTGATAAGAAAACGTGGTTCATATAGAAATCCAAAAATAATATAGGCTATACTCATGGGCGCCCGCACATAGGGGCAAGGGGGGGGGGCACTTGCCCCCCCCCCTGGAAAATTGAAACCTATGTTTTTTTAACTACAACATTTGGGTTTTTAACAAATTTCTTTGCATTAATGCACCAATGATACGAATGATACAGACAATGAAAGTCAGAAATCCAGATGTAGAGATCTCTATAGAAATAACATGCTTTTAGAACTTTCTGCCTTGCATGTTCAAGCTCTTTCTAAAAACTCTTACAATGACCATTGGCTTTCAAGTTTCAACTTTCATGTGGGCACCCATGCAAACAGCAGGCCTATCGATTATGGCCTACTTAAGTGGAATCCAGCTGTAATGCAATTAATCACAACTGCAAGAAATTAAATACTAATGCAAAAATTTGAAAATTTCTCAAAGTACACTGAAATTACATCAGGGAAATCTGCTTATTCACCAGCATTGTAATTATATAAACCAAGTCTGCTATAAGCCAGGCTCCATTTTGTTCATTTAGCAAGCTGCCAGTACAGAATCCAAGGAGGTCAAACTGTAGATAAACTTGATTCTGGTTATCACGCCTCAGGATTTAGGCTACACCCAAAACTGACAAAGAGATCTCTTAAAAAGAATTGATACCCACACTCATCTGATCCTCAGATCCTCCACCTTCCTAAACGATACCCGCATTAACAGTTACTCTGGCCCTCTGGCTACCAGACTCGGACCTCTTTCTGACTACTCTTGGGAATAGGCTTCTGACTCGATGCAGAACATGTGAAACTGCCGGTGCCCTCCGATTGGCTTTCGAGTGGCGCTTTAGAAGCAGCTAAAGGAGCAATTGCCCCTTGCAAACGGACACCTTTTTCGTTCATTTAGTCATTCGTTCATTCTATGGAATTATATATAGAAAACTACTTTTTAACATAGATCTGCTATTTGATTTGTAACAAATTTCTAAGGAAACTATTATATATTCATATTAAAAATTATGCACAAAATGAAACTGAGAAATTTGCATAGAAACCTCTTTGAAAAATACCCGTATTCCTAATTTCCATGCAGCATTGCATTTTCAAGCTCTTTAATCGTGACTATCGTAAAAATTTTGCCCCCCCCCTGCGAAAATTTCTGCGGGCGCCCATGGCTATACTATCGGAAAGCTGTCTCAGTGGCAGTTTGTTTAAGTACGTGCATATTGTACTAATCCAACTGCATTCCCTCAATCATTTGTGTGCTTAAGATTGGACATGATGTTGGTACAAAGAGTCCAAATAATCGATTGCCTGTGTCAAAATTAACACCTTGCAACCTGACTGACTGCAGCCACTCTACCATTCAGACCACTCTATGCGCTGATTCGGCGTTTGTTGATATTCCATTTGCTACCTTGACTGTAGTAAATCATCCCTGTGTTTTTTGTACTTTCCGATAGTGCAGGTCAAGGCACGCGTTACGATGTGGATAAAGCATGGTATACGTAGACTTTGATAACGAAGAAAGTTACTTCTGTATTATTATTGTAACCCGAAAGGGGAGGGCAAAGCCAGGCGTCTTTGCTCTGAGAATTTTGTCGTTAAACATCCACTAACCATGCAAGTTTAATAAGCAACAATGATTAGGAACTTAATAACAGACTCTGGGTTTTAGACGTTGGCGTCGTATCGATTTTTCAAGATCTGCTGTATATCTACAGGGTGCGCCATAAGCGTCATAAAACGGTGGGTAGCCTCACTAAAAGTGATATAACTTTTGTTCTGTTTGAAATAAAAAAATTTGTAATTTGACCATTGTACGTAAATATGAATTTAAGACTGTAAAGTTTCATTTAAAAATTCGTATGTCTGGCCAAGATATGGGCTGAAAACCGTAGGGGATTACTTTTTTTGGCGCACCCTGTATAGGTTAGGTTAAGCTTACTTGTCAGATTTGAGGTGAGTAGGCTATAGGGTATACACGCTACGGTAAAAATTAACTTTTCTGTTTTTTAAGTGGTCGAATTTCCTGATTACGTTTTCTAAAGTCATCAGATGATTTTCTGACGATTTCTGGCTCTTTTACTAATTCTTATCATTAACTGACATTAGTTTTATTTGTTATGATATTCGCGATCTTCTGCCGTTTTGAATTTTAGTTAAGACGCATTTTTATCTTTAGGCCTGCTCTTCGTAAGGTAAGCACTCCCTGTAAACCCGCGTGTACTCTCGTTTACGAAACTTTAAGTAGACCCTACACTATGCCAAAAATGTTTTTAGGTTAGTGCACACTGCACACTGCATACCTGCGTATACCATCGTGTACAATCTTGTATCTTGCCCTTTATACATTGGCATCTAGTAATACGGTTGGACTATCCAGACTTGACTAAAAACTAAAAACAAACTAATATGCAGCCAGTCTCGACCTTTCAACTGTATATGGACACAAACGTCTTCTTATGTGCCTCGGGCATATAGCCTCATATGGCCTTTCAGACAGCGACTGAGCGACCACATGTGGTTGTAACGTGAAGTGGCAATGCAACTCGACCTGAGGGACTGCAGACGATTGACACGTAAGCAACCGTCTTTTTGTGGCCGTATCTTCCTCCGTCTCAGACCTCCTTCACCCTGGACTGTCTCGCGGATTTTATATATCACAGGTGTCTGGTCAGTACTGTGGCTGAGAGACATGCTTCGTCATTTATCAAGTCTGCGCAGACAATAATTATTACATATAGACACTTGTGACTCGCCCGATGGCAAGTGTGAATCGCCGCTCAGCAGTTACTTCTGCTGTGGTGACTTGGTCACGTAAATAAATGAGTGTTTTTAGTCCAGATGTTCAGTCACGATGCTCGGCACATTGCACACGTCAGTCGGAGGACATATTTTACGGTCGAATGTCGGTGAAGCTGAGCTGTTGGTGGCCACGATGAATTCATAAGTCACCGTTTAGAACAAAGGTGATTCTTTCACGATGACAGTTTCAACCTTATTCACTGACTGAAGCGTTTTCCTCGGTGCAGTTATTAGTTCTGAAACCTATCGTCGGAGGTTTTGGTTCTACCATTCATCAGCTTTGAAGTTAGTTTCGCTTTCAAATGCAGTGATTTATGGCAAATCAGTGGTGGTGGTGGTGGTGGTGGTGGTGGTGGTGGTGGTGGTGGTGGTGGTGGTGGTATTGCACATCAGATAGGCCTATACCGGTAGGCATTCGAGACACGGAAAGTCGCTGCATGCAAGGAAGAAGTTCTTGGATCTTTAAATTCGAGAAAGTTTTCTAACATGTCTGAAATAAATAATAGGTGATAAAACTTTAATTCAACGCAGGCATTTAAAAGTGTTGGCTAAAGCGGATAAACGTTGAATTATTGTGATCCATTGTTTTGTGAGTCGCGTACGAGTGACATTGTGCTAGATACAGCAGCCTGCCATCGCTCAGCCGAGGCCGAAGCAGAAGGGACGCTACATGAAAATAATGGTCGTACGATATTTGCCTTATTTAAAAGGTCTTGAAAAATGCGCGTGCTTTACATAGTCGGGAAGAAACCGGCGAAGTGTATACAACAAATGGGAAGTTAAATTCAGGTCATGCTGGAAAGGATAGGTCAGCAGCCTTCGTGGACACATGGATGGAGAGTAGGCCTAGGAGGAATTGAGGCGAACTGCAAGTCGAACAGAGCAATAGAGATATAGGGCGTGAAAGCGTCGTATCTCATAGCCTATCTGAATTCACCGAAATCCAACCAAAGAACCTATGGCTCTTTTCAGTTTGCAGTTCTGCACAGAAAGAGCAATCCTAAATGAATTTTTTGCAGTTTAAAAGCATACATGTGCAGTTAAAATTATTGGTCTTAAATGTTCATTCTCATCCGATTCGAAATAATTTACCATGGATGATATATGTAGGGAAAGAATGAGTTGTGCTGTGAGTAAAATTTCTTTTAAAAGGAAGCCCTGCCAATGCACATAATAATTAAGTCATTGTTGATTAGGTTACTGTCAAAATTATCGTTTCACTGCTTCCAATCATCGTATTCCTAACATAACGCCTATCCTTCCTTCTTCCATCCATGCTTTCCTCCATGCTTCCCGTTTCCCATTTCTCCCTTCCTTCCTCCATGGAGCCGTCCCAACCCATCCCGCAGTCTGTTATCCCTCGCCTTCAACCGAATCACGCAAGCAGACGGCGGCTGCAGCGTCACGTGCTTTCCCAACTACCTGTTAATCCGCTCCGAATCCATTTCCACATTTCTCCAGCGTCATGTTTAATGACGTCCATTACTATTGAGTGAAGACACAGTCGCCCTCCTATGCACTGCGGCAGCTGCTGCTTCCTCTTCTTCTTCCGTCTTGACCAGCAGTTCTCCGGAGAATGTATTGCCTATATGTGCCAGCAGATGTCTGCATTCCACGGACGCTGTTTCCCTGCCTCACATGAATGACGAGCGACTGTCTCCCTGCCATTTCAAGCGATATCTGAGGCAAGCTATATAATATACTAGCTGAATTACCCGGCGTTGCCCGGGAAATTTCGATATTTGGTCCACAGCCACGCTGACCCCGTTCCCACTTAGCCTTTCTCACCCCACCTTCTTCCATCGGCCCCAACCCGGTCCCAGCCTGGGGTGCCTGGTGTTGTCGGTGAAATGTAGATTTTTCGCCCCAACCCAGCTCCCATTGCAACCGCCCATGCGGGGCGGGTTCGTCACCCTCCGTTGTGGCCAGCATTTGCCGGCGAATGTTGGTTCTTTTGCCTAAACCCGTCCGCCCTAAATACCGGTAATGTCCAGATGGCCTGTATACGTACGACGACACGGTACTATATTAATTACCGGTATCCATTGTCATTGTCTTGCGATCAACCGTTCATAATATTATTATCCGTGTTTCTAGTATAATTTAGCGAAAGCGCGCGCTATAAAATCGGCCACCTAAAGCGAAGTAAAGAAGTGATGACGTCATAAATCTATGGGGTCTTTGAAAGCGATCCGGCGACCAATCTTAAATACTGCATTATATTAGCTTTCGTCGGATTATTAAAAATTAAATGTTTCAAATTCGGCAAAGGTGAGATTTTTTGATCGCGAACCCCCCCTATATTTGTTAATGGGTCCTAAAAAGTATTTTTGTAAATATTGGGAAAAATCGGTCGGGCGGATAAGAAGAAAATTGTTCGCAAACATTGGAAAAGTTTCGCCTTTATAGTTTTAGATGTTTCACTCAACGACCTTATGTGCCTAACTCCGCCACTGGTTGCACTCTGCCAGTGCCAGTCCCAAGCCTGGATAAAGGAGGAGGGCGTCGCTAATTGTCGTCGTTACCACACAGTGACGTTAAACTGCAAATACTGCTTATGTGTCTGTTTCTCTCAATGACCTTATTATCGGTCTATATATAGGCTATTACTAGAAGAGTTTTCGATGTTGAGCTGCCCAGTGACGTTGAAACAGCGGAAACAGGAGTAGGTCCTATAATATTTAATACTGTGAGGCATAGCTCGAGGGTACGTATGGTACGTATTTTATTTTTTGAAAGGTGCGTACGTATTTTAACGTACCTTATTGAAGGGTACGTAAAAGGTGTAAAAGGTACGGTACAACACCTAACCGTGGCACATGCTATAAGTCATTGTGCATTTGTACATGAAACATCACATATGGTGCTATCACGAAGTTTTTATTAAAATGTACAAAAGACTACTTAACACTACTTTGGTCACTTGTCAAGTACTCAACTTATTGGTGATATTCTTATGATAACGTAAATACGCTGGTGACGTCACTTTGTTTGCATGTGCCAATAAGTAAGTAATTTAATATCGGTGAAGCGTCAAAACACTGACATATAATAATACTCAGAAATAAAATACGCGTATATGGTACGCGTATTTTATTCTTTGAAAGGTACGCACGTATGATACGCGTACCTTATATAAGGTACGCGTACGCATCGAGCTATGCTGTGAGGGTAAGGTTAAAGGTGTGGAATGCTGAGCAATGAAAACAAGCCACGTCATCTAGCCATTTTTTATTATTATTCGTTAACCTTACCCCAAGATGTTTGAGCAGAAACCACGTGATCCCACGGCCTGGTTTCAATGCCTCTTTCATCTCTAAGGCAAAGCAACTTGTCAATCACCGTCATCGTGACGTTATGGTCTCTATGACAACAGTGATGTGGCCTATTATAAGGACTTTCGCATTATTTTATTCTCGTGCACCTGTGCTCTCCTTTCGTCTTCTCAAGTTCCACTCTGCTATAGATAGCCTATTCTCTCTTCTTCTCTCTTCCTGCTCATCTCCTCTTCACCGCCTGCTTCCTACAAACAGCAAAGGCGTCGACCAATGACGTAGCAATTAGGCCAAACTGCAATTATCGTCCAGAAAAAACATTCTGCAGAGACAGAGGAGAAAGTGAGAGACAGACAGACAAACACTGTCAGACAGACAGACAGAAGACAGACATACAGACAGACAGAATGAGGAATTCTAGACTGCTATTTGCTGCTCTGGGCTTTTGTATCGAAATGACACGAGCGACTGTGCAGATTGAAAGATTCAATAATTATCCAATAATTATTATTGGAGACTGTTGTATCGCGTTAATTCAGTAACTGAAATTGCTCGCTGTTCCAGCACAGCTCTTTCCGTTGTCTGGTGACGACAAAGGTGACCTCGCAGAACATTGGTGAGACCATTGTAGTTACAGTTTGGCGATATCACTGCGTGATAGCAAAGATCATTAGCGACGCCCTCCTCCTTTACCCAGGCTTGGGACTGGCACTGGCAGCGTGCAAACAGTGACGAAGTTGGTAATATCAAGGACTAAACGTCATGTAAGCCACGAGATTCAATTTGAAAAAGA
Organism: Lumbricus terrestris; assembly: GCA_949752735.1. Lineage (NCBI taxonomy): Eukaryota > Metazoa > Annelida > Clitellata > Crassiclitellata > Lumbricidae > Lumbricus > Lumbricus terrestris. The sequence goes on from OX457044.1 coordinate 9,912,958, forward strand.
TCCTCCGCCGAACTTACAGGAATTGAATGCGATGCTGGAAAACTCATCTCTCTAGTCTCTCTTGTGCCTTAATAGCGGACTCGTGTTACCACTGGTATCGATCTCTCTGATACGACGACGTAACGCTCGTGAGTAAGTTGGTGCCCGACGCTTGGATTTAAATCAGCGCTTTAAAAATTCTAAGTTTACGGTTGTGATCATACAAGGATTGCTCGTTGACGTCTGGTTCTTGATGAAACTTTATTCCATTAGACAATAGCCATTGTTATTATATTATATCCCATAGGAAGCGAGACGAGTAATCTGGCCAGAGATCGGATGGGAGCGGCTGGTGTTCGGACAATTCGGAGCCGAGAAATTCGGAGCGGACAATTCGGGGAGGATCGACGACATTTCCCGCTTAATTAAATAGAAGTTTGATTGATGAAACTTATTCTTGGTTCAATATGTGCATATACGAGCAAACAAATAGAAGTTGGATTGAGGAAAATATTGTTGCTCAAGTAGAAGTTGAATGGATGAAAGTAATTTTTGTTTTAATAGAAGTTGCTTTGTTGAAAATATTGTTGCTTGAATAGAAGTTGGATTGCTGAAAATATTGTCGTTTGAATAGAAGTTGGATTGCTGAAAATATTGTCGTTTGAATAGAAGCTGGATTGCTGAAAATATTGTCGCTTGAATAGAAGTTGGATTGCTGAAAATATTGTCGCTTGAATAGAAGTTGGATTGCTGAAAATATTGTCGCTTGAATAGAAGTTGGATTGCTGAAAATATTGTCGTTTGAATAGAAGTTGGATTGCTGGAAACAATTCTTACAAAATATTTAGAGCGTGGATTGATGAAAATATAGTTACTTGAATAGTACTTGTTTCAATGGAAGCTGGATTTATACAAGCAACTGCTGCTCAGAATAGAAGATTAGATTGGTGAGAATGATTCCTTGCGATTCGAATTGTCCCGCCGAATTTCCCGGCTCCAAATCATCCGTAAACTCAGCTGCTGGCGTAGGTAATGCATAATTATTAGTCTCAAGCTTGGATATGTTATATGAAGATGTACATGTACAATGTGTGCACTGTAGGCCTACAATGTGTACATGCGACATTGTCACAGTTCTTGAACTAGAATATTGTGGAGTTTGAAGCAACGCTGAGTTTACCATACTTAACTGACTCTCCATCCGATCCGCTTGCATACTTATCATTCTGTGTATGTCTCTCTCTGTGTCTGTCTGTCCGCCTGTCCGCTTGCCTGTCTGTTTGTCTGTCTTGCTCTGTATCTCTTGTAGCCTGTAGTGTACTGGTTCCCTTGCGACGGCGTCTCTCGGTCTTGTTCCCTACTTCGAGGACTCGTCGTCTTTCGTGGTAAGATTAATGTGATCTGTGGTGACCTCTAGCGGAACCAGAGGTCACGTCGCTCCAGTCGACGATCCCATCGTCTCGATGTAGCCAGTCGACCCAGAACAGACCCTGCTCCAACCCACCCCACCCCACCCACCCAACCCCACCCTCACCTCTGTCCTCCTCTCTGCATCCAGGCCTTCATTACCATCATATATCTTCTCCCCTCTCATTCCTGTTTTCGTTCTTTTTATCCTCCTCCTCTTTTTCCTTCTTCTCCTCCATCCATTTCTCCTTCCACTCATCCTTATTCCTCTCCTTCCTCTCATTCACTTCCACTTTCTCTTACCCCACTTCCACTTCCTGCTCATGATTGTTTTCCTTCTACTTTTCCTTCTTCGTCCCTCCTCTTTCTTCTCCCACCTCTCCATTTTCTCATTCCTCTACTTCTTCCCATTCTCCTCATTCACTTCTACTTCCTCTTCCTTCTCAATCTTGTTTTCCTCCAATCCTCCTCCTCCTTCTCCCCTTCTCCTCATCCTTCTCCCTCTCCTTTTTCTTCTCCCAATCTTCCTTCTTCTCCTTCTCCTCACCCACTTCTACCATCTATAACTCCTCCTCTGGCTTCACCTTGACCTCACGCAACAATTGACCCAACGCGGTAGTCGACGCCATGCGAAAATTGAACCCGTTTGAAATATTGTAACGTCCCATGCGACAGTCGATAGTAGGAGAGAACTGACTGCAGATCGGACCTGATTTTTATGGAAAAGCGACTGAAGTTTATCTGTTATCATCGCTTAATAAAAGATATGGCCTTCGACTGTCAGAGAACTTCCCTGTTCTGCCACGAAACTGAGCGATTGGAGATCTAGATGTGGGACGGCTTAGTAGCCACAAGGTCAGGGAGACTTGGTCGGTTGATAGGAGCGAGTTTGAGATTTCACTGAGATGGTCACGTGATGGCAGGGACCTTGAATATTTGATTAAGTCACTTCTTATACATGCAATGTCATGTATAACACAATAGTGAATGGTTGATATGTACAATTTATCTGATCTATTGCACTATTTCTAGTTTGTATGCATCCAACACCATAAAAACACGAATCAAAACAAGTGAAAAAATTATGCAAAGGTGCAGAAACGAGTGCAATTGCAATATAATATAGTGCAATGGATCAGATGCATTTTTATTCTACATACCGGTATTAACCATTCGCCATTGTGTTATGCATTACGCCAAACAAAGTTTTTCGAGGGCAACGGCCTCTGTTGTCATAATATAAGCCCTCGTCAAATCTTGATCCATGAGTAGCGAAATGTCGAAAATGGGATTTTTTCTGAGATTTTCACCCTGTTGGTAGCCTAGGCCTGCACAATATATTCGCTTCGTATACTTTATGTTTGAACTGATGAGCTGAGCATCATTGCATAGGGACTAGATAAGCTTTTGGATAAGACACGATCATTTTAGGTATATTATATTATATTATATTATATTATATTATATTATATTATATTATATTATATTATATTATATTATATTATATTATATTATATTATATTATATATTATATTATATTATATATTATATTATATTATATATTATATATTGTATATTATATTATATTATATATTATATTATATTATACTGGTTCATATTATATTTCTAACAAACACAATAATGTTAATGGCGTCATTTTGTTGCACTAAATTAGCCATTAATTTACTACAACAAAATGACGTCATAAACAGAATTATTGTCTTGTTTGGCAACGTCACTTCCTCTCAATCGCAGGCATTCATTTTGTGCAAGATAATATATGACGCACAAAAGTTAATTTTCAACTTGGCCTCATTTGATAAAGAGGCGGCTATCGTAGAAAGCGTTTAACGCACTTGGCAGCTATTGGCATATTGCTGCCCACATTAGGCCTCCGACTTGTCTTACTTACTATCAGACAGTCTTTGCTTTTAAGTGCTAGCGATTGTTACATCCAGTCGTCCAATGATGCACAGCCAACATTTCCAGCACATGTATAAGTATAGGCCCACGTAAAGAATTGAATTTACACAACAATAATTCAGAAAAATTCTTCTTTGTAATAATTCCATTGCCTAAAATTACACAAAATTACTTAGACCAAAATCTGCATGGCGAATTGGTAAAGTCTATTCCGGTACAGTGCGTTCATGATCAACTCTGTACGGTCCGATCGAGAGTCCGAGATTTTGTGTGCTTTAGGATCTGCAACAAATGCGTTGTCGGTTCTTTATTATAAGTACGTTGGAAGCTACCTATTCTTCAGAGAATGCGTCGGTGCAACTGGCCTACAATTACTATCATCTCAGCCGGAGTAAAAAACCATGGGCACGCGAGATCGCGCAACTTACCAAACGTAACACCCCTCTTCAGTCTCTTCCTACTTACTTACTTACTGTTCAATTGATAATAATTCCTGTCTAAAAGACGAATAACACCAGCGTGCACTGGCTGTAGAGATACGAGCATAATAATGACCTCCGTAATTCTGTTATGGTGTGCTTGTTCAGCGAGGGTCAATGAAATGCAGTTGGTAATTAGCAGGAAGGACAGATCTTTGAGATTTACATGAAACTGCAGATAATTTTATATTAACTAGTGATGATCAGGCCTATAATACTACTAGATGTGTTACCCGGCGTTGCCCGGAAAACTTAGGGCTTTAAACGCTACTCCACCGTGGTACCCATCGTTGACCGCTAAATTTCGGGTTTTCCCCAACCCTCCACCCCACCCCGCTTCCCCAAAAGCCAAACGTGACCCGCCCCTGCGGGGCGCTACGGAAATTATTACTGGGCGGGTTTGACGTCATGCGGACTGTAGACTATTTACTAAAGCGTTAGCGGAGCGATTATTGATGAAATATGTCTTATAACGCTAATAACTCTGGTTTTAAATTGAATTAAATGCTGAAAATAGTTGCGTTGACCTTATAATTTGGGTAAGATTCAATTGCAAAAATTTTGTTAAGCCGACGCTGTTGCATTTCCGATCCTATTTTGTAATGAAGAGTCAACACACACACACACACACACATATGGAAGGACAAACATTCAGACTTATAATATAAGATAATATAGTTGACTTCTTTGCGTTGGTCACTACATACTTTTCTTATTAAGAAATGAGCAGTTGTATGGAGAGCGGGTGGTATGGGGAGCCGGCAGTGAGGCTAGGAAAGTAAGGAATTGGCCGGGAGCGGGACCAATCCTAAATTTCCCGGGCGACGCCGGGTACGAACTAGTAAAGAATAAAGAAGCGAGTTAGAACATATCATAGTTGGTTCCCCAACCAGTCTAGTGTGCTAATTAGTAATTAGTGTCCTTTGCCTTTTGGATATGATGACTCCGTGACTGGTTGGGGCTAGTGGGTCGTTGCTTGATGCCGTTTGCATTGAAACGGATTTGAAAGAAGATGCTGTTATGGAAAATGCAATAATAGTATTATTAAAAATTGATTTTATGATTTCGCATTGAAAAGAAACTTTGGCCTATATGAGTCGCGATCGTATTTTGTTATTTTGTTTTTGTTCTAGTTTTATTTTGTTTATTTCCTTACGAATGGCCCAGTCTTCAATTCATGGACGCTATGCCTGGATCCATAAGTGAAAATGCAATGTAAGGTGATGAACTGAAAAGAATGACAATTTTGTATTCTTGTAGATGCAGGTTTGACCCTGTTTTGGGTTTTCTCATTGTCACTGAATGAATGTATATTGTGTCACACGGAAAGATAGAATAATAAACATAGTAATTTATGATAGATTGAACATCAAACAGGATATAGTTGACAAAGTGCGGAATAGAAGAATGCGATACTTTGGACATGTGTCAAGAATGTGGAACGAAAGATATCCAAAGATAGCGCTCAACGGATATGTACATGGGAAAAGATCAAGGGGGAGACCAAAGAAAAGATGGATCGACACGATAAGAGATGACTGCGAAGCAATAGGAATGACAATACAGGAGGCGACGCATGTGGCGCAGGATAGACAAAAGTGGAGAGCTACCATGGGAAAGCGGCTGACGTGTGCTGACGGCATCGCCTGACGGCCATAAGTCAAGTCAAGTAAGTCAAGAATGTATATTGACTGCCTTTCTGTCATGCTTGAACTATTTTGGTGAACAGTAAAAGTGTCTTCATTCATTCATTCATTCATAATTATGCTAAGACTAAAAACTAGGAAAAGGACTCAAAACTAGGAATTGCCTTGCGTAAAAATTCAATATGTTTCCATTGATGGTTCCGGATGTCTTTCAGGGTCACGTGGAAATCCGCGAATCCCCCACTGAGGACAAATCCATCAAGATCCAAGTATCGACGGAAGCGGACTCCCTGGAAGCGCTCGACGATGTCTCCATCTCCAGTTACCTTTCCAACGGCGAGAGTGGTCCAGTCTTCGTCCTCCAAGTGGTAAGAAATTCCTGTCACATTGATTCGTAATAAGATTATCTTCGATGAAAAGGTGAGCGTGCAGAGCAAGAGGTTTCTTGAATTAGCACCAAGCAGGGTGACTCGAGGACACAGGAATTAATAATTTTAGAAACCGAAAGAAATATCATATATATATATATTTATATATATTGTACATATATGTATTGTATATAATTATATGTATTGTATATATTATATATGTATTGTATATATATTGTATATATATGTATTGTACATATATATGTATGCATATATTATATACATGTATATATGTATATGGCAGAAATTCTTCAGTGCAAAAGTTAAAGACTTGTTGAATGGGTTGAACATTGGACAAGGCGTATTAGAGGCTTCAGTAGACTGGTTTACCGTAGCGATTTTGATGGAATCTAGGTAAATAATAAACGGCTATTAAGGTAATTATTGCACAAATTATCGTAGTATAGGTTCGGTTTTTCTGTTCACCATGTAGTAAACTCTATGCGCACTCAGCACTGCGCAGTGCACTATTTTATTCACGAGCGTTGCACTGAACTGTTACAGAGTGATTCAGTCATTCATTATTTCGTGAATTTGTATAGCGCTTCTTCAATGTTGATTTCTCATAGGTGCTCCCTACTCCAACACAGCCTAACAGAGCAATCTTAAGCGCTTATAGAATACGACAGAGAAATTGTGCGCTCTGTGTCTAAAGTATAATGGATCTTGCTGCAATGGGAAGAGTTTACGTAGTACGTGAAGATCGTTTCCCTGAATAACTGTAAACAGCACATTGTTTCATGCGCTAAAGTTTCAGCTACAAGACGTTGTGTCTCTTTACTGTGGCAGCCTATTTTCGTCACTAACATCCAAAGTTGATTAGGCCTACATGTATAATCTGTCCCAGAAGTGGCGGATCCATGGGGCCAATCCGGCCATGGCCCCCCCCCATTTAGAAATTTCTTTATTTTTTACCAGCTATTCTGGCTCGGAAAGTTGATGTGCCCCCACCCCAATGAGCACTTTCGTAGGACTTCCCACGCCACACGAGGTCCGTGCAGTAGGGGCTTAACAACACTGCGACTAAAAAAAGGTCATCAACGATTTTCCTATTTTGGCGGATGGTATATTTTTCTTGAGAATTCGACAAATGACTAAAAAAGGTCATCAGATTTTTCGGTGGCGAAGACAAAAAATTCTCCCTGTCCCAAGACCCAAAATTTTGCCCCCACCCCTTCGAAAATTTCTGTATCCGCCCTTGTGTCGCAAGGCTTAACTTGTGTCTGGCTGGCTATGCTTGGACAGCGTATACAACTACAATACACGCACTTATTTTCTAATCTGAACGCCGTCCAGCTGCTTATTAGACCAGCACACCCAGCCAGACACAACTTTTTGCTACACTTTTATAGCACTGCAGTCTGTCGGAAAATTGTAGCGTTACATAAAACACGTTCTTTTGCATTACATCACAATAATTTCTGCCATTGCCAGATAATACATTTCTTCCTCATCGCATTCGTCTTCTTCCTCCACAATAATTTGTCACTCACTGACTTTCACTTTCTTACGATTTCCACCAATACATCAACTTAAGTATCTCTAATGTGTAACTATATTATCTACTCATCAGTCGCATCACGTAATCCATTATGCGCAATTGTGAATCTACATATATATATATATATATATATATATTAATGCATATATATAGACGATATTTATATATATATAAACATTTTCTATATTTGCATTAATATAATATATTAATGTATTAATATATATTAATATGTAGGCCTATATTATAGGCCTACATATATGCGTGATGTCTGGTGTATATATATATTCACAATTATATATAATATATAAACACTGTGTATATACATTGATATATATATATATTGTTATATATTTGCGCGATTCACATGTCTGAAGTATTATATATCCATTAATGTATATTATATATATATTCACACGTTGGACCACACTATGGGGGTATAGCCTACGTCTATATACTTTTGGTGCTCTTGCATTTCGATGGCAACACGCAACGCATATGAAAGACGTGAGACGAGTTTCTCTAATTCACACATCTTGTTTGCACGTCTCGTCTGCGACAGATGGAAAGAGAAATGAGAGGAAATATCGCCTTCCTTTCACTCCACCATCATCGGAAGAAGAAACAGCTGGAAAAACAGACCGCCTCCCATCCGTCTGTCTCTCTGTCTGTCCGTCTTTCTGTAAGTCTGACTGTTGGGGTCCCTTTGTCTGCATGTCTGATTCTATATCTAGATGTTTCTATGTCGTTTGCCTGTGTGCATGTGTGCCTGTCTCTCTATGCGGATAGCCAGTTCGAGCGTTGGTATATCACTCAGTGTCTGTCTGTCCGTCTGTCCGTCCGTCCGTCTGTCTGTCTGTTTGTCTCTCTGCTTGCCCGGTTGTCTATCTGTCCGTCCGTCCGTCCGTCCGCCTGTCTGTCTGTTTGTCTCTCTGCTTGCCCGTTTGTCCGTCCGTCCGTCTGTCTGTCCGTTAGTCTGTCTGTCCTTCTGCTTGCCAGTTTGTCTATCTGTCCGTCCGTCCGTTCGTCTGTCTGTCTGTTTGTCTCTCTGCTTGCCCGTTGGTCCATCCGTCCGTCTGTCTGTCCGTCCGTCCGTCTGCTACCAAATTTTGCTTACACGTCCTTAGAGACATTGAAGACACACAGACCAGGAAACACGTATATTTGTCGGATGGATCGACCGACTTTGTGTCCTATGTATGTTTCGATGCAGGGAGACTTCGCGGATAATTTGGTCGTCGTCGTCGTCGTCCTATGCTTCGTCCTATGTTTCGTCCTATGTTTCGTCCTTTGCTTCGTCCTGTTTTCAAATCCCAGGACGATTGCTTCTCTCTCTATATCTGTCAAACACGGCGACCGCGACGCTTCGCATGCGTTATGAGCATGCGCAGTAGCCACCGTTGCTTTCTTGTTGTATCACAACGCAGAAGAGGAGAAGGATGGGGAGGGTGGAGGAGAAGGAGGAAGAAGATAAGGAGGGGTAAAAGGAGTGGGAGGAAAGTGGGAGAGGAGGAAAATTGGAAGAGAATGAGGAGGAGGAGGAGATATAATAAAGAGGAAGGATGTAGGTGAGGACTCTGAAGAGGAGGAGAATAAAAAGGAGGAGGAGGAGGAGGAGAGAAAGAGAGGGGACGATGGGATGAGAAGGAAGAGAAGAAGTGGGACAGTGGGTGAAGAAGGAGAAAGAGGAGGAGGAGGAGAAACAAGAGGAGTGAAAGGGAAGAAAGAAGAAGTGGAGAAGGAAAGTGAGAAGGAGGAGGATGGAAAGCCTGTGTACTAGACCGCTCTAGAAAATATGATGCGTGTTTGAATATTCTGTTACAGTCATCGGACGCGAGATGACACGATTTGGTTGGTGGGGGAGGGGTGTAGGGATTCGACCAGACACCCTAGTTCTTCGGAGGTGACCCGTGACACCCTTGCAAACACATTCGATTGGAAATTATTTCTGCGTCAGGATCGGTCAAACGGGATAGTAGAGCATTTCTGGATTCTTACCCGGACTCATCTGAACCTCCACCTTCCACTTCTCAACCTAAACGCCACCCACTTTAACAGCTGCTCTGCCACCTCTGAATCTTCGGTAACCGACTACGACCTACTTCAGATTAAACTCTTTCGGACAACCCTTCTGACTTGATACAGCGCTCGTGAATAAGCTGGTGCCCTGCGCTTGGTCTTCAAGTGGCGCTCAAGAAATTTGGAGATTACGATTACGATTACGATCCAACGACATGGAATGGGACTTCCTCTCTAAGCCCTGCAGGGCTCCTCCTTTCCATTCCATCAGCTGCTTAATTGTATTCTCTCCCGCCTAGCCTGGGTCGGATGCGTCTATGAGTAAAGATCCCAAGAGGCGCTACATAAATTTCGACAGACAGACAGACTGATCGATTGATTGGTTGATTGGTTGACTGACTGGCTGACTGGCTGGCTGACTGGCTGACTGACTGGCTGACTGACTGACCGATTGACTGGCTGATTTACTGACTGACTGACTGACTTACTGACTGACCGACAGACTGACTGACTGACTGACTGACTGACTAATTGACTGGCTGACTGACTGACTGACTAATTGACTGGCTGACTGACTGACTGACTAATTGACTGACTGACTGACTGACTGACTGACGGACTGGCTTGCTAATTGACTGACTGACTGACTGACTGACTGACTGACTGACTGACTGACTAATTGACTGACTGACTGACTGACTGACTGACTGACTGATTGACTGGCTGACTGACTGACTGACTGACTGACTGACTGACTGACTGACTGACTGACTGACTGACTGACTGACTGACTGGCTGACTGACTGACTGACTGACTGACTGACTGACTGACTGACTGACTGACTGACTGACTGACTGACTGACTGACTGACTGATTCCCTGAAGAGTATCATTAGGGAATTTAAAGTGACGATTCTCAGGTCTAAGATATGCAAACTGTCTTGCTACCACACTTAAGCTACCGATCTTAACGGCAATTTCTTATTTGCATTTAACACCATACAAGCTAACACATAATTTAGATCGCACCTTTGTTTCATCATGATTATAGCGACGCATATAAATGCCCAAAGAAAATCTTCAAAATTTATCGGCGTATTTCGCAAATTGCCATATTTTGCCCATAAAGGATATTACCATTAATTCTACCATTAATTTTAGCAAGACTAATATTATTATTGATGTAATGTAATGTAAATTCTCAAGAATTTCTCAGCGTCCACAAAAGCCACGTCTGTAAGGGAGACCAGCTTATTCACCGGCGCTATGCGGTTGGTTGTGCCAACCTCCACAGGTTTAGATACATGCCATCTTATATGTTCCCGATCTCATTTCTAATAGCTTTTATGGCGACGGATTCTGATAAATTAGAGAGCTCTGGTGGTGTGCCGCTGTCTTGCAACATGTTCCTACATTGATCGCTTATAAGAGATGCTGCAAACTACATGTTCGACTGAATTATGGAAGGTGAAATTGGCTCCGACATAAAGCTGGCTTTATCCGATGTGCAATATATGCCTTATAGACGTCTTTCGAGCTGCGTGTCCCTCTCTGTCGGTCTCTGTCGGTCTGTCTCTCTGTCTTTCTTTCTCTTTTTTTCTGTCTCTCTCTTCGTCTGTATGTTTCTGACTCTGTATCTGTTTATATCTGTGTCTGTCTATCTCTGGCTCTGTCACTGCCACCACCGCCATCACTGTCTCTCTCTCTGTCTCTGTCTCTGTCTCTGTATATGTCTTTGTGTCTGTCTCTGTATTTGTAGTTGCTGTCTGTCTGTCTGCCTCTCTCTTTCTATCTCTCACATTCTCTCTCTCTGTCTCTGTCTATCTGTCTCTCACTTTTTATATCTGTCTGTTGTCTGTCTCTGTCTGTCTGCCTGTTTGTTTTTCTCTCTTTAACTTTTCCATCTTTCTTTCGATGTTTCCATCCAATACACAATTGCTTATCTTATGAAACGCACGAACCGTTTAATTGCGCTGTTCTAGTATAGAAGAAATTAGACAGATAGATTAGAAATTAGAAAAGAATTGTTCAGACTAATTATTGAGACGCTTTATAAATATCTGATAAATAGCTTACAAGACAAGATTACTAGGCAAGAAAAAGCAAAAGCAAAAATCAAGTCCAAAGCAAGACGTAGTGTACTACTGTTCAGTAGGCTATATAGCTGACATGTATTAAGCAGGAGAGTTCAATTTTTGCTGTATGCTTGGACGAATTTCGTGGTGCTGTCCATACAAGCAAAATAGGGAATACATATTCAATCAATAATCTATTCATTCATCTATCCATTCACATATTCATTTATCCACCATATCCAAGTGTAGGCTACACACCTTGGGGCGCGGTGGTGTAGTGGTGGCGTCGTTGCCTTGAAGCCGGAAGGTTCGAGGTTCGAATCTACCTCGCCGCGTAAGGACCTTGGGCAAGTCCTTCACTCACAATTGCTCAGCGCTTCGGCGTGAAACTCCGATGCAGTGTCCGCTCTGCATTCGGGAGCGCCTCTGAGTAGGGAGCTTGAAGGGGCGCTATAACAAGTGCACATAAAAAACAAACCTTAAATGCAGGCTCATCGATTTTCTTCGATTAGAATCTCCCCAAGTTAATTACGATTAAGATTCATTCGTTCATTCACTCATTCATTCATTCATTCATTCATTCATCCTTTCATTCATTCATTCATTCACTCATTCATTCATTCATCTATTCATCCACTCACACATTCCTCACTCTATTATTCATTCACTCATTCATTCATTCACCCGTTCATTCATTCATTCATTCATTCATCATTATATTATTCATTCCCATCCATGCATTCGTTCATTCATTCATTCATCCATTCATTTATCATTTCAATACTAATTCATTCATTCATTCATCCGTTCATTTATTAATTCATTCATCATTATATTATTCATTCATTCACTCATTCATTCGTTCATTCATTCATTCATTTCTCATTTCATTACTAATTAATTAATTCATTCATTCTTTCTATCATTCATCTATTCATCCTTTTATTCATTCATCCATCCATTCTTCGATTCATTACTTAATCTATTCTTCAACTCGTTCTTCTGTCCATCCATCCAGCATTCACCCAAGCATCATTCTCTCGGATCAATTCATATAGCGCCAGTCCCGCGGCGTCGGACTCGTCCAACGTTGAATGGACTATTTTCAGCAGCGCAAGTTTATCGTCGCCGCGTTGTTCGCAAGTCATACGCCACCAGAATGCAAATCAAGATAGAAAAAATTCTTTTGCTGCGATTGCATGCACGCTGCCTTTACGTATAGGGTGAGGTGTGGGGGCGAGTACAGACAGCAATCTTTGTTCCAGGGATAGTTTATATAGCGACTGTAATTGAAGAACAAGTGCCGTCATTTGTTCGTCGGCATTTTCCCCACCCACAGTCGATTATGGACGAGATAGAAAAGCATTGGAAGTCGTTTAAGTTGCGTGATGTCCAAGCGAGAGTTTAGATTGGCGAACGTAATTTGCTTAGCTCTGCATGGGAATGAATACCGCGGGACAATCACCACCACCACCATTATCACACTACTAACACTACCACCACCACCACCACCACCACCACCACCACTACCAACACCACCATTACCATCACCACTACCACCAACAGCAATAACAACAGCAGCAACACCAACATCAGCTCCACCAACACCAACACCATCACCAACATCATCATCATTGTTTTATTATTATTATTATTATCGTTATTATTATTATTATTATTATTATTATTATTATTATCATTATTTTATTACTATTATTTTTATTATACGTTTTATCCAAGGTGCCTCAGATCCTTCGGGATTTCAAAAAATTCTCCAAAGACGTTAAAGCCGCATCCGCGGTACCATATCAATATAGATTCGAATCATTATAATTATTATCATTATTACTATTATTAATTTTTGCCTCGAGGTATCTTGGATCCCTCAGGGAATTTATTACTAACATTACTTCATTACTGTAACAGTTATTATTATTATTATTATTATTATTATTATTTATTATTATTATTATTGTTATTATTATTATTATTACTTTTTTGCAATGACACATTAAAGTCAATTGTGATCGTAGCCTGACAATTATTGCTGGGACGATTATTACTGCCTAGTTGCGCGGCAGAAGTGTTTAGTTCTAGCAGACATTGGATTTGAGCGTGTGGTCAGAGTGTGGTCAGATTGTGGCCAGCTGCTGTCTGATCGACTTTAGAATTTGTCCCTGAAGGGTTCGGTCATCCGGTCCGAAGATAATACCTACTTAGCGACATTTTCCGCCGGGTTTAGACCGCGATGCCGGCAAGAGCTCGAAAGAAGAACCGACCGGAAATTGTCCGCAGATAAAGACGGAGCTGCAGGAAAGATGCTTTCGGAAGATACGGGTCTTTGTCTCTGCAGGGTGACAGGAAGGACGTCCTGGATCTTCACTAAACGGAAGTGTATGCATCCAGGTTATGTCATTCGTTGGAGTGACGAGGTTGTTGCGTTCAACTGGAAAATCGAAAAACTTGCTTGCTGTCCGGCTAAAGGCTCTGAAACGGCGCGCTTCTGTGTTACGAAAATTTTTGCAAATCTTTGTCATTCTGATTTGTATGTAAATGAAGCTGTGTTCAGCTTCTACGGTGCTTATCAACTAGAATGACAATAATTGAATATAATGCATCTGCCTTAATTCGGAAATTATCCACCGATTTCCTGTGCTTCATTGCATCCAGTTCAAGACTCTAAATCTTGTTGCATTGAGCGGATCTTCTGTGGACTATGATGATAGTGTTCTGTGTTTTACGGGTTTTTTCCTAAGATGCATTTCCAGTAGATATATTCTGAAACTGTTGAAATTCATAATCTGCTGTGGACATACTTTTCAGATAATTAGCCTACCATAATGATGATCGCATTGCCTTCAATCTTCATTTTTTACGGTTCCTAAAGGAAATTCGACCTATACGGTTTTTTCTGTGTTAATTCGCTACGAAAATCTATGATTTTTTTACGTAGCCTCAGCCTGCGCTATTGTGTTTTGGCAATGCCTCAAGTCCGTTTAATTTGTTAGAGAGTTTTAGCCTTTCGGGAACGCCTCTGTGTTTGTGAATGACGCTTTATAAATCTTAGATTGTGACTTCGGTTGCAACCAAGAGCAGCAAACTATGACACCTGTTTATTTCCAATTACCACTTGCCAACTTAAGCATGTAAAGAACCGGAGATATTTTTAGCGTGATGTAATTTATGAAATCTATATACGCTGCGGACTTGTTTGTTTTGCTGATACGGGTCGCGTTTCGCGTGTGTCAATCTGTGGTAAGAGCAATTTTATGTTTCTACCCCAATGAATGCCAATGAACGTGCGTTTCTATGGTAACCACATTCTCAGAAAAACGTCGCCGGCAAAGATCAAATCGCACCGAAGAGGATGATCCCGTGAGACTACTATAATAATTGTAGCAGGGAGTTTGCAACAGCTATCGTCTTGCACGTCACACTACAAACATAATATACATACCGGTACACAGTCATACGCAGGCAAGAACCTTTTCTTATACGTGCAATTAATATGAAAATTTTGTCTGAATTTAGAAGAAAGTCTCATCTTTACTCTTTAGTAGACGTTTTAATGTCGTTGGTTAGTCGAGAGTTGTGTCATGCTTCGTTTAGTTTTATAGACCAGTTTTACGATGGTTCCAAATCTAAGAGATTTCGAACTAAACGACAAATTTCCAATCGAGATGCACCGTAAACATTCTTTATCGCCAGACATCGGACAAGGCGAAACCGCACGAGTTTCAACTCTCAATCCTGATTCTTATCGCTGCCGGTGCGATGCGCCCGTCGCCGTAACCAGTTGGGATGGTCTGGAGCATCTGCCGAACTGTGATCAGATTTCAGAGGCGGAGGATGATTATGTCGGGAGGCCTCACGAAAACCATCCGGAATTATCTAATTTCGGCAGCGGGTCTTTGATCGGCTGGTGGTCGGCACGGTGCCACGGGTTGCGGCCTTTGTCTGCGACCGCCTCGCTCCAAGACTCGCCGTAGTAAATTCGACGACAGGACGCGCACGAGGAATACGGAATGAAGACGAAGAGGTAGAGGGAGCTCTACAGAAGACAAAGGAAGCTTAACCCTTGGGAGGGGAGGGGATGCCACCGGTGGTTCAACCCCCACCCAACTCAAGAAATTCGTTCAGCCTACGTCGAACTTTTTCTTGCGTCAATCCGCTAAACTTCGCAAAAACGTGACGGCCCTCTGGTGGACGGAAATCCCTTGGACCGTCGGGGGGGGGGCTACGTGTGTGCGTGAGCATGCCATCGGTGACTTCAATTTAAATCGATGAATGTACTTTACCGATCACCATAATTCTAATACATACAGATAAGCGATTTATGCGCATCGTTTCGCCTTCTATATAATGACACATTTCTGTTCATGATGTTGTTCCATAACTGCAGTTCGTTATTGTCTATAGGGGGCCTACATTGCAATGAACATTTCGCTTTATTCTCCGCTCAAACGTTTCACATTTTGGCAATGTTCACCATTTTGTTGACCCGAGAAATGAACCAATCGACGTCAATCAAGAAGCAAAGAAAATATTCGATTAAAATTAGCAATTATCGATTAATTAATCGGCAATATTCGTAATTAATCGAACAACTATTCGTCAATATTCGTAATTAATCGATCAGTTAATCATCAATAATCGCAATTAATCGATCAATTAATCGTCACTCTCCGTTGCCTTAATATCTTTACTCCAACATGACTGATAAAACTAATCGCTATTCTGGCCACTCTGGACCAGCATTGATCGTTGCTCTGGACCAGATTGTCTCAGCGTGTTGTTGTTGGTTGGACATTAAGAAAGTTATTCAGTGCTCGTTGCGGTCTACAACCTTGTAAACATTGCCAGATAATTTCTTTGATAAATTCCAAAATAACGCCGCAGCCAAACGTTGTTCCTATTAAACCCAGTTCATATTAGACCCGTTTCCTATTAAAGATAGCCATGCATGAATAGAATAGACATGTAGCCTAGGCCTATATGCTGTCGTAGTAAGCATATTGTAAACTGCAGGTTTTTTCGCATTAAGTTACACACTGAATATGCAGTTCTAAATGAGAGTGTGCAGTTGTAGAAGCACTTCTGAACAGCTAAAAGTAGTTTTAAAAATTGTCATTAGATATTGTGCCTCATTTGGAGTAATTGACTATGGACCATGTTATGATAAAGGAGAAAAGGGGTTATGTAATTCTAAGATTCCTTTGAAACAACTGTGTTACCGTTTCCAACCAACCAGGTCGTCGATTCTTGCGCTCTGCAGCTCGTGGGGATTTGATAGTCCCGCGCTCTCGTACATTTTTGCGGGTACACCTCAACTTTTTTGCGGGTTCTCATGTATTAGATCTTCATACTGGAACAGTCTTACATTAACAATTCGCGATACTGCACTGCATGTATCTCATGAAACATTCTCAAAGTCACTTAAGTCGCGCTTGTTTGCAACTATCGGGTAGCTACGTTATGCGCCTTCTCAAGGTTATTACAAGGCGCTTATAAAAATGTCCATAATGCATGTATACACCTAGCAAGTGTACTCTTTTAATCTACGAAGGTCGTTCTAACACGATGCGCAACACCGTTGAGCAAAGGACTTGTTTGCCTGTGAAGAAGAAGAAGAGAGAGGCGAGAATTAATGGAAGTTGCCGTGAAATCGTTCAGGCGACGCACCCAGCAAATCGACTTTTCACCCCTCTGTAGTCTTCGCGGAAGTCGTTCGTCCGCGTACGTTCTGCGGTGGGAACATAAAAGCGAGCGCTGTCCAATTAAGAATGTTTATATTGTCTGATTGATGAGGAGTAGGGACCGCATGCACAGGATGAAGAGGAGGATGATTATGAGTGGCGCAGCTATCAATCCCATAACCCACGAGGACAAACGAATTACGAGTGGATAAATATTGGGAACATGCGGTCGAGTTAGGTGACGCACTTCCGGTTACGTAGTCGACCACAGCAGAGAAACTTCGCAGAACAAAGACGCTGTATTACATAAATTCTCGTATAGGCCTATAAAACAAGAACTGTCCTTATTGGTTGGTTATCTACTTAGGCTATCTATTGTGTCATAGCGCACATAATAATTATTTGCGTCAAACTTCTGCATCTTAACGGCTTGGGACTGATACAACCACCTGTAATTTAGTAGTACTTCGTGTAACTTTTGTTGCGAAGGACGAGGCGTGAATTTTCAGACATTCAACAACAGCTTCTCGCACCTCGGGAAAAAACAAATGACCCGCCCCATACAAAATCCCGATTGATCCTTGATACGTCGGGTAAAATCATGTTAATGTTATTCCGTCATCTATCGAGTATTTCTATCAACTTCCTTCTGAGCAGATCTGCATCTGTCAAATACAGTGTTGGAAATGAGGGAATATCGATTTATTTACTTATGGGCTTGTTGGTTTGTTGATTGATTGGTTGATTGATTGCTTGATTGATTGGTTGGTTGATTGCTTGCTTGATTGGTTGATTGATTGATTGATCGATTGACCGATTGACTTATTGACTTATTGATAATAATAATATTGTCTGATTGGTTGGTTGGGAATGATACATGTAGGTCTATCAGTGATAGTGACCACATTCACTGAATCATTTTCATAGCAGAAGCGTTTGTAATATTTTCCAATTTCCCAAGATCCATCTGATACATAAAATATTGTATTTTATCATCATCATCATCAGCGGTTCATGACACCATCACTTGGCGGCAACCGGCGAGAATAATATTTTGATCTACGCTGTCCTGAGTCATTTGTCATTTGTCATGTTCATTGTTGCTCTCAGTGTTTGTTCAAAGCTTCTTTTGTCTTCATTTACGCTGTTTGTCTATATAGGGAAGTCTTTTGTTTTGTCTTTCTTGCAATTCTTGCAAGTATATTGCGCTGTGTGCAATAGTTCACCATCCGACTTTCTTTCTTCATCGCCAAACCATAATTGCATTTATAACTAATCGATATTATACGTCTTCCAATCAATAGTTGTTTCCCAAACTCATCAATATTTGCGTTCTCAACGATGCTGATTATAGTAACGAAGATTGTTAGTGGTCGTCCAATTATTAGAATATTTAGGTCAGCGCACCAGGAACGTTATTATAATATCATTATAACGTTATTATAATGTTATGATAATGTTATTATAATGTTATTATAATGTTACTTTAATGTTATAACTTATAATAATGTTATTATAACGCTATTATAACGTTATTATAACGTTATTATAATGCTATGATAATGTTAGTATACTGTTATCATAATAATATTATAATGTTATTATAATGTTATTATAACGTTATTATAATGTTATTATAATGTTATTATAATGTTATCATAATGTTATTATAATGTTATTATAATGTTATGATTATTCTTACTCAACTACTACTTCTACTATCGTCTCTTCTCTGGCAAAATCAGTGATCCAGCACATGGGTCAACTGGTTGTAGGACATTAGCCCCCCTGGACATTATCCCCCCGGACATTGTCCCTCCCGGACATTAGCCCCCCCGGACATATTCCCCCCCCCCCCGATTTTGCGTAGGACATTAGCCCCCCCGGACAAAGTCCCCCCCTATGTGCAAATCGTAGAATAATGCCGTAACCGATAAGACTTGTCACTGGCATTCACACGCAAACGAAAGTACTTAGTGTCATTTAGGTCCTAATTGTATCAATAGGCGTAGGCCTGGACTTAGATTTGAAATGAACAAATGGGAATCGTATGTAGGGCCTAGGGCCTATACAGTATACAGTCTATTTGTTTAGTGTCTCACAACAAAGATTTGTTAACGTCAGTTAGGCTAGGTCTCAGCTTCCTAGACTTATTAGTGTCATTTAAATCCAAAATTAGATTCAATACATTAGAGAAATGAATGAATGGGAATCGTATACAGTAAGCAGGCCTACTTGTTAGTGTCAGTTATGCATGACTACAACGAAGGTTTATTAACGACATTTACGTATGAGCTTCGTAGACTTCTTAGCGTCGTTTCAGACCTTTAAAATGTCTTATAATATGCATATTAAACCTTCAATTAACTTAGTATATTCCTACAGGATGTTAAACTAATGCTTAATGTATAAATATTCATATAACATAGGCCCATTAATTACATTTTGTGCATCACTTTTAGGTAATTCTATCATATACTGGGGGGATAATGTCCTACCCCGGGGGGGCTAATGTCCGGGGGGCTAATGTCCGGGGGGATAATGTCCGGGGGGGATAATGTCCAGGGGGGCTAATGTCCGTTCCCCGGGTCAACCACCCCAAAACTAAAATCCGCCTTTAACTCTTCACGTGCATGAGCTCGCAATAGAATAATGCCTGCATGGTGCAGACCGTCTGACTCGTACAAATTTATAGCAAGGATGACCTTTTCTTGATCAAGCACTCTAGTGTGTATGACCCGATATATATATATATATATATATATATATATATATATATTTGTATCACAAAAAGAGCTATATAAAACAAATAGCGGTCAGCAATATTGGTAAAATAAAGGACATACTTACTTACTCATTTACTTGAACATTCCATGGCCTGTGATTATGTGATTATGTCTCTTTCTTTCCTGCATGCTGTTGTATTCTGGCCCAATTTCTGGGCCATGTCACCATTGTTTCTATTTTTTTCGGCTCCTACATTTGTCATGTTCGCTTTCTTATCTATTTTTGGACCATGATGTTCTTGTTTGTCTTCCATTCCACTCCTATTATTTTATCTTAGTACTATATACAGTCATGTGTATTTCCTTCGATGAACCCGGTTTTTTTTGTCTCAAGTCTCGCTTCGATCTCTGTCCTGACCGGCTTCTTCCAATCCTATCATAATCTATGCTCCTCATATTTCTTTGTCGTTATGACTCTATTTATCTTGCCTTCTATTTTTTCTTTCTCTCATGCCCAGCATCGTCATCTCTCCTGCCATTGAGGGGCACGGTGGTGAAGGGGTATGCTTTGTTCCTTGGAACCGAGAGGTTGCGGGTTAAAATCCACCTCAAGCCGCCGCATTTGCTTATGCGCTTCGGCGTAAAACTCTGGATCAGTGTTCGCGCTGTAATTGGGAACGCGTGAGTAGGAAAGGGCGCTGTAACAAGTACTCATGCATTCAAATGCATACATTTGTGTCGTATACGGCATTAACTCTTTTTCATCTTATCCTTTCTTTCTTTTCTCTACTGATCCTCTTCCATTCATTCACTCTTCCTTTCTCTCGCTTGCTTTCTCATTCTTCTTTCTTTAACTTATTCTTTTTTAATATCTCTTTGTCTGAATTCCCTCTCACTCTCTTTTATTTCCCAATAATTCTTTCATGTTTATCTTTTTGTCTCCCACTTTTTTCTTTTTCCTTCTCTCGTCCTCCATTCTTCTCTCTTTGTTCTTCCATCTCTCTTTCTCTCTCCTTCTCTCTTTCACTATCTCTCTCTCTCTTTCTCTCTCTCTCTCTCTCTCTCTCTTTCTTTCTCTCTCTCTCTCTCTCTCTCTCTCTCTCTCTCTCTCTCTCTCTCTCTCTCTCTCTCTCTCTCTCTCTCTCTCTCTCTCTCTCTCTCTCTCTCTCTCTCTCTCTATTTCTCTTCTCATTCCCTCTTGTTTCTCTTCAATTGCCGCATCTGTTTATCTCTTTTTATTCTGCAGTTTTTTTATCACTCTTCTTCTGCACCCTTTCATCTCTATCTCTCCATCGTAATTCTCTCCCGATGCACTTTATTATTTTCTTGTTCCGCTCCAATTTCTCCCGCCACGGCTGCAACTCTTTTCCCCTGCGCCCGGCTCCGACATCGCTCCTGCCCCGCTCCTATACATCTTTCAGCGCGTATACCATGGCATTGTCCGCGCTAAGTGACCAGCCGGCTCTGTCTCCAGCATAATTAAATGAGTGGATCTTAGGAGATTAGCTTCGGATTTCGTCTTCTCATTCTGCAGCTGAATCCACCGTTCGCTCCCTCGTCTCTTCTTCTGCATCGTCACCGATAGGATTCATGGCATCGCAGAACACCAACAGATCACTGACCTCGCCACCAGCAACAGGGCAACAGGAACAATTGCACTGCACGGAGTCAGATTCAATGTCAAACTGACAGCCAGGGGTTATTTTAAGGAGTTTTCTCAACTGCACATAAATGACGTATTTTGAGACTGGACATAAGAAAGGGATTTGTCCCCCAAAGCTGAAGCAGCTTTTGGTGAGCACTCGTTAATAAGCTGGTGCTTTGCGCTTGGCCTTCGACTGGAGCTTTAGATGTTTGAATATTAAGATTTTCCGACTTTATAAAAAGTCATATTAAAGATCAAAATCAATTGTTATTACAATGTTTGACTCAAAGTTCATCATGGGAAAATCTCCAAATGAATTAACGAATGAAATCAGCTAGACGTTCTTACACGTTTAGACTTTTCAATATCCTTAATCGACTAGAGATCCCTGGTTTAGTCTGCTGTTGCTGGAATTGGAAATAGCTCAGAAAGATTGCTAAGTGTAATAAATGGTCCTATATGTTCCTGGACACTTCCAAAGTTTCGCTAGTAGGCCTATGTAAGGGTACGTCTAAATGTTGTTTTTCTGCTCTGAAAAGATCAACATGATAATGTTTTGCTAAAGCTAAACCTAGCAGACAAGATTAGATATTTCCCAAAGAAATAAAATCTTTGAGCTAATTTCAAATTTTGTATAAGCTATAACCCACTAACTGCAAAATACGATGTAAGACCGATAAATATCATTAGCAAACCTCCCAAAATAATGGTCATTATTGATCGATAGGCCTATACTGACACCCACATCAACACGAATATGTACTGTTTAGGCCAATAGCAGTTTTAACCAGGAGCCGCGTCGCCGATCTACATGTAAATGATATTTTACCACACCAAGACTTGGCTTAGAGTACGACTGCTGGAAATTTCATATGCTACAAGTTCCGGTGTCATTCATTCATGAGAACCAGAATTTGTGTGTGAACATAGCCGCAGACTTGGTCCTGGGTTTGTGGAAACGAACGAGCGACCGAAGGACAATAATTTCCAATGCACGAGCACCTAGCTGGGTAGGGTTTTTGGAAGGTGATGTAGGCTACCAATCCCATTTTCGAATTTTGTTTAATTTCCACACTGCACTGGTGGTATTCTAAGTTGTAATTTAGCGAGGTTGCTCATCATTTCAGTGCTGATAGTCATGGTTTAGGAATGTTGCAGTTTAGGCTGTCATCTGTATCAAAATTGATAATTATGGACAAGCAGTGGATAACACCGTATAAATCTATAATAATGTTTGTGATAATATTTCTGAAATATTTGGGGGATATAAGATATAAGCATCTCCGTCACCATCACAAGTTCCGGGTTCCGTTCCTCGATCCTATCCCATCTAAGTCTACACCCCTGTGCGAGATGCTAGTTCAATAACATAGACCTACGTGTATCTTTCAGATTCTGAGGATGGTGATTTTTGGATGGGATCACATAAACTCAAAAAGGGTGCGTGTAATATGGGGATAAATGGAGAATTTATTGAAGAAAATTTGAGTATGCATTGACCTACAATCCTACATCATGTATGTAGCCTACATGTATGTTTTGGATACTTTTCTGTGGTTGGACCAGTGGTCTGGAATGGCCTTCCTTTTGAGCTACGCCTACACCCTGGGACTATACCAGGATCCTTCCTTACTAAACTTAAAACTATTCTTTTTGGGCGCGCTGGAGTCGGGAGCGCCTCTGAGTAGTTTTTCTTGAAGAAGCGCTATATAAATGTCCGAATGAATGAATGAATGAAGGATAACCCCGGCCTTCACAACTTTATCAGGATATCAACCTACAGCAGGTCTTGAATCTGCATCCGCACATACATTTAGCCTACTGCAAATTCTTGTCTGCAGCCTATCTGTGATTTTTAGCAGAACCTTGTCTTCAATTACATCACCCATTTCCCCCGCTCTTACATGTATTGTGCACACTTCATGCACACGGGTGACCTTCGCCGTATCGATCTAATGCTTGACTTGAAAACTGCATGTAATCACCATAATCTATTATAGTTCACGCCAAATTTCAACAGACCTGCTCTTTTCCTGAACATAAATATCACCCAAATAAACCGCTTCAAAGATGTTCACTTTGGGCTGTTACTATCATGTTTGTGTCCAACTTTTTACCACTAACTTCTCGTCGGTTCACGCAACAAGGCAAAAAGTAACTGCACAAGATCTCATTTTCAACTGCACAAATCTCTTTTCCAACTACACACTTTGTGTCCAGCTGCACGTTAAAATAACCCCTGCTGACAGCATAGTATATGCCTGTATTATTCTTATAGCTGCTTTATCAAAAATAAATCTCGTACTTATTCCAGCAACAACCTTATCAAAAATAACACACGTGCAAGTCGTACATGGGCGCAGTTTGGTTTCCGATCTTGGAGGGGCTATATTTTGGGGGCTGAGAGTCGGTCTCGGGCTCAAATCTCGCAGAAAAATAACTTACTTTTCCGGCCGAAAAGTTGTCATTCGGAAGTTTCGCGTTCGTGAACAGAACCATTTCCCCGAAACAATTTCTGAGTCGGCGCCTTCTTGGAGGGGGAGGGGCTAAACCCGAGAAAAGATACCATTTACACGGTCAAAAAATGAATCTGGGTCTACTTGGGGGCTCAACCCCTCTAGCTCCTGATAAACTCCGCCCATGCACACGTAGGCTACATATTCTAATAACTACTTTATCAAAAATAACACACTTGCATATTCTAACAACTGCTTCATCAACAATAACACATATAGGCCACATGTTCTAACAACTTTAGCAAAAGTAGCCTAACACACTTAGGCCCACATAATTTATTCTAACAACTATGCCTTTAATATCAAAAATATTACACGTAGGCCTAAATATTTCTGACAACTACTTTACCAAAAATAACATAGGCTACGTACTACTACGTACATATTCTGACAACAACTTTATAAAAAAATATTTTAAAATAACGCACGTAAACTACATATTGTAACAACTAGGCCTACTTTATCAAAAATAGCATAATTTATTCTAACAAATACTTCATCAAAAACAAAATAAATGCATAGACTATTCTAACAACTAGGCTACATGTAGGGCTTGTAGGCCACTTCAGCAGAAATAACACGCGTGCATATTCTCACAACTAGCCTAGCCTACTTAAGACAGACCACTACATTATCAAAAATAACATACGTAGGCCTACATATTCTCGCAACTAGGCCTACTTTATAAAAAATTGCAGGTGTGAGGCATAAGACACTCTATCATATAGAACAAAAACTAGCTATTACAGTACAGGTTTATCTAGCTGTTACAAAATCGATAAAATAGCGCCCCGATACAATGTCATGCAGATTGCAGAATATCTCATTATTACCATTGCACAATATGTTTTATCGACATTCTCCGAAACAGTTACGACCACATCAACGTTTATTGCTGCAGACCAGTAAAATAATATTAGTATTTTTAGATCTTGGCTTACCGCACGTACGGCGTGCGATTGTCGCATTCGATGTAATGCACTTCGTAATCAATATAATCCGATGCTTAATCTCCGCTTCGTGAAATTCGTCTCTGACCCACGCTGAATAATTTATCTAGCGCATTTTTAAACCGACGACGGAGACCATGCATGGCGCCGGATTTTGATTCCGGATGAGAGGTTGAGAAAAGCGGACGATCGACCACGAACACTGGAGACAGTGGTTGTGAAGTCACGTGACCAAATGGCAATAATGTCGTCGGAAATATCGATGGTAGGCGCTATAGACGGCTGCAGTCGTAAACAATGGGGATCCCGACCGTCTGAAACAATGAAACGATTGACAAAAAACGAACAAATGAAGGAATGACCGAGAGTAATGGGCGACATACATTGGGTGCAACGCCTATGCAGATTCTCCTACATTACAGATCGCTTCGAACAGAACCACATTACATGCCAGATCACTTTTTTAATAATTATAGTGATGATAATAATAGCAATAAAATATTATTGTGATGATAACAATAATAATAATATTACTTTTATTATTATTTTGCGCCCATGGATGCATGGTAAAAATCCCTCAGGTTCTAAGAAACTAAAAACAGATGCGCGGTCAAGCTTGCCATGGAGTGCACGGACATCGTGGTCTTGTGCTAGATCATTATCATTATTAGTGTGTTTGTATGTGCACTTGTTATAGCGCCCCTTCAAACTCCCCACTCAGAAGCGCTCCCGACTACAGAGCGGACACTGCATCGGAGTTTCACGCTGAAGCGCTGAGCAATTGCGTGTGAAGGACTTGCCCAAGGTCCCTACGCGGCGACTTGAGGTGGATTCGAACCTGCAGCCCTTCGGCTGCAAGACGACAAACATATCTTATCTGACCATTTATAATGCGCTTCTCGCAGCAAGAACCTTTCAGAAGCGCATACCCACTACATCACCGCGCCCCACAGTTAGCATTGTTGCTGTTGCTATTGTTGGTGTTGCTGCTGCTGTTACTGTCATTGTCGTCGTCGTTGTTATCATCATCAGCATTCTTATTAGCATCGACCATTCCTCAATCCATTGCAAGATCTTAGACTGAGTCCCATCCTCATTCGATCCTTCGCACATTGAAGACTTTTCCCGCCAGGGGCTTTGATGCGAAGATCGCCTGTGAAAAGATAGTACTGCAAGTTATATTATTTTGCTTAAATTCTCCTAATTGTACGATACGATTCAGAACCCTTCTTTAAAAAACCTCTATCTAATGACGAATCATAAATCAATAAATAAATCATAAATAAATCAATAGCAATGATCAATATTATAATATTTTATTGAGTGAAGGATTTTAATCTCAAGGCCCCCTACACTGTGAAATGAATATCTCAACGGAGGAGCAGGATCGAACCGGACTCTCTGCTTCCCAGGGTAAACACTCCAACGTATCGGCTACCGTGTCCAGGGGCTTTGATGCGACGATCGCATGTTCGAGATATCATCGTTACGTTATTATCATCATCCTTAGTGTGATTGATATTTTTGAATTGCAGGGCGGCCAGAGAAGACGTAAGACGAGAAAACTGATCGTTGTCGTCAGCTGTTTAGGAGTGGCAATCGCCTTGATCTCCTCCGCAATCGTCATCTGCATCCATCTCAGCCTGAGGAAGAAAGTGGAAGAAGAAGAAGGAAAAGAAGAAGATGCTGGAGATGAAGGAAGCGACGGCGGAGGAGGAGGGAGAGGAAACAGAGGCAGCTGCAACCGGAGAGAGAAGAGCATCATGCCTCAAGGAACGACAAGAACGACATCAATAGACGTCAATAAAGGTATCGGAAGATCAGTCGGTGACATCTTATGAACAGGACATACATACACCATAAATCAGATGAATACATACATGCATGAATGCATACATACATACATGCATACATACATACATACATACATACATACATACATACATACATACATGCATGCATACATACATACATACATACATACGTACATACATACATACATACATACATACATACATACATACATACATACATACATACATACATACATGCATGCATGCATGCATGCATGCATGCATGCATGCATGCATGCATGCATGCATGCATACATACATACATACATACATACATACATACATACATACATACATACATACATACATACATACATACATACATACATACATACATACATACATACATACATACATACATACATACATACATACATACATACATACATACATACATACATACATACATACATACATACATACATACATACATACATACATACATACATACATACATACATACATACATACATACATACAATGTACATACGAGCACGAACTTCGCTATATAAATCTCCATATAATGATAGTTTGGCCTGAACGTGAGACTTCTCTCTTTTGTATATATATATATATATATATATATATATATATATATATATATATATATATATCATTTGTCCATATTTTCGAAGCAAGTAAAATATTATATATAATCATTTTTATCGCCTGTTTATATATAATTTATATAATTATATATATATATGTATTCTGTGCACACAGTATATATATATACTGTGCATTTATATATAATGATTATTATGTTCGTGCTAAAACCGGACCTTCATTTATATAAATGTTGTATGATCGGAAGTCGTTCTATTTGACACTTTTGCCGCCTTTTATTGATGGGTTGCGGTCGAAAGCAGAAGCGAATGGGGGAAAGAATGGGGGACAGAATGGGGGACCGAATGGGGGACCGAATGGAGGGCGAGTTGGGAGAACCAAGTGATGGACCGGTGGGGGAAAAGGGGGACCCTTGCACGTTTCCCATGCAGATCGACGAGAAAAGGAAGAGTGCCGTCAAAATACGAGTAAGACGTGTTAAGTGAAGGAGGAAGGAAAAGGGAATGGAGGGAGAAGGTGGGAAAGTGATTGAGGAGGAGGAGGGGAAGAGGGGAAAAGTCATGGCCGAAGAGGAGGTAATGTACTTTAGTGTATAATAGTGTCATGCCACACATTCGTTCGCCCGTTAGGTCATTTATTCGCTTCACTCTGTCGCTCACTGACTTATAATAATACTGACGAATATTGAACTTAAACGAATAAATTCAGCACTGCATTGCCTTGACAGACCACACTCTCGTCTAATCTAATAAATTCGTAACTAATCTAACTAAATACTTGTAGCCTAAACTAATCTAACCTAATGCATCATTTAGCTAATCTAATCTAATCAAATATAATGAATTATATGGCGCCGCTGTCATATGAAACAAATAGGGGTCAGTCGAATTAGCCAGTTCGAAATTCCTCAAAATTATTTACCGCTGAGAAAATTAAAGTTAACGACAACCAATTATTTAGTCAATTTAATCAGGGGCCAAGAATATAATTATTACCATTATTCGCATCGCGTTTGTTGTATAATGCTGTACAATAACATCTATTGCGTCATTATCATAAGCTTAAGATAATTATCAATTGGGGTGAAAGGCATACTCAGCAGGAACGGCCAAGATGAATTCCGATCTACATGTAGCTGTGAACGAGAAGCCTGTGGATAATTGATGTGTAAGTTGAAAAGACAGAAGTCTCAAGTTGAGACATTAATAGAATATTAGGCCTATATTGCATTTGTTTTATTGAATTGTAAACAAACTTCATTGTCGGAACAAACTGCAGCGGGCAATTTCAAAGCTTTTGTGGCATCTACCTACAGAATGATCGAAACCCCAAAGGTGATACTCCCCCGGAGTCACACCACATTGATCGAATGAAGTGTGCATTTGTGTGAAGGGTTGGCGTGAAGCAGATAATATAAGGATTCACTGGCTAAAATGTAGAATACTTTAGGGCAGTTTATTCAAAATCGATTCACTGTGCAACGAGGCCAAGTGATCGTAGTTTTTTGCGTCTGTCCGGCATTCAGAAGTTTTTATTTTGACTTTCGCAAGACTGTCTGAACGAACCATTTGGCGCTCGTGCATTGATACCAATTGGAGGTGACCTGCAATGATCACGGTTCTTTTCGTTATTATAGAAAATGATAAATTCGCATCAAAACACAGATTCCAACTGCATGCCTACGAATTATTGAGTGCAGCTGAAATGTAAGTTCCACCCAGCTGAACAGACTTGAGTTAGTCAACTTGAGAAGTTTTTTGTTTGTGTTTAGAGGACGAATTCGGTATTAGAAGATATTTGAAGAAGTTTATTAATAACTATCCGAGAGTTATATAGGTCGTCAAAACAGAAGCAACTATGAAGAAGTGTTTAGGTAAGTATATGTTCTATTTTATCGGCTGCTAGACCGCACTCGGGTCTACATAATCTTATCTGACTTGTAGCAATAAATATCGATATAAATGCTGCAGAAGAGAAAAATTAACAACGTGAATTGGTTTCTATATCGCCAGCCATGGGCGCCCGCAGAAATGTTTGCAGGAGGGGACAAAACACAATGGCTACAGTTTAATTGTTTTAGCAAGAGATGGAAAATTCAAAGTGGAATATTAAGAATACGAGTATGTTTTCACAAAATTTTCCAAATGTAAATTATTTTCTCAATGTTACCCTGTGTATCGTTAGTGACATTTGCGATTTAGTGCGAAGAAATTTTGATTTAAAACAAAAAAGTTGTAGTCAAAAATAGGAAAATTCAACTTTCCATAGGGAGCAAGTGCCCCCTCTTGCCTCTATGTGCGGGCGCCCATGTCGTCATCCAATGTTTAATCTAGACGTCCGTCGAGAAGAAAGTTCCCCCAGAAATGAGTACCTCTAGAAAAAAATCGAAAAGTGCTTGTTGTTGTTGATGCATGGATGTAGGGGTAAGTGGTGCAAAAGTGGCAGGGTAGGGTAAGAGTGGCATCCCCACTTTCGAAGTATGTACTTATTTTCTGAAACCTTTACCTAGTGCGAACATAGACTATCATTAAATGTTACGTTTTCATAAGCCGAGAGTTTTCAAAAGTTGAATGGTAAAAATTTCATATCATTGTTTCGATTTTTCGCGTTATTTGCAACTCTCGTGATTATCACAAATTTGTTGCTCACTTTCAGTATTAAGATCGCACTTGTTAAGGTTTTATTTTGTAGTATGCAGGAATGTGTGTTCTTTTAAATGCCAAAAGTTTTAAGAAATTAGGCAACGCAATAATGTTGATGGATACTCGTAATTATAAGCACCCAAATCGGGGCAAAAGTAGCATTGTATGCCACTCTTGCCCCCGTTTTACGTGCCACTATTGCCCCATCACTGACACTTTTGCCCCAGCGGTATGGCAGTTTTGCCCCAGCGGTATGCCAGTTCTGCCCCAGCGGTATGCCAGTTTTGCCCACAGGTATCCTATCAGTAGGCTATTATATTAGTTTATTAATTGGTTGGCACTTTGGCATTGTACATAATGTACTATGTGATTAAACGTTATATATAAGCGTAAAACTCAGCGAGAAAGTCACACTGACGAAGTATTGTGCCATTCCATAAAAATGGTGTCTAGTGGAGATTTTTCGAATTGCCAGGCATTGATAAAGCATCGAATTTCAAGCTATTGACCTACGCCGTTGGAATCCTGGCTTTGTGCCTGCCTATATGCCTTTATTGACGTTTCAATAAAGCGTCGGGACATGTCTGTGACTTGGAGATCTGCTAGACCAGTGCAGGATGAAGTGAAGAAGGCAGCCAACGTTAGGTTGGAATCAGACAAACAAAAAGTGAAGAAACTTCAACAGGATATTCATTCATTAAATGCATTTGTATAGCGCCTCTTCAAGGAGACTAATCAGAGGCGCACCCAACCTCAGCAAGGCCAAATAAAACTGTCTCAAGAAGCCTGAGAATGACTTTTAGAAAAGGAGCAGGGTGTCAGAGGAAAGCCATTACAGGTTGATGCATATAGTGGAAGTAGGCCACGAGCAAAGAGAGACTGACAACAAACATTTTAATTGAACGATGGAGCGGAAGTGGCGAGCACTAAAAGTAGGGTTACAGAGCTCTCAAAGGTGCCAGACTAGGGTAGAGATCCTATTCTCTATTTGCTGCTTGACATGAAGCTATAGTTGAGAACGTCAAGCATATAGCTGGAGATAAAGGCTGAATTTGGGTATGGGTCAATATGGTAGGCTGCAGAGAGCAGGACGCGATCAAGGCAACTCAGACAGGCACTCTTCCGTGCTCAACCAGCGTGCTGCCTTAGGAAAACACAGAAAGAGCAGCAGTAGTCAAGTCTGGTGGTAATGAAAGAATGGACACGGGTAGCAACAACAATAGTAGTAAGCGAGCGAGCGAGCGAGCGAGCAACAGTGCGTAGTTGACGCAGTTGATAAAACAGACACGGCTGAGTGAGTTATTGTTTGAAGCAAGAGTGAACCCTTGGTCCAGAGCAAAACCAAAGTCACGGACTTTGGTTGAGAAGACATAATCAGGAAAGGCAGCACCAATAGCCTATATTATACAGTAGCAACTTTAAAACAGGCCACGAAAGTGAAAAGGTTCCAAAAGTTTATGATGGAAAGAAAACTTGGAACATCACCAGAATTCAAATAATCAATGCAAAGCTCAAATCGCCCCGGAAAACCAGAGCTCCGTGCTCAGCCAGCGTACTGTCTTGGGGAACCTACGAGCACTAACAACTGAGAAGTCAAAACACACGATAGTGCAATCAATGTTAAGGCAGCACCTACCTTTGAAAAAGTCATATAAGAGTACCAACCGCCCATATTTTCCTTAGACGAAATTGAGATAAGTGATGAGAGAGAAAGAGAGAAACTGTTCCTGTCTGGTCCTTCCAGGAAATCTATACATGAAAGGCTACCAATGGGGCTTAGCCCATCTTCACCTATGAGGACATTCAGAACAGTGCTGCCACTGACCTCCAGCCTATGCTCAATGATTGCTCATCTGCATGCGAAGAAATTCAGAAAGTGAAACCTCTGATACTCAGCATATCCTCACCTGCGAGAAATTCAGGCAAGTAAAGCAGCGTTTAGGAATAAAGTGGCTTCATGCTTCAGGTTTGACGTCTAGTTCTCTTGTTCAGAAAAGCTATCGCCAGGTTCGTCTGCCTACTGCTGCTGGCAAGCGTAAAAGAAGGAGCGAATATTTAGCAATGCTGCATGAAGTCAATTGCGAGCAAAGCAAGTCTATAGAGGAAAACGTGCATAAAATGGAGCAAAGAGGGGAGCTACCTTCTGCGATGGCAGGTACCTGAAATTGGAATAACAATGGTAGCCGAGAAATAAAAAATGCATTTAAAACACAGAAATTTAAAAGTCACAATAGACTTATTTCTTTGTGCTTTTGTCTCTGTTGTTTACTGACTAAAACTTTTGTCTAAATGTCAGAAAATATTTAGCATTGTTGTGATTTTTGTGATTCAAGCTTAATACAGAGTGCCAATTCTGTAGATTGCTTAGCAAAACCGGTACTCGAGGGATTTCAGGGAATGTATCTTCTCATCACACTATGCGTTGCTGTGTGCAATAGTCTGATTTAATATGTAAAACATAAATTCCTGCTTATTGTAAAGCAAAATTGGTGAAAACATAGCCTTTGTAACTGTCTCTGGGGGTACGAAGGGCATGCCAGTCTTGCCCTCAACAAGGGGTAAAAGTGGCATGATACTTATGCCCCACATGGTGGGGCAAGAGTGGCCTTTTGGGTGCCTCCACCTCAAGCCAGATTGTGATTAAAAAATCGTATCCAGTAGCAATTTAAGGAATTTTATGGATGCACCGATGATCTACCTACACTACAAAACAAGTTTCATCTTGATATGTCTAATATTGCATATTTTATTCCACATTTTGTGACTTTATGCCACTCTTGCCCCCACCTCCCCTACGTACCGTCGTACCATTCCCCAGAAAAATGGCATACGCGACATATCCCCACTCCACAGGAAATCCGGCAGTTCCTGTTTACAAGCTCCCCCGTGGAGGAGAATTCAACTGCGGAGCATTGAAATCCCTAAAGTTATCAGTGTATTAGAAGTGGCAATACGTACAAATAAAAATGCAGCCATTGATGTCCTTGATGACTCATGCATCCTACTTCTACACCGAAAACATTCGAAGAATTATTTTCCACCGAATGCACCACAAGCAGCATATTAATATAGCCACGAGGGGGGAACGTGACGTGGCCTTTGTGCCTAAGATCACCTCATTTCGCGCACACGATGTATTTGCCTTGTAATAGCTTTGTCGAGTGTAACAGCGGTCGTCTGCGGGCGCTCCATTTCCACGTCGCTACCGGCTGTTCCTAAAAAAGACGACACACAGAGAGAGTCGACGACCTCTGTTGTTGTTCTACACGATGACGACTATATATATATATATATATATATATATATATATATATACTATAGGAGGCGACGTGGTCACCGAGTCTTAAGATGCCGATGATATTATATTTACTCGGACCGTCCATCTTAATGGACGTTCTCGACACGACATCTATTTATCTAGACTGCCAAGCGATACACACACACACACACACACACACACACACACACACACACACACACACACACACACACATGTACTTCTGGTCATGCATTTGTACGCACAATGCATGTATGTATACATGAGTGTGTGTATATGTTATTATATTGCGCAGAGCCGTCCGTTACATTCACAATTATGTATGTACATATATTTTATATGCATACTACTGTTCTACAGTATACGGTAACTTTGATTTATATAGACCTGTGATATATGTTTATTGACATGAATTTTTCCATTCTGCGAAGATGTATAGCGTTGGATATTCCGGCAAGTAGATGTCGTCCACAATGCCTTGATTTATTGCCAGTATCTGCTTCAGATTCTGAAAATAATTAATATTAGGAATGCGTATAAACATTGTACATATATAATTATATGTATAATATATACATATATCAAATTCTGACAATTAATATGGGGCATGCGTATAAACACTGTATATATAATTATATATATGTATATAATTCCAGTATAAGCCTACACGTAGGCCTATCTATATATCAATATGTTTGTTTTTCGTATGCATTATTGTGTGTATCTATCCTGTTTGCACAGTTGCGCAATGTATGTATGACATCTGAGAGATGCAACAAGACAGGGACATATAGTCATTAGTCAACCGGACAAACAGAGAGAGAGAGAGAGAGAGAGAGAGAGAGAGAGAGAGAGAGAGAGAGAGAGAGAGAGTGAGAGAGAGAGAGAGAAGCGCCACAGAGAACAAGCAGATGCATATAGAGAAAGACAAACAGAGGAACATATACAGCCAGACGGACAGACAGACGGACAGCCAGGCGGACAGAATGGTAAACAAACAGAGGAGTCATGGGGGTAAACAGTAATTATGTATAATTATGGATGACATTTTGCGCTCCCCAGTTGAGGTCGGTTCGCGTTTATGACGATGCAGTCGCTGTAGCAATTATCCGATCTGCTTGCGAGAGGAAGGAGGAGGTCGAAGAATTGGCAATGGACGCAGGACTTACTTACTTAATCAGACTAATACTACATCAATTTTTTATAAGTGATCACAGGGTGAGAACTGCCAGGGGTTCGGATTTCAACCCCCCCTCGAATCTTTTTTGGAACTCCATAATAAAGTCTGTTTTTCACACCCCCGATTCCAAGTGTCCAACTCCCAGCTATTTTTCCAGAATTATCACACTGTGTAATTATGCCCGAAAATGACATGATGCTCTAGAAATAATGACGTTATGTTCCTTGCATCCTTACCGACAGTGGCGGCGCTACGCCAGGGCATGGCAGGGCAAATGCCCTGGTAAAAAAGCCTTTGCCCTGGCTGTTGCCCTGGTCGTTGCCCTGCCAGAAATTTTACACTGGGAGAATTTGTTCTGGCATATTGCTTCTAACTGTTTCTTACTGTTCACGTCCGTCCGCTCTCAGGCAGGGCAAAAGTTCTGGCAGGGCAAAATTCTGACAGGGCAAAAGTTCATGAAAAGAACAAAATCAGGCAGGGCAATTTTCTGGCAGGGCAAAAGTTCTGGCAGGGCAAACATTTTGGCAGGGTAAAGACCGTAAAATTTTGGCAGGGCAAAAGTTCTGACAGGGAAAAATTCTGGCAGGGCAAAAATTCTGGTGGGGCAAAGATTCTGGTGGGGCAAAAGTTCTTGCAGGGAAAAATTCTGTTGCTGTTTATCCACATTGCCGTGTACAACTTACAGCGTAGGCCCAGCTGTCGCTTTGTTTTTCAAATGAAGCGTACCGGTAAGCATTTGTGTAGACAATTATAGACCTATATTTTTTATACCTGACTCCGTTACTTTATTTGCTGAACGCTTTGCTTTCGAAATGCTACTCGAAAGAGGATTTGCAATGCTTCACTATGTCACAGAGATTGGTCTACAGGTTGGGCCATAAAATGACCCTACATTTTTTTGCCCATAATCTTGGCCAAAATAATTGATGGTCGCATTGGAGTCGATTGGGAAGATAATCTCTGGAACACATAACCAAGTCCATCAAAAACTGTGCAAAATACTCAAAACAAGTGTGGACATTGGTGGTGGACACATTGAACACAGGATGTGATGTGCCAGCACGTTAATGTTATAACAATAATATTATTATTTGAGATGAGACTTATAAAAAATCGATTTTTCCTACTTTTTGTAGCATTCTGTTTTTGAATCGTCAAAAAGTCGGTTGTCTCACTAAAAGTGATATAACTCTTGTTCTGTTTGAAATATTGCAGTGAAATCTGGCCTCTCTGGGTAAATATGAATTGTCTTTAAGCCTGAAAATTTTACTAATTTCTTACTTCTGGCCAAGATATTGGCCAAACACTTTAAAGGGGGGGTCCTTTTATGGCCCACCATGTATAAGGTTTCTAAGATTTGCTTTTCAAATGTCGAAGTGTTCGGTTTTATGACTTCGCCCATTTGATCCTCTGACCAGAGAACTCTAATAGTGTAGGGTGGGTGATTTATGGCATGCACGGTATATCGTAAAATTAAAGGCCTATGTAAGCCCTTATGGCATCGAGCACGCGACTCGCCCTCTGCCCTGGCTACTTGTGTGACTGCCCTGACTATGCCCTGGCTAAAAAAAGTGTCTGGCGCCGCCACTGCTTACCGATTATGTCTGAGAGTACAATGTCTTTATTATCACATTCGTTAAGCAGACCTGTTTCCGTAAATTTGGCACAAGATGGGTTCGAAGTGGATAGGACAATGTTTGATCAAAAGTGATAATCCATAACGAGAGCTGTGATGAAAATGATTTCGTTAACGGTAACTGTAACTAAAAATATCGTCAGCTTCGACTGGGCAATAACGAAAATAAAAGTTACGAAAGTAATTCAGCGTTATTTTCGTTAAATTTAAAAAAAAGTACAATATCGACAAACATGTGAACGTGAAAATGCGGTATGAGCTTACAGTTCGCGTCGGATTTTGGATCCGTGAATCAATGCGGTTCGCACACTAGACTATTGGCGTTGCATAATTATTATTACCATGGACTGACCGGCATCGCTGCTCTGGTTCGACAATGTTAGTTTGGTGTTGCCCCCAAACTGCCTCCGGTTATCCAAGGCCACCGCCCATCCATTCTGCACAGAGGTGGTGCTCCGTTGATACCATTCGCACAAACTGCAGCTATGCAGAGTCGGTCTTTTCCGTGGTGGGCCCAGTGGTCTGGTTTGGACTCCCACAGGAGCCACGTGCCCTTCCTCGGTATCCTACTGAAGTTTTTTTTTTCAACTGAAAACTGTGATTTTTGCTGTGCTAGAGTCGGAAGCGCTTCTGTGTAACCCCCCTATCTTGAGGAGGTGCTATGAATTGCATATTATATAATAATTAAATTATATGTCAAATTATGGCCATTTAATTTCTTTCCACACTTGTGCCATATATCTCCTTCCTTCTGTCACTCTTTCTTTCCGTTCTCAGCAGCCTGTAAAATCTATTGATCAGAGTTCTACTTTTATCTTATTAGTAAAATCCATTGATCCGAGTTCTGCTTTTATCTTATTAGTTGATGGAAAGCGGCGGTCATTCTGGAAAGCAACGGACGGTCTTCGGTCCTCCCTTCGTGCCACAGACAGCGTCACCATCAAGGTCAGTCTCTCCTTTTCCCTCAGCCCATCCATCTGTCTTTCCACTTTTTTAGTCTCATCTGTAAACTACCAACACGTGTGATGGCTTACAAAAATCATATGAGTTGGCACTGCTCCAAAACTTCAGTCCAACTGATTTTATTGTTTACATTCACAGAGATACATGCACACAAACTAGACTGTTCCTATACATTCTGATTTGGTCTTCAATATGATCCTGTATTCTATGTCCTATCATTACAGAATTCGCTCAAGACTATAACAGTTTAATTTTAAAATTTAAGATAATATATAATTATATATATATATATATATATATATATCAAATGCATAAAATCAATTAAATACATCTATTAAATATCAAGAAGTAAGTACAAAATGTATGCACACGACATCATCCCTTGTATACCTCCATTCTTTATAGACATTCCTTCATTCAATCATTCATTCATTCTGTGGACTCAGACCTATTATATAGCGCCCCTTCAAGAAATCTAGACAGAAGCGTTCCCATCCAGTCATGGCAAAACGAAAAGATTTGAGTGATTTATGAAACGAAGTTTGATTGGTCAGATGTAATAAACGCAGTTTGAATGGGGGAACCATTCCAGATGGACGACAATCCTACAACCGAGAAATCTCAACGTTGCCTGACAGTTGAGGGCAATCCCGTGGAGTTGACCTTTCATAGCATGGCGAAGAACCCGATGCGCCTCAACGTCAGGGATCGGGCGACAGAGATCATGCTATCATCTCTTGACGGTTTTCATCCTTCCCGTTCTCTGTGTCTGTCTGTCTGTATGTATGTATGTATGTATGTATGTATGTATGTATGTATGTATGTATGTATGTATGTATGTATGTATGTATGTATGTATGTATGTATGTATGTATGTATGTATGTATGTATGTATGTATGTATGTATGTATGTATGTATGTATGTATGTATGTATGTATGTATGTATGTATGTATGTATGTATGTATGTATGTATGTATGTATGTATGTATGTATGTATGTATGTATGTATGTATGTATGTATGTATGTATGTATGTATGTATGTATGTATGTATATCTGTCTGTCTGTCTCTCCTTCGCTCCATGCCCTTGTTCGTCTGCTCAATTTTTCTTTCGTTCTTCCTCCTATAGTTAATCTTATTCCTAGTTCTGCGTTTCCTCTCAAGCCTTCTTCTCCTTTCTTTCTCCTTTTCCTCATCCTCTTGTTCTCCTCCTCCTCTTCTTACTCCATTCTCTCTTCTTCTCCTCATCATTCTCTTATTTCTCCTCCTCCTCCTACTCTCCCTCATCCTCCTTCTTTTCCTCCTCCTTCTCATCGTATTCATCTTTACCCGTGACGTCCCTCACAAACCATCACTTCTATACAGACAATAGCTTCGTGCAACAGCTTTTTAACTTTTTAACGGCAACTAATATACAACTGACTTTCGTCACGACTTCAAAATTCATCATCTTCATGACATCATCATAATGACTCCAGAAAAACGTATGCAGAAGTTTCATTCTTATTAAGACAGTCGCTTTCAACTATGGTCCTAAGGTTCAGCTTTATGGTCATTTCATATGGGATCGTATTCCATGCATGGTGCGGACCCGGAGTCATGGCCGCCGCCTAGGGTCGGGTCTTTGAACCGTCTTTCGAGTAGGCAATAATCCGAACCTTGAAATGTGCCAGAAGTAAAACTATATACTTTGGTCCGATTCGCTTATAATTATTATAATTATAGACCTACAAGGTTTCTTAGTAGGCCTACATATCGTATGAGCAAAATTATTGTGCTGTTGTGTTAGTCCTAAATATATGACGATGAATATTATGATATATGTTAATAGCCTATATTGCGATATATGTAGAATTGTAAAAGGCTTAGTGCATGCAATGATATAAATTATTATAACATTATTATTATTATAATTATGTATTTATTATCATTATTATGCTATTGTTAACGGACAATTCGTCGCCAGACAATTCGACAGCTTGAAATAATGCAAAGTGTAATTTCTTTAATTAGATTCATGTGCGTAGATTTTGTACTTACTTATTGTCCTAAACTGCTTTCTTTACTGACTATCGAGTGCTTAAGTTTCGGATAATAATTAATAGCCTACAGTATTTATTGTCTAGCGTCGAATTATTGTCCTATCAGTGTAGAATTATCATGATATGTATTGCATTGTCTATTATAATATTTATTAATCTGTTTTGGAATGGAATTCGTCGTGCTTAAGTGGACAGCCACAGTATGCGATCACCCGATCTCCTGTCTACGTGGTCAAGTGGCCAGTTTTAAAAGCACGATGACCGAAATAATGTTATTTGCATCTGTGGTCATTGTCTTCCAATGTTCCTTGAACACACTCATAGACTTCTATAGATGTCGATCTTACACGAGCGTTTGACATACTTAACCTAATGAGAAAAATGTCGGATTGCTTTGACGCTAGCATGCATTGACAACATGCACACCGCTTTCGAGTGGCTCTTGCATATGCACCATATCAAAACAAGGATGCACCTGGCTGAACCCTGCACTCAACAAATGAATGAAGTAGGCCTACCTTAGCAAATTCATTTTATCCTCCTCCATTTGCTTTTCTCTACGGTGCATGTCATCTCTAAGGTGGCTTCCTGCGGGTAGTGCACTCTCTTCACTTCCCCGTCTGTCATTTCTCCCATTCATTGTCATTAGCTCCATAACCAGTATACCCACTTCTCGTTACTTTTGATCGTAAACTCCCAATTTACAACGGATTTCTGCCTTCACAATGTCCAGGCGCGGATTTAGAGGGGGCGGAGCCGGCGTACGCCCCCCCCCTAAACCTGCAGCAAATGTTCTCAAACTAAACTGACCTAAAACTAATATAATTGCAATTTGGGAATAGGATGTTTGAAGTAGCTGGATATGAAATGGTAACGAGTGTTAGAGCAGCACTAAACAATGCCCGAGAGGATGACAGCGAATGGGAGCATGTTTTCCAGAAAGCTACTAAAATGGCAGAGACAGCTGGCGCTGGACCAATTACTGCACCAAGAATATGCTCAAAACAGATTCACCGAAGCAACACACCCGCTGCAACGCCAGATGAACATTTCAAACGAAACATTTATCTTCCATTGCTGGACAGGATAGTCTACTTCAGCAGTTTAGCCTACGATTTGGATTTCTTGCAAAACAAGCAATTCGTGGTCTAAGTCTCATTCCATCTAATGTTTCAAACATCGACGCACTCACTGCTGATGGTATACTTCATTACTATCATGATGACCTGCCTTCGCCGGATTCTTTTCATCAAAAGTTAAAGCTTTGGCAGCAGATGTGGAGAAACTCTGACAGCACACCAAGCACCCTGTCGGACACCCTCGCTGACAGCCGCTCCTGTCGTATTATGTATCCAAATATTAGGCCTACCATTTACCACAATAATTCACATTTTGCTGCTCGCTTCTGTCACGGCTTGCAGTGTTGAACGAGCAAATTCTAGTCTGCGATTTGTGAAGTCGTGTTTCCGAAGTACAATGAACGAGGACAGATTTAATGCACTCATTTTATTGTTTGTCCACAAGGACATCAAGTTAGACATTGATGACATTATCAATGCCTACGCCAGAAAGCATCCAAGGAGAATGACACTGCTTAATCCACTGGCATGTGACACTTAATTATTTCCTTTTTGGATCAAGGGTTGCATGATCAAAACCGATAACTGTTTATAATCGTTTCACTGTTAACCTTCAGTGGAGACCAGTGGTTTTATATGAGAAACTACATATTTTTTAAAGTTCCATAACATTTTCTATAAAAAGGATCATTATAGTTTTGCGTGATTTAATTTCATATATACCGGATTGGATTGGTAGTATATACGCCCCCCCCTAACCAGAAATCCTGGATCCGCCTCTGATGTCCGTTCTTCCATAATTATTTTTATATTGCGACATTAACTCTTCCTTCTCCTCCTCCTTCGCATGATCCACCCATTCTTAGTAGCCTTTCTTTCTCCTCCTCCTACTTTCACTCTTCATACTTTCTTCTTCTTCTTCTTCTTTTTCTTCTTCATCTTCATCTTCTTCCTCTTTCTCTCCTTTGTCTTCTTCTTTCTCTTCACCATCATCTTCTTCTTCTTTTTCTTTTCTTCTTTTTTTCATCATCTTCTTCTTCTTTGTCATCACCTTCTTCTTTTCTTCTTGTTCTTATTCTTCTTCTTCTTTCTTTCTTTCTTTTTCTTTTTCTTCTTTTTCCTTTTTTTCTTCTTCTTCTTCTTCTTCTTCTTCCTACTCTTTCTCTTCTTCCAATTTTTCTTTTGTTTCCTCCTCCTCTTCTTCTTCTGCTTCCCCCTTCTTTCTCTTCCTCCTCCTCGTCCTCGTCCTCCCTCCTCCTTCTGCTCCTCTTTTCCTCTTCCTCTTTTTCCTCTTTCTCTTCCCCTTTTTGGCCCTCTTCCTCCCATTGTCCTCATTCCCGCATACCATCTGACTCTTCAATTGTCATGCAAAGCGCGCTCCGATCAACCTCCTTCAACAGTTGAACATAGGGTCGACCGGGGGGTTATGGACCCCTTAAGCCTTTTGGCTATTATATGCTTAGGTTTGAATAAATATTAGAACGTGAATATTCTATTTCAAAGTACTCTAGGAGAGGTACTTGGAACGTTATTAAATGCTGGAAAATAAAAACCGGTTTTTGTGGAAAATTCATAAATTTAATTTTTATTTAGTGTCCATATCACCCCGTGATTGGGGGGATATGGACATGGGGTGTCCATATCACCCCACTAATGTCCATAGCACCTGAATGACATGAAAGTTATTAAGAAGCATTAAACAGTCATTAACTTTATGAGAACATTGGTAGCCTAACCAGAACAAAAGGCAACACTTTGTGTCCATCTCTGAGGACACGGACATGGATGCTGGCACTGGGAAATCTTCCAGTTCGTTGAGTAGCGTAGACATAGGCAATAGATCCAATGCCATCGTCGGTACATTAAGCTGCCCAAACATTTCATAGGG
The DNA here is from genome assembly GCA_949752735.1 of Lumbricus terrestris. Lineage (NCBI taxonomy): Eukaryota > Metazoa > Annelida > Clitellata > Crassiclitellata > Lumbricidae > Lumbricus > Lumbricus terrestris. The sequence goes on from OX457044.1 coordinate 9,955,074, forward strand.
ATATACCAGATCTGATGTCTCTTCCTGTAGGCCTACATTGAGTGGCACATAGGCCTACTATGTAGCCAGGGTCTCCTCCGGTATGTTGAGCGACACTGACATAGGTGATATGGTCCCAGTGACTCCTCTGATATACCGCATGAGACAATCCCAACCACCGGTTGCTACATTAAGCTGCTCAAACATTGGGGATATACCAGATCTCTCCCTGCAGGTCTACATTGAGTAGCACTGTTAGCACTTACGATGGATTCAGCGCTTCACTGCTGCACCTGCTAATTTGGCATTGTCTAAAGACTACTGAACCCTAATGTTTCTATTCTGGAACTCTCGTTGCATTGTTTGCAATAATTTAGATCAAAAAAGCAATTGAACGATACCAATATCAGTAACTTAGTCTGTTTAAAAGATTCTTTAAGTACAAAAAACACAGCTGTGGAAGTATGGACATTCAGCCGGGGTGATATGGACAATGTCCATATCACCCCGGTGTCTCAGTGTCCATATCACCCCGATAGCAATGGCATAGCAGATCGTTACTTTCTCACGTTTAGGAAGCACATAACGTGAAATAAAAGACACATATACATTGTCAAATAACCTTTATTTAAAACTGCCAACTTCAAAATTTTACATCCCAAAGGCACCTTTTTATATAATTTTCCTAATCAGGGTTAGCTATTATAGAGAAATCGGATAATTTAAAAAACAACGCGTATAAATCTGAATTTTACCATTAGTCCGATCGCTAAAGTCTATTTCTCAGAACAATCGTGCAAAACTGGAAGATTAGTTGATATTTTGTGTAAGTACACCTAACATATTGTAGAAGAGAACTGGGAGTCAAGGCACGCTGGAAAATTGATATTTGAATTTATTTTGATTTATTTTGATCGGTGAGCGATAATAGGTGAAGTTGCGTATTCACACTGTATACCGCGTAGGCTATACGGTATTATTTCGTAGCGTATAATTGATGTTTCGTGTCACAACAACAGATGATTCTCAATTTACTTGTTTGCACTTGTTATCGAAATGTCAAAATGTCCGTTTGTTACTGGAACGACTCATTTTAAATCATATAGGGCCTATGTCAGGTTAAAATTTGCCGATTTAAACTGTTGGTAACTATCGTTTCGGCGTTCGAAATAATTCCCCCGATGCAGCACTAGGCCTGTTATTTTCATCAATTCGACTTCTACTTTGGCATGAATACTTTTCATTAATCAAGAGTCCATTTAAGTAAGAATTCGTTTTTATCAATCCAGCTTCTATTTTGGGCAATAATTTTTTGTCAATCCAACTTCTATTTAAATTGCAATTATTTTTCATCAAACCAGCTTCAATTTAATCAAGAATCTTTCCATCGATCCCTCATCTATATAATAAAAATTATTATGAATGATCCAACTTCTGTTTATTACTAAATTATTATTATTGTCATTATTATCATTTTTTCCTTCAACATTCATTATTTTCCTCACGCAAAAACTAAATTAAAAAACTGAGTATTCAAGCTTAGGGTGCGTGATTCTCATCCCTGGGGAGTTATGCATAGGTACCTCTAATTACTAAAACAACGGCTTCGAAACGCTGTGTGCAGATTGACAGTCTCTGGAAGAGGTGGACTATCTCCCTTGGATTGCCGGAAACAGCTGCACCACTGCGGCTCAACTCCAATGCACAATTTCCAAATTTTATGACTGAACGTGTGCCCACAAAGTCACCTTGAGATGAAAATCGTAGCCCGTTCTTTCGACAATCTAGCGTGTGTGTGGCCAACGCATATCAAGTTCGTGCAATGGTGAATACTTGAGAACGCTAAAGCGATAGATTGACCATAACATGTTAGAATTTGCCAGAGATTGGAAGACAGTGAAAACTTCCAGATAATATTATCCAAAGCTTTTTTGCAGAACTGATTTCATTTGTGAGAGAGTAAAGCAGATGAGTTATCTCCAGTGTTGAAACTTTCCAATTTGAAGAAGCTGTAAGCCTATATCAAAAGTGTGCAGGAACTTGGGCCAACAGCATAGTGACAACTGTTCATTTGAGCTAATTAAATGACCATATTTGTCAAAACATTGCATGATTGAGTTCTTATAAATAGGGACTGAGTGTGTTATTGCTCCTGAGCCATGACCCACTGCTTCTTCAATGACACCTCAAGATCCTCGTTCAGTATTCATTCATTCATTCATTCGGACATTTATATAGCGCTCCTTCAAGAAAAAACTACTCAGAGGCGCTCCCGACTCCAGCACGCACAAAAAGAACAGTTTTAATTTTAGTAAGGAAGGATCCTGGTAGAGTCCCAGGGTGTAGGCGTAGGTCAAAAGGAAGGCCATTGGTTAGTATCAAGGAGTAGCTCTTGACCTTGCCTGAATCTTCAATCAATCAATTACCGTAATCAGCTGTTTGTTGACATAACAAGAACAGGAATCTCAGGTAAATTTAGAAATGAAAATCCCCCAGAAAGTTTGAGATAAATCGGTAAAAGTTGTCAACAGGACAACACTAAAGGGAAAATATCTGCTAATGCAGAGCTGTCCCTTTTTATGCATGCAGTTATAGATGTCTAATTCAATTTGCTAAATCAACTTGATTATAGCCTAAAATGTCAATTTTGATTAAAAACATACCTGTACATAAACCAAACTAACATTGTCTGGACTAAACCATAGTCAAACAATTGAAGAAATTGCAGAACCTTGCAGAAATTTCAAAAAAAATACAAATATGCAAATAAAATAATTATGGCATTTATAACCGAAACATCAATAATTCTAAATGAACAACAATCAAATTTTAATATATTTGTTCAGTAAACAATAGATAATTTTGTTCAATTTAGCTTTAAACTGAGCCATGTGCATTTTATTTTTCAAATCAGGAGGAAGAGAGTCCCAAAGTGATGAACTGGAGCACTTGATTGAAAACTGCCTTCAAATTTCAAATCAGCCTGTGTCTTCAAGCTAACATTAGCTTGTTCTTGACCAGGACTTTTCCAACAGCATCTCGATTCCACACCTGGTCACAATGACTGCAATTCTGTCAACAGTTTCTTTTCATCTGCTATGCCCTGAAGAAGTTTTCCATCCAAATGTAAAAGAAGTAGACTCTGAACTGACTCGTATGAGAGTCAGTTCTGGACTGAAGTGGACATTGTTTGCTCGTTACTTGATCTAATTCAGTGGTTCCCAACCTTTTTTGACTGTCGGGCCACTTTTTCAAAGTTGGAGGACACAAGGGCCACTTTTCCTTAGTTGAAGGACATTAGGGGGCCACAAGGCTAAAATTTAATTTACTAAAAGCATATAGAATTGTTATAATTGAATCAAAATAGAATGTTATTTTTTGGACGTGTATAAATCGCATCAAACATTCTATTTTGATGCGATTTATTAACGTCCAAATAAAATAATTTGTAATAGAAAGAATATTTATATGTTCTATGACTTCTATCATGTTCAAATTGTAAATTTTTACAATTATTTTGTTAATTCATTGAGATGCTGCGGGCCATTTTTGTAGGCCCGGTGGGCCACTTTTGGCCTTGGGCCACGGGTTGGGAACCGCTGTCTAATTGTACTCCAAGAGCAACATTTCATCGAGAAAATTACCTGACACGTAAAACCTGATGCAACTTCATATAAACATAGCTTAACTTAGTGGAATGTTATTCTGTGCTTATATAATCTGTGTGATCATGATATTAATTCAGTTCAAATTGCATTGTTCGTAAGAAGGAAATCATTTTTTTAATAACTTGAGGATCAGTGTTAAGGAAGCCAACTTAATTATTGTCAACGAGCACCTTGATTCTACTCTTATGGCAGTGCAATACGGAATCAGCCAGAGGCATGGTGACCTCCCTCCGTACCGTCTGACCTGAGATCCCCGCAAGGAATGGGTCCTTAAAGTGGTAAAAAATGTAAGGTATTGCTTAGAGTGTTCAACTTTCCTATGGAGAAAAAATAATTTCAAATAATCACCTCGCATACCCTCTGGATTTGTGACATTTGGTGTCCTGAACTACTCAGTGAAATATTTTGGCTTTGGGATCATGTTAAGTGACACCTCAAAGCTAGTGAAGTTTTCAAGAAGTGCAATTTTTCTTAAAAATTAAAAAAATCACAAATTTAATGCATTAGGCCTATATCATTTACTGTCACACAATACAGACTACAGTAAACAAAAACACTTTTCGCAGCGCTGTGTAGCAATAAAAAGAAGTAGTGTTTATGCTTTTTATATAAAAATGAAGTCTATAGGCCTATACTGTAGTCTGTAGCTGAAAAGTGAAAATCTGCGGTATGGCAGTATAAGCTTTCAGCGGTGTTCAACTTCTTGGAAGATGAGCTGTCGTTGCTTGCTGCTCATCATGTGTGAGGGTCAAGTTAAAATCAGTTGCGAACTTTAGGCCTACTGCACGCCCAACAAAGTCAGTAGGCCTAATAACAGAAAGTGCAGCGACAATGCCCTTGGAATGTTGGTGTTCTTCTCGTCTTATCCACGTTTGGGATCAGAAGAGAGACAATTTCGACCGTCTTTGAGGGTAGCAAATAGATGCATCGATTGCTGTGTCACGAACTCAGATAAAATTCTATCCTGAAATGTCCTGATGGTTTTGGATCAACAAACCATAAATCCATTTTCTTCTGTGACTTGCGTATGCTGCACAAACTGTTTGTTTCTTCTCGTCAGCAAAGACCTTGTCAGAAAGGGACGGTCCTGCTTATTCTTTGCTGACATACCAGAGATGCCTCTTCATTGTTTAAAGGCTACATCTGAAGCTTGGGTCTCAATGCTGTAAAAAATTTTCCCATGTTCTGTAGCCCATGTTCTGTAGCATACACAGATCGTAAGGAGCATCCCAGGTGATGGGTACAGTGAACCATGCCTCAACGCACAGGACCACAATAAACAGGCTGATCCTTCTCGTAAGCCTACAGTTCTTTGGCATTCGTCGGAAAAGATGTATCTTCAAGCAATTGAAGATAGGCCCTTTGATACGCACCATTTAGACTGAATTGGATGCTGTCAACATCACCAAAATGGGTAGCCTCATCAAGTGCAATAAGACTGAGCCTTTATGAACTCTGAGTGGTATTGCACCGGCTGGTTGTCTGAACTCTGCTGTGCAGTGCACATAAAACTGAACCATAGCTTGGTGGTTCTGCTCTAGCCATACCCTCTCACTGTAAGCCAGGGAACAGCCTTTGTATCCTTACAGAGAGAAATAAATTTGTTCTTGTAAGTGAGAGGCAACTGACGTTTGGACATGGCGAAAACTACAATTTGAGGTCCAGTGGAGACAAAGAGCAAATCAAAACTGCATGCTGCAGTCAATTCAAACCAGTGATGTCTGCAAACCAAGAATGATAGGCATTTGCCAAAGGCCTTTTAACGATGACTATTGTGCCACTTTGAACTCCTGTGTTACCACCGATTGTGTCAACCCAGCCAGGCAATCTGATACCCGTTTCATCCTTTAGTTTTTCAGTTATTTTATTCCCATTAGGGAACCAGTTCCAGAGCCAGGCAGTTTGGAATGGTTAGAAGCTTTTTTCAATTCCTAAGCCAGACACAACAACCACCATGCAATCAGCATTAGCACTCTCATCACCTGGCTGCAGCTTACCATCGAATTGAACAATTGCCTTATGGCAAAAATTTCTCTAATGCCTTCCTTGCTCAGTGGAAGAACAGGTCATCTTACAGGCCTCATACTGAAGTTGAGCACAGAATCAGATCATTGACATTGATACCTACTGCTTTTAGGGCCGGGGGCAAATGTGTGCAAACTGTGCATTGCCTGATGTGGCATGGGATTTTCTGTCCCTTATACCCAATACATAGCAGTTCATCAATCAGCACTGAATATCAATGATAGATAGTAGAACAATATATATATATATATATATATATATATAAGAAAAGAAAGTAGATAAGTATTATGGAAAAACAAGAATTTGATTTGGAAAAACTGAGAAATAGTAGATAACTATTTTCTTTAAAAAACTGAATTTTCCCCAAATCTCGCTTTTCTTCACACTATTTCAAGAAGTTACACCCTCTTGAGGGGTCATTTGCCATTGAGATATGGATGTAGAATTTTGGAGGGTTTATTGTGTACATAAATGTCACATTTTAAGACCCTATGCGTGTGATTCATGCAAAATAATTTTTTTCTGAACACTCTAGTATTGCTAGGTAGGTGACATTTATTGATGTATTGCACAATCCATGTTGGAAAGCACTGTTTAAAAGGCTTCAACAGCAATAAATATGGAATACATGGACACTGTAGGCCCATGTATACATATTATGAACCGGGAGTTGAACCCTGCATATTGTATCAATATAAAAACCGCATTCCAGTTTCTGCATTGTAAGGGGCACTGAAAGTCAAATTTTAACCTTTGAAAATGGAACACAGTTTTCAGATGTGAAGTACTGGATCATTGCACTTTTATGCCAATTCTAAAAAAGTTTTTAGAGTATACTAAATTATCAATGCATTGTTGCTGTCCAAGTATAACTTGGTAGCAACGAAGAAATCTTGCAGGCATGACAGTTTTAACAATTCCCAACGTGATAGCTGAGCACTGGAAGGCATTGTAGGCAACCAGTTTTCCAACCTCTGACATATTGCCCATAACGGGCAATCTGTTTGTTTGTATGCGCACTTGTTATGGCGCCTCTTCCAGCCCGCAACCGCTACTCAGAGGCGCTCCCGACTACAGCGCGGACACTGCATCGAAGTTTCGCGCCAAAGCGCTGAGCAATTGCGAGTGAAGGACTTGCCCAAGGTCCCTACGCGGCGACTTGAGGTAGATTCGAACCTCGAACCTTCCGGCTTCAGGGCAAGGACACCACCGCGCCCCCATGACTATCGCTTCAGCGTTCTCAACTATTCACCATTGCACGAACTCATAAGTGTTGGTCGCATACACTTTGGATTGTCAAAAAGAATGGGCTACGATTTTCATGTCAAGGTGGCTTTGTGTTCACATGTTCAGCCAGAAAATTTGTAAATTGTGCATCTGCACTAGATGGCCCGACTGAATGGAATAAACTTTCGGACTTCATTCGCAAATCATCTTTTTCATCACTCTTCAAGAAAAACCTGAAGACTTATTGTTTAAGATTTATTAAAAGTAGACTTTCCTGTTACGAGCTTTCGTGAAAGATTCTCTTTTCGTTTAAGCGTGTTACAAATTTATGACAGTTGAATAAAAATTAAAATATTAAATTTTTTTGGAGCTGGGTCGCCATAATGACAATAATGATGATGATAATAATAATAATAATAATAATAATAAATAGAAGTTGGATCATTCATAATAATTTTTATTATATAGATGAGGGATCGATGGAAAGATTCTTGATTAAATTGAAGCTGGTTTGATGAAAAATAATTGCAATTTAAATAGAAGTTGGATTGACAAAAAATTATTGCCCAAAATAGAAGCTGGATTGATAAAAACGAATTCTTACTTAAATGGACTCTTGATTAATGAAAAGTATTCATGCCAAAGTAGAAGTCGAATTGATGAAAATAACAGGCCTAGTGCTGCATCGGGGGAATTATTTCGAACGCCGAAACGATAGTTACCAACAGTTTAAATCGGCAAATTTTAACCTGACATAGGCCCTATATGATTTAAAATGAGTCGTTCCAGTAACAAACGGACATTTTGACATTTCGATAACAAGTGCAAACAAGTAAATTGAGAATCATCTGTTGTTGTGACACGAAACATCAATTATACGCTACGAAATAAAACCGTATAGCCTACGCGGTATACAGTGTGAATACGCAACTTCACCTATTATCGCTCACCGATCAAAATAAATCAAAATAAATTCAAATATCAATTTTCCAGCGTGCCTTGACTCCCAGTTCTCTTCTACAATATGTTAGGTATACTTATACAAAATATTAGCTTATCTTCCGGATTTGCGCGATTTCTGAGCTTATCGATCGGACTACATCGCGACATCAATTTATAGTTGAAAGGTGAAGGACGAATGTGCATTGAGCTATAAACAGATTAGAGTTTATTATATTATCACAATGCATTAAGCTGTAGAGGACCAGTGACCATAACACCCAGGGTTAGACCTGGGAGTGACTTTGGTCAGCTAATCTGACCCCACTTGGCCCTAAACTGACTTGAGGTCGACTTGAAGTCGACTTCTCGGCGTCAAAACGACTTGACCCGACTTGACAGAAAAACAACCGACTTCCGACTTGAAGTCGACTTCTGATATGGTACTAGCCATTAGCCTAGGTCTACGTACGGCTACTAATGCAAGAAGTCAAGCCAATTTTCCTGCAAGCATTAATTTCATTTAGGCCATTAGCCTAGGTCTACGTACGGCTACTAATGCAAGTCAAGCCAATTTTCCTGCAAGCAATAATTTCATTTAGGCCTACAAATGAGTAATGACGCCTCAACACTTAATTGATGAATGAATTTGTTAAAGTGTTATTAGGCCCATTTCAAGCTGTTTGTGTTTCAGTTTGAAAAGTTTTGTGATGCTAGACTTGGTAACTTAGACAATGCGACGGCAAATTATTAGGCCTGTGAATTTTAGCTTGTCCATTGTCTGTGATTATTCAGATTACACTCATTATTATTATTTTTTAATATTAAGTAAATTTGTAAAAAGCGCGAGGTCTAAGAAAAAATAGCGGACCGCGGACTGCATGTTTGCACTGAATGGCGTGTTATTATCAGCCTAATCTGTTTTCATAATTATTTGGCCACTAACATCATTTCGCAACTTAGCATATAGCATTGCAAGCGCATTATTCTACAGTATAGGCTACTAGGCATACAGCTACTATATAGGCCTACTCACTGACAGTAAATTCTTTCATTGTCCAATTGGCCCTAAAATAGTTTTTCCGTCTGCAGACAACTGCAGATGTAGGCTAGCGCACCAAAGTAGCGCCAATTAACTATCGATTTATTATAGGCCTTGCAGAGTCAGCTTTCTTTGCGCCGAATTCACTGACCACTAGAAGTTCACTGATTTGCTTGATAAGCGCACGTGCAAATATTTTAGTAACATTTTGTTTCACTATTTTAATTAAGCGCATGCCTAAGCGTGACGTCTAAGCATAGAATTACAAATTATAATTATGAATAGATCGGCAGACGGCAGTCTGCACGATAGCCTACCGGCAAAAATAATCAGTCGCCTAGCCTAAGTCTCTGTTTAGCAAATGCCTCATTCATTCTTGTAAACACTCTAGGTAACAAAAGCTGCTTAAATGTTGTCACAATCATTGGTTTGAAGTGACAACTTTAACTATGCTTGTGTCTCAAGTCGGTTTAAGTCGACTTGAGGTAAAAACAACTTCAAGTGACTTCTATCTACAAAATTCGACTTGGGGTCAGTTGCGGTGAGCAGAAACGACCCGACCCGACTTGGGATGACCAAGTCGACTGGGGTCGACTTATTGGGGTCGACTCCCAGGTCTACCCAGGGTGTCCATAACCCCCCGGGTGACCCTACGTCAAGGATATTAATTTTTATGAATTGATTGAATTGAGTAAGGAATCCATTTCAAAGCCGGTCTTTCAGTTCACTAAGCAACGACCCAACTCTGCTTCATGCCAACTTCTCAGACATGACGTAGCTATTGCTGTCCATCAAATGTATGCTGCCTGTCTATTCATGTGCTCCCTTCATATATACCCGAACAGCTTTCGACTCCCGAGAGGATTAATTTTTCTCGGTCGCTGGTCCGTCCAATTTGTGTCTAGCATTATCTCGACTTTTGAGACTTTTTGCGACTTTGATCCAAAGGATTGCTTTAATCAAAGTCAGGCAGGTCTCTCTATCTCAGTTTTATCTCTGTTTCTTTTCTCGGAGTCCGTCGAACTCGTCGCTCTTTGGCAGGCGGGGAGGGGGTTGGTCGGTGCCGCAAGCTCGCATTTCTGTCAGACGGACTTTTCAATTGTGGGTCCCGCCATTGGATTGGAGTGGTCTCCCATCAACCTTGCGATTGATGCGTATAGGCTTCGTCCTCTTCCCCTGTTTAGTTGTTTTACCGGTCTCTCAAATCCTCCGTTTTAAGCTGTGGCTGGGCTGGGAGCGCCTCTGAGTAGGCCTCTTGAAGAGACGCTGTAGCCTACATTAATGTGCGTCTGCAGGCGGTTCGATAAAGTACATACTTACTTACTTGCTTACTTATAATATTCTCGTGAATGAATGAGTGAATGTGCTGCTTACGCCTTCGATCATCACAACCGCAGTGCCATAATTATATAGTATATATAATAATTATAATAATTATATACCACTACCATTATACATATATTATATATACATCATATATATGCATATATATATGTATATAGTAGTAGTTTGGTTTAACGACACTCTGTGAGATCATTAGATCATTGGTGTTACCCTCCTTCTTTACTCTTACTTGGGACTGGCCCTGCCAAAGTGGAAGCAGTTGCGCAGTTAGCAGCAATTGACCAGCACGGTTTGTTAAGTCGATTGATTGCGTCTTGTATCTGTCTCTCTACGAAGCCAATTTGTTTCTATTCAATTGCATCCACTTCAGCCGTGCATGCATGAGGTCGGACGTACGAACGGACGGACGGACGGACGGACGGACGGTCGGACGGACGGTCGGACGGACGGACGGACGGACGGACGGACGGATGGACGGACGGACGGACGGACGGAAGGACGGACGGACGGACGGACGGACGGTCGGACGGACGGAAGGACGGACGGACGGACGGACGGACGGACGGAAGGACGGACGGACGGACGGACGGACGGACGGACGGACGGACGGAAGGACGGACGGACGGACGGACGGACGGTCGGACGGACGGACGGTCGGACGGACGGACGGACGGAGGGACGGACGGACGGACGGACGGTCGGACGGACGGACGGACGGAGGGACGGACGGACGGACGGACGGACGGTCGGACGGACGGTCGGACGGTCGGACGGACGGACGGACGGAGGGACGGACGGTCGGACGGACGGACGGACGGACGGACGGACGGACGGACGGACGGACGGAAGGACGGACGGACGGACGGACGGACGGTCGGACGGACGGACGGACGGACGGAAGGACGGACGGACGGACGGACGGTCGGACGGACGGACGGTCGGACGGACGGACGGACGGACGGAGGGACGGACGGTCGGACGGACGGTCGGACGGACGGACGGACGGACGGACGGACGGAAGGACGGACGGACGGACGGACGGACGGTCGGACGGACGGACGGTCGGACGGACGGACGGACGGACGGACGGACGGACGGACGGACGGACGGACGGACGGAGGGACGGACGGACGGACGGACGGACGGAGGGACGGACGGACGGACGGTCGGACGGACGGACGGACGGAGGGACGGACGGACGGATGGACGGACGGACGGACGGACGGAAGGACGGACGGACGGACGGACGGACGGTCGGACGGACGGAAGGACGGACGGACGGACGGACGGACGGACGGAAGGACGGACGGACGGACGGACGGACGGACGGACGGACGGAAGGACGGACGGACGGACGGACGGACGGTCGGACGGACGGACGGTCGGACGGACGGACGGACGGAGGGACGGACGGACGGACGGACGGACGGACGGTCGGACGGACGGACGGACGGAGGGACGGACGGACGGACGGACGGACGGTCGGACGGACGGTCGGACGGTCGGACGGACGGACGGACGGAGGGACGGACGGACGGTCGGACGGACGGACGGACGGACGGACGGACGGACGGACGGACGGAAGGACGGACGGACGGACGGACGGACGGACGGTCGGACGGACGGACGGACGGACGGAAGGACGGACGGACGGACGGTCGGACGGTCGGACGGACGGACGGAGGGACGGACGGACGGACGGACGGACGGACGGACGGAGGGACGGACGGAGGGACGGACGGACGGACGGACGGACGGACGGACGGACGGACGGACGGACGGACGGACGGACGGACGGACGGAGGGACGGACGGACGGACGGACGGACGGACGGACGGACGGTCGGACGGACGGACGGTCGGACGGACGGACGGACGGACGGACGGACGGACGGACGGAGGGACGGACGGAGGGACGGACGGACGGTCGGACGGACGGTCGGACGGACGGAGGGACGGACGGAGGGACGGACGGACGGACGGACGGACGGACGGACGGACGGACGGTCGGACGGACGGAGGGACGGACGGACGGACGGACGGACGGACGGACGGACGGACGGAAGGACGGACGGACGGACGGACGGACGGTCGGACGGACGGACGGTCGGACGGACGGACGGACGGAGGGACGGACGGACGGACGGTCGGACGGACGGACGGACGGAGGGACGGACGGACGGACGGACGGACGGACGGACGGTCGGACGGTCGGACGGACGGACGGAGGGACGGACGGACGGACGGACGGACGGACGGACGGAGGGACGGACGGAGGGACGGACGGACGGACGGACGGACGGACGGACGGACGGAGGGACGGACGGAGGGACGGACGGACGGACGGACGGACGGACGGACGGAGGGACGGACGGACGGACGGTCGGACGGACGGTCGGACGGACGGAGGGACGGACGGAGGGACGGACGGACGGACGGACGGACGGACGGACGGACGGACGGACGGTCGGACGGACGGAGGGACGGACGGACGGACGGACGGACGGACGGACGGAAGGACGGACGGACGGACGGACGGACGGTCGGACGGACGGACGGTCGGACGGACGGACGGACGGACGGAGGGACGGACGGACGGACGGTCGGACGGACGGACGGACGGAGGGACGGACGGACGGACGGACGGACGGACGGTCGGACGGTCGGACGGACGGACGGACGGACGGACGGACGGACGGACGGACGGACGGACGGACGGAGGGACGGACGGACGGACGGACGGACGGACGGTCGGACGGACGGACGGTCGGACGGACGGACGGACGGACGGACGGACGGACGGAGGGACGGACGGAGGGACGGACGGACGGTCGGACGGACGGTCGGACGGACGGAGGGACGGACGGAGGGACGGACGGACGGACGGACGGACGGACGGTCGGACGGACGGAGGGACGGACGGACGGACGGACGGACGGACGGACGGACGGAAGGACGGACGGACGGACGGAGGGACGGACGGACGGAGGGACGGACGGACGGTCGGACGGACGGACGGACGGAGTGACGGACGGACGGACGGACGGACGGACGGACGGACGGTCGGACGGACGGTCGGACGGACGGACGGTCGGACGGACGGACGGACGGACGGACGGACGGAGGGACGGACGGACTGCATTGCGTAGGGCAGCATGCAGCAGCTGTGAAGTAGAGCAGCGTCTGATGCCGAGACGATCGAAACCGTTTATGTTATTAAAGCTGACAGATTCTGTTTACGGGCCGTTGGTAACAGCGGAAGAGGATCTGCCAACTGGCATGTCCAGGAAATAAATTACGATCGATGTGTTCGAGGGTTGTTTCTGGCAGGGCACACTCTCTACCCTGACCTCACATCGGAGATGACAGAGTTAGAGTTCAAAGGGCAGGACTACATCCTTCAAAGTCTGGGCGGTAGTGATGCTATTATGGCATGGGAAAAAACTAATGGATAGCAATTTACTGGTGATAAAGCGTCGTACACGGTGCGACCTATAGGCGATCAGTAATGTGGCCTTTGATGGTAATTGGACAATCTTGGCTGGAACCAGATCACCGTTTGTTGGTGCGCGTGCGATATCAGAGTACGTGCGATTGTCAATGACTGATCTTGTATCCCACAGCGTCCAACGCTATGGATTGAACGCCAGGATTTTGACCCTTTGAAGAAAATGAGTGTGCATGATATTATAATATGCTATATAAACTTCGGTCACATACCGTCATATAATATAATGCTGGACCATTCAGAGGTCATTCACAAGGAGCATGTGTAAGAGGCACTCAATATCGATGTGTACAATATCAATGTCAATATAGTCAACTCAATCCCACATTCTCACTATAGGATAAAAGCAGTGGCGGCGCCAGGATTTCAGTTTTGGGGGGGGCTAAAAGGGTAAATCGTCCAAATTTTTTATTTTTACATGGGGAAAAAATGGATGGCCTTTTTAGGGGGGCTTAGCCCCCCAAGCCCCCTAGCGCCGCCACTGGATAAAAGTAAATGAAGGCAGCGTTCATAGTAATTATACGATTGGAACCGTGCTTTTTAGAACTGGGTACTTGAACACACAGCGGAGATCGTAGCGTTCTCTGCGCTGTCACCATTCGCACGCAGGACACCATAGGACCTTCATAGGTGATAATTATTGTTCGACCAGACCAGACCGATAACATATACAAGAATTTCATGTGAACTAAAACCCGATTTAAATGCGCCCTCGTCTCTCTGGTATCCACAACAGCTAGATGTAGTAACAAATATGTTCTGACCGATATTGGCTGCATTATAATGGCAGCCTGTTGCTTTGTACGTAGCCTATAATAGTTGGATAAAGACTATTCCATTCTGATGGATTAATAATATTATGGCGTCTCGCTATTAACAGGTCTCTATCTAAAAGAAAATTCGTTTAGTTTTTCTTTGAGAATGCAGGATCCAGCTTTTCTGGTTTCGTTCAGCCCGTATGCACATGACCAGGTATAGGTTAGTCTAGGTGTAGACCTTACACCCGACAGTTGTAGCCGTTGGAATAACGTTAACTGCTGATCAGTTTAAATCTGAGCTTTGTCGTTCTAGCAATAATTTTATTTGCTACTCACTTCTGCTTGACTCAGTCTTTGAACGCCCCATTCCATTTCGTCCTTCCGTCCCTCGCGTTTTCCCCTTTCTTCTCTTTTGCTGTTTCCATCTTTTCATTCTTTCGTTGTTCCCTCTCTTCTTCACTCGCCTGGAAGAAATTCCTACACTGCCGGCTGCCATGGCAACGACGTTGTAATGGAATCATGTTCAACTGAAGACACGGCATCTCTGTTTGTTTTGTCCATACGAAGAGGACAGCCGGTCATGACAGAGATGCGCAGGGGTGCACACAGAGGGTCGCGCAGGGGTACACACAGAGTCGCGGAGGGATACACACAGATGGTCGCGGAGGGATACACAGAGGGTCGCGGAGGGATACACAGAGAGTCGCGATGGGATATGTACACACACAGAGGGTTGCGGAAGGATATATACACACAGAGGGATATACATACACACAGAAGGACGCGGAGTGATACACACACAGAGAGAGAGAGAGAGAGAGAGAGAGAGAGAGAGAGAGAGAGAGAGAGAGACGGACTGACACAGTGACACAGGGAGAGAGAGAGAGTTGGTGCAGGCGCTTAAAAGGAAGATGAAGCGAAACAGTATATTATAACATAATAGGGAGCAATGTGAGGAAATTGAAAGGAAAAACGAGAGAGAAAGGCAGTGAGAAAGAATAAATGTTTGAAGAGATTGGAAAATATGGAAAATGAATGGAAGATGAAGGAAGAGAATTGGTTCTGATTCGGTTTATCGTAGTAGGTTATGTCGAAGATGCAAAAGTTATGAATACTCATATTCAATACCATATACATGTATCATGTGCAGTAGATATCATATGATACACGATGTGTATTGGACATTGTATCGTAAACTTATTGTACATCATATCGTAGTATCATTGTACATAATATCATAAAATTATTGCATATA
Organism: Lumbricus terrestris; assembly: GCA_949752735.1. Taxonomy (NCBI): domain Eukaryota; kingdom Metazoa; phylum Annelida; class Clitellata; order Crassiclitellata; family Lumbricidae; genus Lumbricus; species Lumbricus terrestris. Next base: position 9,970,818 of record OX457044.1, read on the forward strand.
AATATATTAACATTATTGCACATCAGCCTAATTTTGAAGCATTAGCCTATTGCACAAAACACCATAATATTGCACACAATATCGTAACATTATTTCACACAATACCGTAGCATTATTTTACATAATATACCACAAAATTATTACACATAATATCGTAACGTTATTGCCCTTGATGCCGTAACACTCTGTCATCAACGTCATAATTAGTCCCTGATATGATGTAAGTCGCTTGGTGGCGATAGGTACGAATAGGTGATCAAGCGACACGAGCTTTTCAGCCTCGTTTTGCCTCTTTTCACTCCGTACAAACGTTCCATTATTTTTTATTTGGTCGAAGTTCTACTGTGCTAGGTCGGGGGCGCCTCTGTCGAACCTCTTTTGAAGTGGCGCTATAAGAATGTGTATCTAGCATTCATTTTACTCTATAGTCCAACGTTCCTCTTAGTCAGAGTGAGAATTGCAGCAGAGTTTGAGGGGTTCAGTCCCCTCTCTAGTCTTCCTCGGAGCCCATGGTAAAGCTTTCTTTTCACTCTCTATAGCTACTCCTCGTGATCAGGGAGCAATGTACATGTAAGGCTGTTGAAAAGGTAAAAACGTGAAGAAGAACAGCCTTTTGGCTCTTTTGCTTGTCCAGTTACTTTTCAACAATTCTCATTACTATTTTTCGTATCATCCAAAGTCTTGTCGTGTCCTATATCGTCTATATCCAACGCATCTTTGTCTGTCTCTGCTTCTGTTTCGTTCCGATTAATTTAAGTATCAAAATACAGCGTTTTACAGCAAGTCTTGAAGAAAAATTATCTTGTGGTGATGGACGTCAGAAACGGGTGCACCGCGAAAGACGATAATTATTATTTTTAAGTCATTTTGAAATCAATTGAAACCAGAGAAGTTCATTAAAAAAAATGGCAATAACTTGCACGGAACGGAGACTAAGTCTGCCTCTCATCCGGACTTCCAAAGGAGTAAAAAAACAGACGGTTAGGCAGGCAGCAGCATATAGACAGAGGGATAGACGGATAGGCAGGCATGCAGACGTGCGGATATACGGATAGGCAGGTATATAGACAGACAAATAGGCAGGCATGCTGACATACGGATATACGGATAGGCAGGCAGGCAAGCAGACGGATAGACGGACAGGCAGGCATGCAGACAGACGGATAGACGAATAGGCAGGCATGCAGACAGATGGATAGACGAATAGGCAGGCATACAGACAGACGGATAGACGGATAGGCAGGCATACAGACAGACGGATAGACGGATAGGCAGGCATACAGACAGACGGATAGACGGATAGGCAGACATAGAGACAGACGTCCGGGGAAGCGACCACGTGGATAGATAGACATGCTGCAATTGCGCATTGGGTTCATTCGAATGGTCGCTGTTAATCTAGTCGCACTATGTCGCGATATCACCTCATATATTATATTATATAATATATGTGATATCACCTCATTCATCGATACGCAAAATGGGATCGGACTGTGTGCGCATGCGCTATAATATAGCTGTGGCAATTCGTGTCCAAAGTTGCCAACGACATAATGCCTGCTTTTATTGCCACTGACCCGTTTTATTGTGTCCATCCCCGTGCCAGTCGTTCTGAAGGGGGGAAGAGGGGGACCGAACGAGGCCACTTGACGGGAAGAGCGTCCGGTTATCCCTCTCCCACTCCGGACGATGTCACTGAGTGATTGAGGCATTCTCCTATGCACGGACTACTTCAGTAGCCGTATAGCTAGACTCTACAATGCATGTATGGCTTCTTCAGCAGGACCAGTGTATTACTGCAGACCCAGCTGAACAGGGTTCCAGACATCTGTTATGATTTCGTAGCTGCAGCAGTGTCCTGCAACATTTATTATAGACGCCCTTAAATCACGATTCAACATCGAACCAACCATACGGGCACAGTGTAACATAACATGACATAACAAGGGTTTTAAAGTGGTTTTGGTGACGTCTACAAATGTCTAAAATATTGCTTTCCGACGCAATGTGTGTGTCTGTGCGGTGCGCAGTTGACTTATTTGGGGTTAGCAGCTGACATTGTTGAGTCTGTGGTTGACTTGTCTGGAGTGTGTTGTAGACATTGTTTAATGTGCAGTTGACATTGTTGAGTGTGTGGTTGACTTGTCTGCATGGAGTGTGTTGTAGACATTGTTGAATGTGCAGTGGACATTGTAGTGTCCAGTTGACATTGTAAAGTTTGTAGCTGATTTGTCCGAGGTCTGCAATAATATGTAGAGTGAAATTCTAATACATTTCTTTAGCTGAAGTCAGTGCAAACATTTTCATTCTAAACCAGAAACATTAACATTGCTTACTATTTCAAATTCGTTTTAAAAGTTTTGGGAGAATAGTAATTCCAAACATTTTTTTGTCAGTGATTCAGACGATCAGTTAGTAGTCCTTACGTTTCCGTTCGCCTTCGTCTATATGTATACGTCTGTTTCTGTCTGTCTGTCTATCAGTTTGTCTATGTCTGTCTGACAGTATCTGTCTGTCTGTGTGTCTGTTCTTCTGTTTCTGTCTGTCTGTCTATCAGTTTGTTTGTGTCTTTCTGACAGTATATGTCTGTCTGTTTCTGTGTGTCTGTTCTTCTGTTTCTGTCTGTCTGTCTATCAGTTTGTTTATGTCTTTCTGACAGTATCTGTCTGTCTGTTTCTGTGTGTCTGTTCTTCTGTTTCTGTCTGTCTGTCTATCAGTTTGTTTATGTCTATCTGACAGTATCTGTCTGTTTCTGTGTGTCTGTTCTTCTGCCTCTGTCTGTCTGTCTATCAGTTGTTTGTCTATCTGTCTGTCTGTTTCTGTCTGTCTGTTTCTGTATGTCTGTTCTTCTATCAGTTTGTCTGTCTGTCTATTACTGTGTGTCTGCCAGTCGGCCTGTCTATCCATTTGCCTGTCTATCAGTTTGTCTGTCTGTCTGCCTGTGTCTGTTTGTTCCTGTAAAACTGTCTGCCTATCAGTTTGTATGTCTGTCTGCCTGTGTCTGTTTGTTTCTGTAAATCTGTCTGCCTGTCAATCAGTTTGTCTGTCTGTCTGTTTCTGTCCGCCTGTCCGTTTCTGTCTGTCTGTCTGTTTCTGTCTGTCTGTTTCTGCATTCGCTACATTGGAATCCATTTCCTGAATTTACACGTTGATGCACGAGCGCTGTCGGAGCAAGTGATCGGAAGTTTACGGAGAGACATGTTTGCTTTGTTGCAGGTGGAAGAAGAAGAAGAGGAGGAGGCAGAGGAGGAGGAAGAAGTGGTGGAAGAGGGCGGTGGAAGAGATGGATTGGTTGGTGGGAAGAAGAAGAGGATGTCACGTACGCTGGAGAGGGACAGAATGTGCGTCGTTGACGTTGGAAATGGTGGAGGAGGAGGAAAGGAAGGCGGAGGAGGAGAGGGCGGAGGAGGAACGGGTGGTGGAAAAGAAAGAAGAAGAGACGTAGGGAGAGGAGGAGTAGAAGAAGAAGTGGATGGAGTGGGAGGAGTAGGCATAGAAGGAGGAGAAAGTGTAGTGGATGGTGGATTGGGAGCAGAGGATGGAGGGACGGAAGAAGCAGGGGAGGGAGAAAGAAGAGGAGGAGGCGGAGGAGTAAGAGTGGAAGAAGGAGGAGGAGGAGGAGTAGGAGGGAAAGGAGGAGGAGGAAGTGGAGGATGGCAGATGTTCGTCGGTGGCGGTGGTGGTAGGGCCACTCTTCTCATCGTCTCAAGTCTCTGTCTGGTCTCCGCCTTGGCCACCTCCTCCTGTCGCCACTCCTCATCAGGTCAAAGCGATGCCGAGAGAGGAGGAGGATCTAGAGGAGGAGGAACTAGAGGAGGAGGAGGATCGAGGGCTGACATCATCCTCACCATTCCTCCATCGTCTGTCGTCGGTTCGTCAATCTTCTCTCTTTCCTCTTTTTTCCAATTCACTTCAACGGACTTTCCATGTTCCGCGTCGGACTCAGTTTCTCAATTATTGGAAAATTCGTTACTTCAGCGAAATTGAATAAAATTCAGATTTCACGTCTCTGCTGACTCTCTCTTCGTTATTGCTTATGCGAATGTGTGTGTGTATGTATGTATGTATGCATGTATGTATGTATGTATGTATGTATGTATGTATGTATGTATGTATGTATGTATTTATGTATGTATGTATGTATGTATGTATGTATGTATTTATGTATGTATGCATGTATGTATGTATGTATGTATGTATGTATGTATGTATGTATGTATTTATGTATGTATGTATGTATGTATGTATGTATGTATTTATGTATGTATGTATGTATGTATGTATGTATGTATGTATGTATGTATGTATGTATGTATGTATGTATGTATGTATGTATGTATGCATGCATGTATGTATGTATGTATGTATGTATGCATGTATGTATGAATTGTATGTATGTATGTATGACATACATACATATATACATACATACATTGTATGTATGTATATATGCATGCATGTATGTATGTATGTATGTGTGTGTGTACGTATGTATGTACGCAAGTATGCATGCATGTATTCACACACGCCTGCACGTATGCATTCACACATTCATACATGCATAAAGTACGTATATTATGTATTATGTATTCGATCGCTGTAAGCTTTTTGTATACATGTAAAGTTTGTAAACATGTAAACATGTAAGCATAATAATTATTGCATACATGTAAACATGACATGCAATATGCAATATGCATGAATGCATGTATTTATGTACATAGTTGCGTATGCGCATATGCTACATGTATGTTTGTATGTATGCTTGTATGTATGTATGATTGTATGTATGTATGTTTGTATGTATGTATGTTTGTATGTATGTATGTAAATGTATGTATGTATATATATATGTTTGTATGTATGTATGTTTGTATGTATGTATGTATGTATGTATGTATGCATGTATGTATGTATGTATGTTTGTATGTTTGTATGTTTGTAAATGTATGTATTTGTGCGCATTTGTGTTTCGTGTATATATATTCGTGTTTTGCTTCTATTCACATGTCCCATGCATCTGTTTCTGTTATTTTCTGTCTCGTGTTGTGTTGCTGTTACAACGGTCGAAGATTGGTTCTGATGGTTTGTTGAATGGCTCCTAATCGCTCTTTCAGTCAGATAAATGAGCGCAGCCAGTCAGAGTGCGGTTTTCATTTCTCAAGAGCGCAAATCGCACCCCGCACGATCATGACTACTTCATTGTTCGCATTTCGTGTCTTCCTTGATCGCCTTGTCCAATTTTCCTTGATTAATTTTGACTTTTGGCCGATATTTGTTTGTATTGTTTTTCTTAGTTTTGCTAAATTATTCAATAGTCTAACGTTCATTGATCTTCTTGATGAGAATGTTTAGTAACGGTCAGCATCATCATCGTCATCCTTATCGGCATCGTCATCTTCATCATTTTCTTAATTTGTGTCTTCATATTCATCGTCATCATCATCAGCATCGTCATCAATTTTAGCAGTAATGTTGATGTCGCTGGTGTCGTAATTTTATTTTTACTGTTGTCTATTATTGTCATCATCATCATCATCATCATCGTGGTGCAAATAGGTTTAAATAATTGAGAACGAGTTACGACGGCTTGAAAGCACGGTGAAACAACTGACTAAGAGACTGAGAGAGAGAGAGAGATGAGAGAGAGAGAGAGAGAGAGAGAAGAGAGAGAGAGAGAGAGAGAGAGAGAGAGAGAGAGAGAGAGAGAGGAGAGAGAAGAGAGAGAAAGAGAGAGAGAAGAGAGAGAGAGAGAGAGAGAGAGAGAGAGAGAGAGAGAGAGAAAGAGAGAGAGAGAGAGAGAGAGAGAGAGAGAGAGAGAGAGAGAGAGAGAGAGAGAGAGAGAGAGAGAGAGAGAGACTGAGACAAGGGTGACAGCAGATGTAGAATCCAATGGTTATGGAAAGAAGACAGTTTGACATATTTTCTCGCGGATGATCATCATTTGCAATTAGTTGATCTTCTTCTTCTTCTTCTTCGTTTTTCAGACGAGATTCTCGTCTTCTTCGATGAGAAGTTCTCCAACAATCGAGTCATCATCGATGCGAAGAATGGATCTCGAGATCGATCTCGGATGGCAGTCTACGGTTAGATGGGATGTTCTGTTTGTGAAGAGAAAAGGGGAAGGAGAGATGAAGAGCAGGAGAAGGGAGTTAAAGAAGGGCGAGAAGGGATTTCGTGAACGAGAAGAAAGAGGAAATGCGAAGGAAGGGAGAGAAGAAAGGGAGTGGAAGAAAGAAGAGGAGGAGGAGAGAGAAGACGAGGAGGAGGATGAAGAAGAAGATGAGGATGTGGAGGAGGAGGAGGAAGAGGAGGAAATATGGAATCAGATGCTGGAAAGATGAAGAGGGATGGGATGAAGAGGGGAGAAGAAGGGGAGGCATAGAAGGGGAGGAGAAGTGGGTGAATGAGATGAAGGAGGTGGTTGAGAATATAAAGAGAGGAGAAAGTGGTGGAATAGAAAGAAGAAGGGTGCTGAAGACGATGAAGTGGAGACAAAGGAAGAGAAGAAGAAAGATGGAGAAGAGGATGAGGAAGGAGAACGAGGATGAGGCCGTGGAGGCAGGGCTGAAAGTGAGCCGGGTCGGTCCGGGTCTGCGACCCGGCATCGATTTTCGAGACCTGCTGTTGCCGGGTCTCAGCCGGGTCGCTTGTTTACCAAAAATCAGTTGCGAATGACTAAAAAAAGATCGTAATTCGCCAAAAACTAGGTTAAAACGTTAGGATTTTTTTAACATTTTCGGCAAATAACTATAGCGTAGATGCTTTTGCCAATGAATACACCGCAGATATGTTGAACATGCCGAGGTTATGTGCATCATAACCTTACTGGGCGGCCCGCCGGCTTCCTGGGAGGGGCTAAGCCGGTAGTCCTGTACAACTAGGCCTACATTAGGAAATGGGGTTTTAAATTAGCAGCAGCATTCATAGGCGGAGCCAGAGGGCGGATCCCGAAATTTGCGGTTGGGGATGGATGGAGATGCTGATATCCCCAATATTTCAGAAATATAGACATATCATTAGACTCTATAAATTTCTAGAGTGCTATCCACTGTTTATCCATAATGAGCAATTTTGTTACGACAACAGCGAAAAATTCTGCCTCTGCAGTGTGGAAATTCAAAAATATATAGGCTTACGACGTGGTGACGGTGGTGGAGACATTCATTGAACACTTAAGCCATTACATTTTCGTTCAGCAATGAAATAATTATGAGAAATTTGTTGAGATGACCTTAAAATGATGCCACAGCAGTGTGGATAATTATGCAAAAACATTTTTAAAATACAAGGGTTCACTTTTGAAGTCGTAAACCGCTACTTTCGGCACTGAAATGATGAGCCGTTTCGTTAAAATGACAGCCTGAAATGCAACTACTGCAATGTGGAAATTCATCAAATTTGACCATTGGAGAGGGGATATTATTTTGTTGAACTCTTAAATCAAGTCTTTCAGCAGTGAAATTATGAGAGATTTTGCTGAGATGACAGCTTAAAATACTACCATTACAGTTAGGAAATTTGACAGATTTAAACAATAGGAGAAGACACTTTAAATTTAAGCCGTAAAACAACATTCGACTATCAGCACTGAAATGATGAGCATTTTCGTGTCAAAAGAGTTGTCCGTAAGAGTAGTCCGAAGGTGGTCCGGGTCGAGTTACAAAAGGATCAGAGGGGGCGGGACAGCAGCTAAGGCGAGTGTCGTCTGGACCGGGAATTGGAGGGTGGAGGTTCAGATGAGACATAATAAGAGTTTTTGAAAAGGCGTGACTTCATTTTCGAATTAAAAGCCCAAGGTGTGATGGATGGAGGAACCTGAGGAAGGTAATGGTGTGTGATCAGTAATGATGGTGGAGGAACTGAAAAAGATCGGAATTCAGGAGACAGATCATTCCAAATGCGTGGTGCTGCGTTGGATATGGCTCGGTTGGAGAACTTGAGATGACTTGTGACCGGCGGTCGAGAAAGAAAGACAGGCCGATAATTAATCGGGTAGAGCTGATTGGCGAAGATATCTGGACTGGGAGCATTTTAAGGAGTTGTAGGTTAAGGAGAGAACTTTTATGTGGATTCGCTCTGGGATTTTCAACCATAGTGAAGTGACTTGAGGCTAGTGCTAGTGGCTCAACACTAAGCAATGGTTGCAAAATACACAAAGTAGGCTATAGGCTAAGGCTTCATAGAATTAGCTTTTAAAAAATTATAATTCAAATTAAACATTTTGGGTGGGTTGAGCTGGTAAAACCCATAAAGGGTTTTCCTATACGGTACCCGTATGACAGCTGTAAACTTAGAAATTTGTTATAGGCCTAAACGTGTAACTTTTGTGATCATGGTAAAGACGAAACCCATTTCTTTTGCAATATAAAACTCTGAATTTGTTATCCTGATAATCTGCTACTCTGCCAAAAGACTTCTTCTTGAAGTTTTCATGACTTCATCGTTCACAAAATAGCTGGCAAATAAGAGCCTAAAATGGACTCTAGTTGAGGTCAACACAGCTAAAAATGCGTTGGTGGCTGGGGCTCCGCCCCAGACCCCGCTAGGGGAGCTTACGACGCTCCCTCAGACCCCCTAGTCGGTATGGGCTTCGTGCCTTCGGCACTCGCAGCAACGCGCCTTCGGCACTCGCAGCTACGCGCCTTCGGCGCTTTCCGGCAAAAAGTCAGACCCGGCAACTTTTCCAAACCACTTTCAGCCCTGCGTGGAGGTGTAAGAGGTGGAAAGATGGGGAGAGATAGCTAGATATAATTAGGGCTTAAAGTGGGTGGGAACGCGTTGAAACGACGTTCCCATGTGCACTGGTCTGGAAATTATTGCCTTGCGTTCCCACTACTCACCATGTATGGAACCATGGAACATTGGCGTTCGCAAAAAAGTTTCAGTTGGCGTTCCCACTGCTCACCAAACCACTTTAACCACTGGATCATATATAATCCAATAACTCATCTAGCGTCACTTAATTAAAATGATAAATACCGAAGAAATCATTGATCGCTTTGAGTGAACTATTTCCGTCAGATAAATTATTATGGTAATGTTTTGGATAAGAAGCGAGATGACCGGCTTGTCGTTAGATGATTAAATAAGTAAACATGAGTGTAAGAATATGTACGAATATTATCTTCAAAAAATTCACATAAAACATCAAAAACTAAAGGACCAAACAAACTGACAAAATAGTATGTAAACAACATTCTAGCTGTAGGCTATATGAGTGTAAGCATGAGTGTAAGAATGTGTAAGAATATTATTTTCATAAAAATTTCTTAGTTTGTTGTCTGCTCTTGGTAATATACCCGGCCATGGCGTTCTGGGGCATAGTTTATAACCCGTTGGTTTTGCTTGGATGGGGGAAACTCGTGGAGGACATGACCTGGTCTTGTAAGAACCGACGAGGAAAAGACAAGAGTCCAGGCCACGGTGGATATTATGCGAATTGATGAAGATCTGAAGTCGCCATTAAGCAGAACGAAGTGATTTGCGCAGTAGCATTCCAAAGTGTCGAACCATCCACAGAGAAAGCATTTTCATTGAAGTCAACGCTCATACAGTGAAGGAATATTAAGAAGCTGTGAATAGTCACATCGTTCGTTGATCCAGTACACACTGGGCACAACAGTGGCGTATCCAGGAATTTATGTTGGGAGTTCGGGGTTTTATGGTCTGGCCGGATGCCTTTCTGACACCAACCCAACAGTATTGCAGTAAATAAAAAGGGAATAAAGTAACAAAGGGAATAAAGTAAGAAAAACAATTGTTACTACAAGCAGTTGTTTTGCTTTTTCTTATTTAAGTGGATAAATAACCTTTAGAAAAACTTTTCCCCTAGGTCAATGGGGTTTTTAATCCTCGAAACCCCCATGTCTACGCTACTGGGGCATAGTATCCTAGTATTGTTTCGTGTGAACGTTGAGCGTGGAACAGAGATGCGTCCGTTGCCAGTAGGCTACTGTATATATGCGAGCAGATTTCGACGCGAATGGCATTGAGAATAAAAGTAGAAGTGCAGGAGATGAATTCGGGAAGAATGGCGAAAAGAATGGGAATGGAGGAGGAGTAGGAATATAAATGTGTGAGAATAAAGAAGAGAAGATGAAGTAGACTGAAGAGGAGCAGTGGAAGGACCCTAGCAGAGCATTGTTCAAAGAATGAGGGCTGGGGTGGGTGGGTGGTGGGTGGGTTGGTGGGTTGGTGGCAAAAGGCGGAACGAGAGAGAGAGAGGACAATGGAAATAGACGAATTGAAGGAGGAGGAGTGGCAGAAACAGCTGCAGAAGGATGGAGGTGCTAGAGAATGGAAAGGATGTTGATGACGATGAGGAGAGAGGAGGAGGAGGAAGAATGGAACTTAATCAACCGATTGACACTGTGCAATGCTGCTGCTGCTACTGCTGCTGCTGCTGCTGCTGCTGCTGCTGCTGCTGCTGCTGCTGCTGCTGCTGCTGCTGCTGCTGCTGCTGCTGCTGCTGCTGCTGTGGGTCTTTCCTCATCCATCTATGGAGGAGAGACTGGAGCAGCGCAACGGAAAATAGCGGCTGCTGGAGAAAATGACTTTGCACGATTTTTGTCCTGTTACATCTCTCAAAGGAAATCAACTTTATTTCGCCATATGGCACAAATTAGACCTGCAGCAGTACACACATGCGTACATTCATACATATGTATCTGCAAATATATATTTATACATATATATATATAAATATATACACGCACACGTGTTATGTATTTGCAGCATTGACATTTTCTGTGATCGGCCCAGTTGTCTGGAATGGGCTCCCACAGGAGCTACGTCTATACTTGCTGGGGTTATTACTGAAACATTTTTTTTATTAAACTCAAAACTGTCCTTTTTTGCCGTGCTAGAGTCGGGAGCGCTTCTGAGTAGTCCCCTTCAAGAAGCGCTATATAAATTCTTGAATGAATGAATGAATATTTATATATATATCAGAAACTTGTGGATCGTTTTTGATATAATTATTTTATGCCTTCAGTAAAACCTAGATATAGACCTAATGAATTATGCAGACTTACATCTAAACATAAATGCATATAATGCAGAGGCTTGTAAACACCTATTGTATGCAAGCCCAGTTTGATTATAGATGTAGGCTTAGCATTATTTAATTATTTAATTACTAGCATTATTTGAATCCATCCGAACGTGTATTAATTGTTCTTGTGCAATATTCGGCGAAAAGGGAATATGATATTTGAATAGGATTATATAGTATTAGACATCAAAACTGGGCATAATTATGTCAAGACTATACACGAAGTTCGTGTACTTTGAATGTTTGATTTAGCTTGCATTTCGTACAGTAGTCCGAGCGTCATATAGCGTTGTCTATATTTAAATACTGCAATTATTCTTAACGGGGACATCACGGAGGAAAGTAATTGTCATTTAATATCTGAGAGTTGTGCAAGATAGCTAATTACAGAGAGACGTAACCTACCAACTTTTCAACTGGTCTTTCTGCTGCCGACGTATCGCGTTTTGAGTGCTTGGAAATATATTTTTTCAGTAGGTTTATTGTCTAAAATGATCATTCAGTAGCCTACTGCAATGGCTCAATCCAGAGGCTTTTCCTGTATAGGTCACACATTCAAAAGATCATGAGGGTCATAGCTATATGACTCCTTCTGGTTTATACTCTCCCAACATGAAGCGCGCTATGAGTTGCAATGGTTAATGGCCGACTCTGACGTATGGAACATTGGTGCGAAATACTGGGTGGACAGAGAGACGCGGAGATTGAATTCCGTATAAATGATTGCATTTTCGCGTCCCAGTTATTTGTTTTCGATGCGGCGCTGGAGACGTTGTAATAATTCCGATAGGCGGCGTTCCAATATCATCCGAGTTGCACGATATGACTCCACGCCGCAATCAGTCATTTTGGGAATTGGATATCACTCCAATCACCAATTAGAAGGGAATTTATTTCGCCGGCCACCAGAGGCGCTGTTGTACGCCGTGTGTTCGTTCCCGGCCGCTGGGAGCGCTGCAGTCCGTGGTCGCTAGGGAGAGGGGTTCATCTTTAAAGCTTGCCGCGGTAAATGGGCGACTGCTGGCAATAAATCTCCATGTTCGATTCGTATCGATTGATTCACATGAAAGATCGACAAGACCACGAATGTTATTAATATCGGAGGATGATGGCACAGTCACACTGACGCTGGAATAATATTATAGCAAGGTTTATTCAGAGCGACACTCTGGTAATCGTCATCTTCAAACTTCTAAAGCGCCACTCGAAAGCTAAGCGCAGGGAACCTGCTTATTCACGAGCGCTGCGTTGAGTCAGTCTGTGGGAGATCAGAGTCCGGTTTACATAGGGTCAGAGCAGGCCCGGCCCTAGGGCTTGCGGGGCCCAAGGCAGCAGCGAGTCTCCAGGCAAAAATTTACTAAGTTCATTAGGCCTACCTGTCAATACAGCATTGACACTATAACTATGTAGACCTATTTAAGTAATGCAAAATCACGGGTGCCCTCTGGAAAATTAACACAGATTTTTAACAACAAAGTTTTACTTTTGACAAATTTCGCAAATCTGTCCTAATTTGATGTAGACCTAGGCCTATCCGACACCTGAAATGATTTCACAATGGAACATCTTTTTCAATTGACTAAAAAGCTAATTTAGTGAGCCATTCTCAAAGTAGGCCTAGGTTTATTGTTGATCGCATGAAAGTTTTGATATTTTGAAAATTAATTCAACGTGTAGACCTACAAAATAGGTCTAGCTGTGTCTCGGTTTAGCATTATATTTATAGATCGTTATTTCCAAAATCACATTCACGTGGCCATGGGCGGAGTTTGGTTTCTTGTGGGGGCTAAACCCGGGAAAAGATACCATTTACACGGTAAAAAATGAATTTGAGTCTTCTTGGGGGGCTTAGACCCCCCTAGCCCCTGATAAACTCCGCCCATGCACGAGGCACATTGACTGCAATTGAACATAGTTGATATGCGACGTAACCATTATTAACCTCAACAAAGTAAAAAAATATAGCTAGCTGCGCGGGGCCCTGGAAGCGCGGGGCCCAAAGCGGTCGCCTAGCTCGCCTTGCCCTAAGGCTGGGTCAGAGGCAGAGTAGATGTTTAGGTGGGTGTCGCTTAGGTCGAAAATTGGAAGGTGGGTTATCAGGTGAGTCAGAGTACGAGTTCTTAATGATGTGTGACTTCAATTTTGAATGGGGGAAACCCGATGTGTGGTGTGTAGAGGAGTCTGAAGAAGGTGATGGTTGGTGATTGGTAACGATGGCTGAGGAAAATGAGAAAATGTGCGGAATTGAGGAGTGGGATCGCTCCAGAGACGTGGTTCAATCTTGTATAATTATGGTTCGAATAAAGAACTTGAGATGAGTAGGCTAATGACGAAGGGTCGAGGGAGAGAATGAGAACGAAGGCCGATCGGGTATACGAGCGTGTTGTTTGGTTGGACTGTTGTTCGCGAGCATATCTGTGAGTAGTCAATGTTGGAGCTGGATATATTTCGATGTCGCCAGAGGGTATATAGCGTAGGGTGAACAGGATGCATTGGATGGCCATGGCAGATAGGATTTATATGTCGAGACGACGGGTTATGTGGAATGAGGTGGGTGAGATGGAATTGAGGTGAGAATATACTGTGCTGTGACGATCACTGTAGTGTGGAAAAACTGGTGTATTATATAGAGAAGCCGATAGTAATTATGATGATGATGATGATGATGATGATGATGATGATGATGGTGCTCTGCCCGAAGGCAGGTTCATTGGCTTTACGCCCCTGGGGATGAGATGAGTGAGGTGGTTTCCCGTTGCCTTCCCCACAGACAATGATGGGTAAGCAACTTGGCCAAGGTCGCTCCGCAGGAGCTCGCCCCTGCGTCCCACACGTGCTAGCCCGAGATATCTAAATCTCTGAATGTCAACTCCCGGCCCGGGGCTTGAACCGCAGTCCGTTGCAACCAACAGACGAATGCCGCACTCGCTTACCGGTGTAGCTAACTAGGCCAGTGGGAAAACTGGTGTATTATATAGAGAAGCCGATAGTAATTATATTGGGGCTTTAAAAAGCGGATGGTCGGAAAATTTTGGACCAGCGAATGCATTGCTGATAATTATGGGTCAAAGACGGTGGAAGGATAAAATTATGTAACCTACAGGTGAGCCAACGTGTGGGACAAGTGGATGACTCCTTAAGTTAAACTGGTGCAATTCTGAGGGAATTGCAGTTTTATATGAATCAGGAATGATCTGACCAGAGCTTAGCTATAGCCTAATGATTGATCGGAACGTTGAGATAGAAACGATTAGATGTTTATCAAAACGTAACGCTTGGACAGCTACGCTGACGCCCTCACACGACCAATTAGCTTTGAGTTGTTGCAACGCCGCAAAACGGTTAACAGTGGCACCCATTGAGCCGTGCACGATGTACAGCTGTTCACGAGACCGCATGACAAGACATAACTCGCCTTCTGGTGACAAATATTTGGGGTGTAACCGTCTTGTCTATTCCTGATCATGAAATAATTCTTCATTGTCCTACACAGGTTCATCTGGTTGTTACCCGGGTCAGAATCTCCGCACAGTTGCACAGAAGATGTCACTATTTTCGGTCCAACTTTTGTAAATTTTGTATCCTTGGTCATTTATTAGGCTACCTATAATAATCATGTAGGCCTAAGTGCTTGAAAACCATTTCATTCGACTCTGATTTTGTGCCCGTAAGTCGGAAGTGTCTCTCATAAGTGTCTCTAGAAAATGTGCTATATCAATTTGTGCCTACAATAATATGGTTGCATATAGCCTAATTGGGGGTGGGGTGGGTCATAGTGCTCGTGACAGCGATTTTGACGTTAAAAACTGTTTGTGTAATATTATAAGTATGTCCGAGTGTGTGTGTCTTCAATGCATACTAGTATGTTTGCATGTGTTTTCATCTGTCTGTCTATCACATGTACAATCATGTATGTCTAAATTCGCGTGTCTAAGCATGTAATTAATATGTAATTAATAATTATGTGCGTGCCTGATTCATAAGCTGCGTATGTGTGTAGACCTGTATCTTGACTCTTGTAACATGTTTAACGACACTGCCATATCGAAGATGATTAGTGTAAGTGCTTGAAAACCAGTTCATTCGACTCTGATTTTTGTGTCCTTAGGTCGGAAGTGTCTCTCATAAGTGTCTCAAGAAAAGGTGCTTTATCAATTTGTGCCTACAATAATAATTATGGTTGCATATAGCCTAATTGGGGGTGGTGGTCATAGTGCTCGTGACAGCGATTTTGACGTTGAAAACTGTTTGTGTAATATTATAAGTATGTCTGAGTGTATCTTCAATGCATACTAGTATGTTTGCAAGTGTGTTCATCTGTCTGTCTATCACATGTACATGTATGTCTGAATTCGTGTGTGTATGCATGTAACTAATGTGTGCGTACAAATGTATAAGCTACGTATGTGTGTAGACCTGTATCTTGACTCTTGTAACATGTTAACGACACTCTGCACTGCCATATCAAAGATGATTAGTGTCACCCTCCTCCTTTACCCAGGCTTGGGACTGGCAGTGACAGAGAACAACCAGTGGTGGAGTTGTGTAGACCGGTACGAGGTCACTTAATATTATATAGAACATTTTTTGTTCCGCATTAAGGGACTTCGAGATAGGAATCACAATATTGGTGATTTTATCTTTTTATGAAGCTACTTAGGATTGTACTGACAACGATGAAGTCTGGTAGATGAATTGGGTCGTGAGGTCGCCAGTCGATCGGAGAGCATTTCGTGCTAGTGATCATAAAACTGTCAAATATACATTTTTCCAAAGAGTATCAATGATCATGGCGTCCATGCAATCATGTCTGTTATACTGCAAAGTGCACATGCATTTATTTAGCTCCTCTATTTAAAGACGAAAAACCAATCTATGGCGCTATAACATTTGCATGTATAGGACGTCCTCAAGATCCATATTTACATGCAGCAATCGTCTCTAAGAGACTTGTGTCACTACTCTGAACGCTACAGTGCTAGCCATTCTGACTCCATGCAGCAGGTTATAGGTCTACTGTGTCTGATCAGTATAGACAAATGTTAGATCGGGAATTGCGATGGAAACATTGAAGGAAAAGAATTGAAATTCTAATTTGAAAGATTTGGGAGGCAACATTGCATGGAAAATGTCTACAGAAGTCGTGTGTGCAAAAATGTGAAACGTAGGACTGGCTATAGGGGTACACTAGCGGAACCAATAAAAAGTGACCCTGGAAAACAGGAGAGGTTTATAAAGAGAATGGGTAGACAATACGCAAAATGTTTCAGAAGTTGACGAGAGAACAATACTGAAGTAGGCTAGATCATGGGAATGACGCAATGCGTGAGAAACTTAGAAAAATGTTTGCGAATCAAATAGATTAAAAACTAATGACGAGTGTACAAATAAAAAAAGCAATGGAAAGTAACCAGCAGGGGTTATAATCAAGGAGGCAGAACTGCGCGAGTTTCTATAAAACTGTGTTCGAAACGCACAGACATGTAAACGGAAAGGAAGGCTGAATTAATTCATGTAAGAGGTTGCAGAAAGGAATTGGAGATGTCATAGTATACGAATCGGAAGGTGGCGAAGTGTTCAATAAATATTTCAGCTCAATGTTTACATTCGAAGAATTAATAATCCACGAGCCGAAAAGGATTTGTGTATTTACTAAAAACTTAGTGGAAGAGCTGGTGGGAAAACTGAGGAGAGTCCACCTATAGATGAATTACACCCTGTATGTTTTCACCCCTTATGGAGAGAGGCAATAGGAGAGGAGTTGTCGCAGATATTCCTGTCATCAATGAAAATTCGAGTGGTACCGCCAGTGTTGAGAGCTGCACTCGCATGCCATATCGCTTGAAACGGGAAATTCGAACGAACCGTGTAACTTCAGACCGGTGAATATTTTTATGCAGCGAGACAGGCAGACAGGAAGACAGACAGAGACTGAAGAAACAGATAGAAAAAGAGAAAAAAAACACTGCTACGCGACTACTTGATTATTGACTGCGAAGATATTTAACCTTGTAGGCACTGATTTTTATTTCTATTTTTATTTTTATTTTTTTGTTTTGTGTTTTTTTAGTTAAGTTTACAACATTAATAATTGTCATCTCATGCTGTTTTTTTTAGCCTACTGTTCAATTCATGATGTCAACCGTCTAGCCATCAGTTAAAATTGCAAATGTAAATAGGTGTAGGCCTACCTGTTAGCGGGATATTCATCCCTTAGGGCCTTCCTTGTTACCATCCGATTATGTGAAGCATGTTATACTATGTCTATAATTGTTTATGGTTGATGGTTACAATAAATAAATGAAATAAATGAAATGAAATAAAGAGATAGCTGTAAAAAAGTTATGTCTAGATATCGTTGTTTGATTTGAAGAAATATTGAGCCCACATTTATTGGATATCACGACGTTACACAGTGCTTCTCAGACTTTCCAGTGTTGGGGACCTGTATTATTCTTTTACCCGCCTCTTGTCGCTAACACATAATTAATTATGATGTGCTACATTACACTTCAAACCTTATAATAAACATCGCCACTGTTTACATTACAACCACGATTTTGCAACTGCTCCATAATTTTAAACTTATTATTAGTTATGCGAACAACTTTATTGTCTAAAGTTGACATAAACAATTTGGTGAGTTAGGCATATTATTTCAGTATGATAAAAATTTAATTTTAAACTTATTATTAGGTTCGAGCTATTGTCTAAAGTTAACATAAACAATTTGGTGAGTTAAGCATATTATTTCAGTATGATAAAAATTTAATTTTAGACTTATTATTAGGTTCGAGCTATTGTCTAAAGTTAACATAAACAATTTGGTGAGTTAAGCATATTATTTCAGTATGATAAAAATTTAATTTTAAACTTATTATTAGGTTTGAGCTATTGTCTAAAGTTAACATAAACAATTTGGTGAGTTAAGCATATTGTTTCAGAGTGATCAAAATTGTACTATCATGTCGCATCCCGGTAGCCAATCACCAATCATGACCAGCAGACCGGTGACCAATCACCAATCACCAACAGACCGGTGACCAATCACTCTCGACCACGTTGGCAATCCATCGTCTCCCGGTGACCAATCACCAGCAGCTCTGAGGACAGCAGTAATTTGTGTGGCGCTGCTGTGGACTATGGATGAGGCGCAGCGAAAGCGTTGGCAAGAGTCGTGTTGTGGGAATCGTGCAGTCTGACGGTGCCATATGTGTTCTCCTAGTCTGACGGTGCCATATGTGTTCTCCTATCTCGACTGTCCGCTAAGACGATTAACGATCCGACGAAGCGACGGGAATGCCGTCCACTGGGATCGAATCCCATGGGGAAAACTAATCCCACAGCCGGGGAATCTCCTCGTGGATCTCAGTCAATTGACGACCGCTATTGATGAACAGATCCATCTCCCGACCGTGATATATACAACACGGAATTATCCCAGCCTCCCCTAGTTTATTTGGTGATATTATTATTGGTAAAAAAAGTCCGAGTTATCCTGGCCTCCCCTAGTTTATTTAGAGATATTATTATTATTGGTAAAAAAAAGTCCGAGTTAGACCGGCCTCCCTTCCCCCAGTTCATTAGAAGATATTATTGGCAAAAATATGTCCATCGCGTTGATTTTGCGCAATACGCAGGCCTAAGCTTAAACTGAGAAGGAAGTGATTTTGTCTAATCAATACGGCGTTATATAAATTGTCTAGCAGGTTTAATGCTCTTGAGTCTTGATAACTTATATCGTTTCGTTTGCTTTGCCTATTAAAGCAGTAATTAGATGTAAAACTGATTTATGTTAAAGTGATATTTTTAGCTTAAATGTGGACAAATTTGTGATCCAGAAAACAATCATAGAGAATGATATAAATTATATGACATGCTGTCTTGTTTACGTTAGCGTGGCATTAGGCCTACCTTACCCGAGTGCAGTCAGGGCACAAGTTTATCCACGAGCGCTGTGTCGCGTCACATTAGTTGTCAGTAGAAGAGAGACTACAGGTGATAGCACAATCTAGGTCAGGCCTCATTAATATGCACGCAATCAGCCAATAGGAAGCGTCCAATATAGATCAAGGTCGACTGTTGACCAGGGCAATATATAACACGGAGTTCTGAGTCCGGTTGCAGAGAAAACAGAGATTACACAGAGAATTAAGATTAATTAATTAGTATATTTAGACCTTATTAATTTTAGCTCTTTGACGTTCTTTAAACTGTTGATAAATGTCAGTTGCTAGTGAACAATAACTGACGAACAATTAATTTACTTTAGATTTGCCACCGTCGGTTCTAAAGGAAGACGGAGGCTGCAGAACGGAGAACCAGTGCCCGACTGTTCCACCAGGGAACCAGCGCACTGCTACGTCGACTACAGAGAACCAGCGTCTGGTTCTAGTCTGCCGAGTCAGCCCAGCGTCATGCTTCTGCCCGCGAGGGTACAACATGCATGACGACACATGTCACTCGAGTAAGACAACCAATCAACCGTGAAGCAATAAAAAATTATAATTGAAAGTATCGTCTTGATTTGTTTTACAATCGTAATATTGCCAACCAGAAATTTATTAATTGCAATAGAAAGGAGCTATACATAAATTATCCACATATTACGTACCGTACGCAGAGAGGGATAGTTCACCGGATTCAGGCGCTTTGCTTACGGGTGCGTACGGTGTGTGTGTGGGGTAGGGGTTACGACAAAATGTACATATGCAAAATAAATGTCTAGTTTTAGGGACGTCCACATTATTCTATTTATAACGTGGAAATTTGCGTTTTATTTCTGTATTAGATCACATTTTTCAGTTCCAGATATTATTATAAATAGGCCATGCAATTGTAAAACATCACTAGCCTATCTAAAGACCAAGCTACTTCTCTTGTTGCTTTTGCTTTTGCTTTTGCTGTTGTTGTTGTTGTTGTTGTTGTTGTTGTTGTTGTTGTTGATGTCCCAGGGCGAACAATCTAGCCAATTGGATGCCCTGCTACTCAAAGAGAGTAGTTTTATGTCACATTTTTTTATTTTCTGCTTCAATTTTTATTTGAAGGCAACAAAAAGCACGTGACTAACGACGACCAATTGCAAGACAAGCCAGGTAAGAAAAAACAAAGTGCCGTAGTTTTTTGACCATCCTTCATCACACCATCAATTTGCAGCAGAGTTTTGCTTTTAACAAAAGCAAATCGACTAAATTCCTAATTTAGACAGTCTCCGAAAATCATTGTGCAGCAATGACAATATAATTTATAATAATAAAAAATTATAATCATGCACTATTAATGTAGACTGTACAAGTTACAACACAAGTGACTTTGTCACAAGACCAATAATATTACACAGTTAGGAAATATCACAATTTTATTCAGCCCACCAATGCAGTACACTTCACAAACATAGTAGGCTAAATATTTTACTTACATATAGGCCTACCTAAGCGTATATTATAAAACAATATATTATATATATTATACATAGTTATATGCTGTATTATATATTATTATGTAATATAATACGACATATAATAGACATATAATATATTATATATTTAAGTATTATGTATAATATACATGTATATTATATATTTAAGAGTAGCCTATGTAAGTAACCATATACTATGTATAATAATATAAGAAGTGACCTAGGAATTGAGTAACGTACATATTTACTGTTATGTTGGCGGATGGTGATTATCTTGAGTTATATGCAGAAAGTTTTATGGTCCATAATTCGGAATTCTCGTCCACAGGGAACGTGCTTTTCGTTTATTCCTTCGAGATAGCAGCAGATTTCCGTTATTGGATATCAACTCTGTGCAGCTGCATTGCAGCCTCGGCGCAAGAACTCTAGTAATGGTTGATCGGCTTTTGATTCGCTGATTCCACCATTTTCTGTCTTTCAGAAGCTTTCTATTCCCGCTCGCTAAAACGCGTTCGGCGTTCCATAACTGCTCTTAATTTCTTATGATGTCCACTGCGATAATTTCCTTCCAGCTTCCCATAAATAAACTCGTCAGTATTTAGTTTTTGCTGTGTGTATGGAATATTGTGGTATTCGTGGGTTTTGAGTTTTCGGCGTTCCATAGAAGTCATTGGTGAAATTTACGACCTTTCCGCTCTCCATAGTTGTGAATTATTTAGTCGGCTTGAAGTGTTCCTCCGACCACAATCTCTCTTCTAATGTGGCTTCGAAAGTCTTGAAACGTAGGTTTATGTCGTCTTTTCCGCTTCATGATCAGTACTTAGAGAAAATTTATAGTCAACGTTAATGAACATTTATACATGAAGTACCAGAATAAACTGAACCCAGTCAGTCAACGAGAACGCTCTATTAATAGATCTACTGTAGAAGAGCAGCATTATTTATCAACTACGACATCGTCGTCGTAGTCGTCGTCATCATTATTATCATCATCGTCATCATCATTATCATTATCATCATCGTAATCGTCGTCGTCATCATCATCGTCGTCATCATCATCATTATCATGATAATAATAATTATGATAATCATCATCATTATCACGACAATATCGCAGCTGGTATGATAGCTAGATGCGACTATTCCGATGGTTATGACGATGAAAATATAATAAAAACATGATGATGATGTTGTTGTTATTGGACAGACGTTGCTTATCCTTCTCTCGTCTCGGCCAATCACAGCCTGAATGACGTCATTGAAGGTAGCCTACAGATAATTAATTAACTAATTAACTTAGCCCTACTTACTCATTGATTGCTAATTAATTAATAATTAGGCTATAAGACTACCTTAATTTGAATTTATATAAATATATATTAATTCATCTATGATACTTTATTATTTAGTTAATTATATTCTATGGAATCATTTTCGCTGACTAAATAACGACTCAACTTGAGCTGCTCATGTTAATTAATTAAGTCAATTCAAGTAGGCCTAATTAAGAATAAAACTTTCGACGTGTGCTCGCGGCTCTTCGGCCAGTATTGTCATCCTATGATTGTTATAAGACGACGAGAAGAGCCTCTGAGTGGTCTATTGTTGATGCGCCATATAAATGAGTTTTTACGTTTACCATCGCTGTAATCACAGTCATGAGTGGCCACCAATATAGATGATCTTACTTATCAGATTCTTGCATTCATTAATTTGATGTTATGTCTATGCTTTTGTTTAAGCTTTCTCGACGGTTCAGCTTCCGATAACAAAGAGAAGAAAAAGTCAGTTGATATTATTATTACTATTATTATTATTGTTAATGTTTCTACTGCTGCTGCTACTACTACTAGTAGTTATATTAGTATCTTGACTGTTCTGAGATTGTTTCACGTTTATTATCATTATTATTATTATTTTTTATTTCTTAAATTTTTTTTAAAAAAATTTTATTTTTAAAACAGGGACTTTATTATTATTATTATTATTATTATTATTATTATTATTATTATTATTAATATTATTATTATTATTATTATTATTATTATTATTATTATTTATTTTTGGATCCCTCGGGATTTAAAAAATTATGCTTGGAGCTGTTTTTATTATTATTATATTGTTATTATTGTCATTGTTGTTATTATTCTTATTGTCATTCTTCTTCTTATTATTTTTGTTATTGTTACTATTATTATTATTATTATTATTATTATTATTATTATTATTATTATTATTATTATTATTAAATCACCACGTCATTATTACTGAACTTTTCCAGGAATGCGTGTCGAATCGTCTTCGAACGTCTTCCTGGAAAACCTTCACGGAACAAAGAAACTGGAAACGACTTTCTACGTGACGGATCACAAACAGCTGACGGATTTCTTCTGGTTCCGTGAGTCCGGGATCCGTGTGAACATCGGGCTTCAAAACATCAACGTTATTCCGGTCTACGAAGATGTTGATCACCTGAGTGACAACAGTTTTGTTCTTGGAAATCCAAACACCATCGAAGAGAAAGAACAACTTCGAACCATCACACAGACTCACTGCAGGTTGTGCATTGTTGTTGCTGCAATTGTAAATTACACCATTGCAAACTATACTATTGTAAACTATACTATTGAAAATTATACTATTGTAAACTATACTATTGTAAACTATACTATTGTAAACTATACTATTGTAAACTATACTATTGTAAACTATACTATTGAAAATTATACTATTGTAAACTATACTATTGTAAACTATACTATTGTAAACTATACTATTGTAAACTATACTATTGAAAATTATACTATTGTAAACTATACTATTGTAAACTATACTATTGTAAACTATACTATTGAAAATTATACTATTGTAAACTATACTATTGAAAATTATACTATTGTAAACTATACTATTGTAAACTATACTATTGTAAACTATACTATTGTAAACTATACTATTGTAAACTATACTATTGAAAATTATACTATTGTAAACTATACTATTGTAAACTATACTATTGTAAACTATACTATTGTAAACTATACTATTGAAAATTATACTATTGTAAACTATACTATTGTAAACTATACTATTGTAAACTATACTATTGTAAACTATACTATTGAAAATTATACTATTGTAAACTATACTATTGTAAACTATACTATTGTAAACTATACTATTGAAAATTATACTATTGTAAACTATACTATTGAAAATTATACTATTGTAAACTATACTATTGTAAACTATACTATTGTAAACTATACTATTGTAAACTATACTATTGTAAACTATACTATTGAAAATTATACTATTGTAAACTATACTATTGTAAACTATACTATTGTAAACTATACTATTGTAAACTATACTATTGTAAACTATACTATTGTAAACTATACTATTGTAAACTATACTATTGAAAATTATACTATTGTAAACTATACTATTGTAAACTATACTATTGTAAACTATACTATTGTAAACTATACTATTGTAAACTATACTATCGTAAATTATACTATTGTAAATTATACTATTGTAAACTATACTATTGTAAACTATACTATTGTAAACTATACTATTGTAAACTATACTATTGAAAATTATACTATTGTAAACTATACTATTGTAAACTATACTATTGTAAACTATACTATTGTAAACTATACTATCGTAAATTATACTATTGTAAATTATATTATTGTAAACTGTACTATTGTAAACTATACTATTGTAAACTATACTATTGTAAACTATACTATTGCAAACTATAGCCTAGTATTTTAAACTATACTATTGTGAACTATACTATTGTAAACTATACTACTGTAAATTATACTATTGTAACTCCATAGCTGCGCATATTTGAAGCAAACTTCCGCCTGCAGTATACGACAAGCATCTGACCCATCATACGAATTCACGAAAACTTCACCTCTCGCTATATCCCCACAGGTCTTTCACTCGAAATTCTAAACACTGCATTTCACAAATCCTGATTCTTCCACTTCCCCCTATCTCAGACGCCATTCCAACTATAAACATCATTCACCCCTGCCGTTCGTCTACCTAACTCCTCGCCTGACTCTCCGGATCTTGATCCCTGCCTGACGATTATGTTTTAATTGGGCGCCTGTTGATAAACTGGTTCCTGCGACTTAGCTTTTGTGGGTGCAATAGAAGTTCCGATTTACGATTACGATTACACTTAGATTACGATCGCCTATAGCATTCAATAAAACATGTTTTGATAAAAAAAACTTCTATGCACTAGCATAGAGAATAGAGTCAAGCAGAATAGAATGAACTAGCCTACAATAGAATCATATGGAGTAGAATTAGAATATAAATCGAATATGAATGTACTATAATTAAAATAGAATAGAATCGGATAGAATAAAATCAGATAGAATAGAATCAGATAGAATAGAATAGACTCAGATTGAATAGAATAGAATCATATAGAATAGAATAGAATCGGATAGAATTGAGTGGAAGTATTGAATGGTTTGGTGTTGTTCTGTATAGACACCCTATGCCCGATTTCTACAGCCTCACTCTCGAGATCTCAAAGGATCGAACGACGCAGGTTCGAGATGAGGTTTGCAGCGTTGAGATGTTGAGACGAGGAGATTGTGGAGAAGGAGTGATGGTCGGAGAGACGTTCCTTCAACGGTCACTCAACGAACCGTGTCATGATATGGTAGGCAGTATCATCATCATCATCATCATCATCATCATCATCATCATCATCATCATCATCATCATCATCATCATCATCATCATCATCATCACCACCATCATCATCATCACCACCATCATCATCATCATCATCATCATCATCATCATCATCATCATCACCATCACCATCACCATCACCATCATCACCATCACCATCACCATCACCATCATCATCTCATCATCTTATACTTCATAGACGTGTTTAGCATCGTCTAATATTATTATGTTGCCGGTGACGGCGGTGGTGGTAGTGGTGGTCCTGGTGGTGGTGATGGTGGTGGTGATGATGACGATGATGATGTTGATGATGATGACGACGATGATGATGATGATGATGATTAATGTTGGTTCTGGTGGTGGTGATAGTGGTGGTGGTGATGAAGTTGATGATGTTGATGATGATGATGATGACGACAACGACGACGATGATGATGATGATTATGTTGATGATGATAGTGATAACGATTATGCTTATAAAAATGATGGTGGTAGTAGTGGTATTGATTGCGCTCTCAGGTGGTTCCCTAATTTGTACTTGTCTGTTTCTGTCATCTGTGTAAACCATAATTATTACAACATGTAATAAATATTGGTTACCGAAAAGGATGCTATGCTATCTGTCTACCTATCTGTATGTCTGTCTGGCTATGTCTGTATTTCTATCTGTATCTCTATATGCCTGTCTGTCTGTCTGTTTGTCGGTATGTATGCATGTCTGTTTGTCTATCTGTCTGTATATCTGTGTGCATTGCTGTATGTCTGCCTGTCTGTGTCTGTCTATCTGTCTGTATATCTGTATGTATTGCTGTATGTCTGTCTGCCTGCCTCTGTCTGTCTCTATGTCTGTATGTATGCCTGTCTGTCTGGCAGTCTGTCTCTCTATTTGTCTGTATTCTGTCTGTTTGTCTATCTGTCCGTAAACCTGTATGTATTGCTGTATGAGTGTATGTCCGTGTCTGTCTATCTGTGTTTATGCCTGTCTGTCTGCCTCTGTCTGTCTGTATGTCTGTATGTATGTCTGTCTGTCTGTGGTCAGGGCAGCTTTCCGGACGTCCTTCGTCCTGCAGCCAATAGCATCGTCTGTTCTGAGGACAATGATCTGTTGAGTCATCTCTTCAACACAACACCATCGACAGTCCGTTCAATCACTTTTCCTCCCAAACATTGTCGAGAATCAGCAACCTCATGCAAGCAATGCATCGACCTCAAGCAGTGCGAAAACACAGGTTCATAATCATCGTCGTCATTATCATCATATCAGTAATCAGCATCATCATCATTACCGTCTTCATCATCATCGTAGTCGTCATCATCAGAATCATCGTCGTTTTTATCACCATCATCAGCATTATTGTTATTAGTAGTAGTTGTTGCTGTTGTAGTAGTAGTAGTAACAGCTGTAGTAGTAGTGGTGGTGGCTATTGTGCTGTGGTTGTTGTCTTTGTTGTTGTCGTCGTTGCTGTTAATACTGTGCTGCTGTTGTTGCTGTATATTCATCATTATCATCGTTATTTCCGCCATGATGGTATTATCATCATGATACATGATATCATTATCGTGATTTTAAGAAGCATCATCGCTGTCATTACTATTCACCGTCATCATCGTTATCGTTATCATCGCGTTAGGTCCTTGTCGTTGTCATCATCATAGTTGTCGTTGTCGTTCTCTTGCCTTCTCTGCCGTCGTCATTATTATGCTGAATGAAGGCAGCGACTCTGTTATCGATGTTGCTTTTTCTTCATCTTCGATTCGATTCTCAATTGATTTTCGAAACATTTCCGAGAGATTTCCAAAAGGTTTTCGTGAGACTTCGATCGTTCAGATTTTCTTGCGATTTTTTAAAGATGTTAGAAACATTTTCGAAAGATTTTCACGAAATTTCAGTGAAAATTTCCAGAGGATTTCAGAGAGGATATTCAAGTGAATACATAGACTATAGGCCTACAAATAAGATTGCTGCTTCGCTTAAACTAATAATTTACGAAAATGATTAAAACAATTCTATTATCGTGCACAGTATTCAGTCATATTCAGTTGCTGCTATGTCTTTCTAATACGAGTTTGTTCTGTTGTCCAGGGCTTGGTTGCTGCCACATTGACTGCTTTACGAATCGTGACTGCAGGACAAGTACCGCTAGGGAATGCATCAATGCGCCTACAACATGTGCTATGGGTAAGCCACAACATGTGCTATGGGTAAGCTACAACATGTGCTATGGGTAAGCTACAACATGTGCTATGGGTAAGCTACAACATGTGCTATGGGTAAGCTACAACATGTGCTATGGGTAAGCTACAACATGTGCTATGGGTAAGCTACAACATGTGCTATGGGTAAGCTGCAACATGTGCTATGGATGAGCTACAACATGTGCTATGGGTGAGCTACAACATATGCTATGGGTAAGCTACTGTAACAAGACGGTACAACCCATGCACTAAGATATGCTCATAAATTGAAAAGTGTATGCCCTCTGGCAATGTTTAAGATAGGACGTGCACATATGGTATACGAAATAGAAAGGATAGAAACTATGTTGGTTAGGAAATGGACTTGGCACATTTGGGCGTAAAGTAAGGGTTAAGAGAAGATAAGATATAGGTTATAGGATAAGAAATCGACTGGCAGTGACTAGGTAAGCATGGGGTAGGCCTATATTGTACGACGTGATAGAAGTGAAAACGATAATAAAAATAGAAGTGCATTATTGAAATATGCATGCATGAATATTGTACGTAGGCCTATAATATACATATGTATATAAATTATATATATATTATATATAGATATATATATATATTAGGGTGGTCGTATCTGTAATGGCAAATTTTCAACTTCAGTTTCATTCTTTCTCCAACCCACCATTTGGTGCCACTTGGTAAAAGACTGATGTAGCCCAAAAATTATCCCGATTGAAAAATATTTAGGACTAGCACAACGTGTTTGAAGTTTTGCATTTTGCGAAATATCATCGTCTTTTTGAGTATAAGGATAATTTAGTCACATTTTTGGACCTATGACTAGTTTTAACAGAAAACTACATTCTTTTACTCAAGCACAAATGACAAGTATGCCTAACTTCTACAATGATGATTATGGTTCATTATATATTTTTATGAACAACTGACCATCGCCATAGTATTTGACGCGTGAGCTCCTGAGATCGATGGCCATAAACCTATACTAGTAAGCCAACATATGGCTATGTTCTTTTGATTGGCCTGATTTCTATCTACAGCAATCCTTTGTTACACTAGATGCTCTTTATTACATGCTTAACTTTAACACAAATTCTGATATAATAAGGACAAAGACCTCAATAATAGTTGAACTAGAGAAAGCTAGGCCTACTGATGATATTTTCGTTTATTGTGGCAATCAGAGCAGAATGACGCAGTGCATCACATATAAAATTTATCTAGAGCTGCTTCGAAACAAATGAATTAAAATAGATGTTGAAATTATTGAGATCATAATTTTTATAGATCTATGAAATTACTTATTACCACACGGGAGTCAAAGAGCAGTTTTTAAACAACTTCTAAAGAGAGCATCATAATTGAGTGCCTTGTGAAACCCACTCACATTGTTGTCTATTTCATAATATAATGTATGCCATTAAAAGAATACTTCTATAGTTGATAGAATGAACACAGAGTCAAACACTTGACACAAAAAGTGCTGCCCAGAGTGAACACAAATTACACTGCCTTTATTACCTACCGTAAATTAACGACCAATTATAAAATAGTATGAAAGGCGATGGTGTCAAACACGTAAGCTATGAGCAACTCAAAATCTCTACATCATGCTCAGCAATGGATCCAGCTTAAATTAAAGTGGCCACCAGGACATCTCAGACGATAAATCAATCCAAGAGAATAGGTATCGGTATAACACCCTCAGGACAACACCCATTTCTACACTCTTGGTGGCAGATGAACACCTTCTTTGGGCAACATGCCAGAGATTTCACTCTGAGGGAAGTGTATTGTTGAAACTACACCATAGCTCAAACCCATGAAAAGACCAAATGCAATTTGAATTGTGAGATAGGGTAATAATGCCTCAGGTTGAAAACATATTAGCCTAAATCTGAGATAAAAATTCGCATCCAAAATGGGTTGCTACTTTTCAACATTACACCATTTCCTTGTGCCCAGTAACCCCATGAACAATGACGGTAGAAAAAAAATATTTCTGAGAAATCAGACCTCATTAAGAATAATTTTTTTATTGGTGATTTTGCAGAATCAATTAATTACGTAGAACACAGATGAAACCACAAAACTTGTATATTTATCTCTATTATATACCATTACTGTCCCCTTACAGTCTAAGAAAAATAAGCTATTTATAATCAATCAAGACAACAAGGAAAAACAGGTAGTATTTGTAAAGACATAAGATCAGTGGCGGCGCCAGGATTTCAGTTTCGGGGGGCTGAAGCGCGACCGAAATCTCATGAAAATTTTCCATTTTCGCCGCCAAAATTTCTGACGACCTTTTTTTTAGTCGTCAGCCGAAAATCGGAAAATCGTGGATATTTGAATGCAAAAAAATTCGGATGGCAATTTTTTTTGTGGGGGGGGGGCTTAGCCTCTTGTAGGGGGCGCTTAGCCCTCAGCCCCACCTAGCGCCGCCACTGCATAAGATATGATAGCCTAGATGTTATATGTGATGCGGTGTGCTATATACAGGTTTTCTTGCCTTTGAGGAGTTTCTCTTGAAGTGGCGCTATATAAATGGATGATTATGGTTACTAATACAGTATCATCATTAAGTTTAAGTATGGACCAACTACAAGTAGTTGAATTGATTCCTGGTTTGAAGATTCCTGGTTGATTACAACCATATAGCTACTTTTGAGCATTAGAAGACTTGCTATTATAAGGGTAAAACTTTGATGGCGTTGTGCTAGTCCTAAATATTTAAATTTTCTCCTACAACTTTTTGTGTGATGTTTCTGGGGAGAATGGAACCAAATGGCGCCTTGGAGAACATTCAATTCCAACTTTCATTTTTAACGACCACCCTAATATATATTTATAAATATAATGACTAATTCATTCGTTCGTTCCAAAATTTCTACAGAGCCTACTCTGAGCTATCTCGTCTCCAGCACGACAAAAAGCACAGTTGTTAGTTCTATAAACAACAATTTGCCCCAGGAAGCAGGTTAAGAAGTTCCTGTGGAACCCAGTCGAGCCCAACACGGATAAAACTTCATTCTGCTTAGTTGCAGTTCGTGCAAATGTATCCAAGAGCACTCCCTTCTGTGCAGAACGGAAGGCGCTGGTCTTACATAGCCTACCCTAGCAGGCAACAAAGCTCTTGCAGGTAGGCTGGGCGACACATGTGCATTGTGCACCCTGCAGCTGATATTGGACAATTATTATACTCGATGCGCTGGTTATATATAAAATCAAATCACTTATTTGGCAACCAACCAAACAAAATGAAAACCCCCCAAAAGTTTACAGATATAATAAAGCAGTACGCAAATAATCATTGCAATAATATACCTTTGGTTGCACGAGGGACCCGGAAGGGTGTTACACCCCCGGTAGGTGGGTTCCTGAGCGGTGACAACATGCAGCTGATAGCCATTATGTTGCGATGTGATGTGATCCTGACAAATAATGCATCAAAATAACTTTTAAAACAGCAAACTTCTTAACCGATAGAACAACTTCGCATTCGATGGTCCTATAGGCCGTTTCCACGAATTTAGATGACACAAAAATAATAATATAATTATATAATATATAATATAATTATAGTATTATATAAGTAATATACTATAGATCAGCGGTTCCCAACCCGTGGCCCGCGGGCCAAAAGTGGCCCGCCTGGTCTACAAAATGGCCCGCAGCATCTCAATGAATTAAGAAAAATATATGTAAAAATTGACAATTTGGACATGATAAAATATATAATTATATTCTATCACAAAATATTTTATTTGGACGTTAATAAATCGCATCAAACATTCTATTTTGATTCAATAATAACAATTTTGTACGCCTTTAGTTAATTAAATTTTAGCCTTGTAGCCCCTAATGTGCTTCAACTAAGAAAAAAGTGTCCCTCGTGTCCTCCAACTTAGAAAAAATGGCCCGACAGTCAAAAAAGGTTTGGGAACCACTGCTATAGATTATAGAAGGTTTAATAATTATTGACTAAATATTATGAAAACCAAATATCTTATAATCAGTTATGGTGACGCCTTGGAATGGACATTATGTTCCAGGCGACGCCTACCGCTTCACCTTGCAGCCCGTCTTCCTCAACCTCCACCGCCAGTTCCGCTGCCACCTGCGTCAGGTCTCCACCGACGTCCTCTACCAGCTCTGGTTCTACGTGACGGTCGCCGCGGCAGACTTCGAGACGCCCCGGATCTTCGTCACCGTCCGCCAGCGCGACGTCACCAACCCTCGTCACGGACGATTCCAGTTCCACTTCCTGTCGGTGGAGCACAGCAGTGGACTGCACGCCGACGATGACGTCATCCTCACCGGACACTACCACCACTCGACGAACGCCTGGAACTACTCTACCCGTCCCACGCGTCCTTCCACTACCACCCCTGGAGGAGGAGGAGGGGCAGGTGGAGGAAGCGAACCAATTCTCCATCCGACAAACGTTCACGGGATCTCCAACAGCGTCTTCATCCTGTCCACGGAGTTTGACGAACCGTTCGCCTACAGTACTTCGACGTGGGTGGATGAGAACAGCTGTGGGAAGGACGTGAAGAGGTTCCGACCAGCGGGGGAGTGGGCGTCCAACTCCGCCACCGCTGCAGAGAACGTCAACATCGTTTCGCAGACGACTTCCGCTGAGAATGTCTTCGAATTCGCTCTCAAGTCGATCGCTAACCCACCCGTGATGAGGTTCAGCGTTCCAGGTATGATTAATTATCATAGACAATTCGATTGTATTTAACTCTTTAATGCCGGAGGGTATAGGATTTCTCATACCAATTACTACCATCTCGGCATTGGTGTGTATGCGCACTTGTTATTAGCGCCCCTTCAATATATCTACTCAGAGGTGCTACCGACTACAGCGCGGACACTGAATCGGAGTTTCACGCTGAAGCGCGCTTGCAACTGCAGGTGAAGGACTTGCTCGCTGATCACGGCTCCTATGTGGCGGCTTGAGGTGGATTCGAACCCGCAACATTCCGGCTCCAATTAGGCAGCGAACAAACGCTATATCACCGCACCCCACAAATACACGCAGTCTGTTCCTATTGTTTTCATTCATAATCATCATCATTCATCATCTTAGCTATAGCTGTCAGACAACGCCATGCTTCATCGGCTGTAGTGTCATTCATCTGGAATGATCTCCATCCTTCAATACATCGGACCAAGCAGTCAAACTTTGTTCCATAAATCTCTCAAGTCTTTTGTATTTTGACATGGCTGTGTTTGGAGCGCTACTGAATAGGTTTCATGAAGGGGCGCTATAATGTTATAAGCTCATAGAATGAATGAAACACCATCGTCACCGTCATTATTGTCATCGCCGTCGTCGTCGTCGTCATCATCATCATCATCATCATCATCATCATCATCATCATCATCATCATCATCATCATCATCATCTTCATCATCATCATCATCATCATCATCATCATCTTCATCATCATCATCGTCATCATCATCATCATCATCATCATCATCATCAATTCCTGACGCCAGTCATTTGGTGGTAATGTGTACGAATAAATTATCTCCAAAATTAACCAATAAACCACGTTTCTTATTTTCGCCTCCACATGTATATTTAGACAGAATAAATAATGGGCATGAAATCACTTGAACTAGCACTAATGGGTAGAATGGACTTGACGTATGGCCGATCTCTGTGGAGATCGTTTATCTTTAAAGTAGGACGAAGCACTCAACAAGGGAGACATCGCCATACAAGTTACAAGTTCTGCTATTCTGTAGGAGATGCGTTGCGAGGCTGGAAGCCAGTGCAAAAAATGCATGACATTGAAGTCTTAAGAGAACAGACTGATTTTCTGGGTAGTGCCCCAGATGAGATATCAATACGAATTGTAGAAGCTCGAGAGTTGATTAATGTCTGACTGTGATGAAAGAGACTTCAACCCCTCCTGAGATCTCATCTGGGATCAATACTGTCTCCGCCTGTTCTCTTAAAAGACATTTCTTTCTCGAAGGGTCCTTCGCACTGGGAGTGCCTCTGATTAGTTTGAACTGTGAAAAGTAAGTAAGTAAGTACCCTTTTACATGCGTCTGACAAGTAGCAAAAGTCCGTAAACAGGATAGAATAGCAATTCGGTTAACGACATTGTAAACTATAATGAACGCAGGCTATACAATCTATAGAATCAACGAAAACTGAAAAGTAAACTATCTTGAAATCAGACGCATCATCCAAAATAATCTAAGTTGTCCTGTTTTTCCTAAATCTTTTTTAAATAAAGTCTTCATGTTTTTCTTGAAGTGCGAACTTGGTGTTGTGACAAATGAGGAAGTCATAGGAAGAAGATGACTTGGTACATTGTGGGGCGCGGTGGTGTAGTGGTGACGTCGTTGCCTTGAAGCCGGAAGGTTCAAGGTTCGAATCCACCTCAAGTCGCCGCGTAGGGACCTTGGGCAAATCCTTCACTCGCAAATGCTCAGCGCTTTGGCGTGAAACTCCGATGCAGTGTCCGCTCTGCAGTCGGGAGCGCCTCTGAGTAGCGGTCCTGAAGGGGCGCTATAACACGTGCACATAAAAACAAATGAGAGACCGTTTTTGAAAGTTATCCGCATTTGTGTTATTTTCAAGCCAGTTTAGTTGATTTTTGTGTGGCTCATATAATAATTATGTTGTGTGTTTGTGAACAGCCAATGCTTCGCTGTTGCGCTGGTGGTTCGAGCACAAGGAACCGTCGCTTCTTCTTGACGAATCTTTCTCAACGAATCTCATTCTGAACGCTGATACGAAACTCTGGCAGATTCTCGTTTCTGGTTAGATCTTCTTCTCTCAAAACTTCACAGTTCATCTCACATTGCACCAGAATTATAGGCGTTGTATCGGTTGTGGCAGGGTAGCCGATTAGTTGTACCGTGGTCTAGGGTTGACTTGTTAGTGTTTTACAAGCTCCTTGAAATCTTTTAGTATCGTCGTTGTTGAACTGGGAGCGCCTCTGAGTGGACTTCTTGAAGGGGCGCTATATAAATTATTGAAATGAATTGATGAATGAATGAATGAATGTAACGCGGGGTGTACAGGTTCGAGTGATGCCCGAGGTAGCTACTGTGTAGAGGCAGATGGCGTTGGTAAACTGAGCAGTAGGATGTAATGGAGCCTCGCATGGCTGCGACAGGTAACTGAATTGCAATCATTCTGTGTTGCGTCACTTTGAAATTAAACGAATATTACTATTATAACGTAGCAGGCATGATATATTTCATTGTCTTATAGGTATTATATACTACACTGCCTTATTTAAAAACTGTGTCCCTGTAAACACATTAAATTAATTCTGTTGTGTCGTTGGTACGTTCAGGGTACGTGGTTCCGTGTCCAGGGTACTTCGCGGTGACTGTCGTCGACCGAACGGAGCGAGAGGAGCTGTTCAACTACGATGTACTCGTCTCCTGTCCTTCCTTCTTCAACCTCTCCTTCTTCTTACCAACCGGATGGGCAACCTTATCCGCAGCCACGGATGACCGCACCTTCGAGGTCACCTTCAACGATGGAAAGCGAAGTCACAGCGTCTTCCTTACCCACCTCCACGTACGTCCCTCCACCTCGTCCCACGTGAAATCCAGTGCGGACCACTACGAGGGTCTTGTCACTGCAGAGTCCCTGACCTTGACCCTGACCTTGTCCCTGCTCCTGGTTGCGGCGATCCTCACCTGTGTAGTCTATCCGGCTGTTCGCGTGTCCCTCGTCCTTGGAAGCGCCGTTGCCTTGGCAAAGCATCGCAATGGCTACTGTGGAACTGAGTTCCAGCCGTCCGAAGACTCGGGGAATGCTCCTGTCGGGATTGTTCCTGTTCCGGTCGATTCTTCGGATCATCCGGAGCGGCGAAGGAACTGCCACAAGACGGAAGTGAACGGCGGAAGTGCACGTGACTGCGTAGAAACTGACTATCCTCTTGTGAATCCAAACTACTCGCCCAAGCTACTTAACATCTACGACACGATGGACCCTCGTCCATCGAAGAACCTCACGAACCAGTCCATCATCGACGAAGACGATGACGAGAAGAAGCCCAAGTCCACCTCCACGACAGGCGGCGGAACGACCGAGGAAAAAAATCATTCCGATTGCAATCGGACGACCGAGACCGAGAAACCGAGGGAGGACTGGTCGGCGGGGATGTCACAATCGATCGCCATCAACCGTAAAGCAACAGATGGTGTGGATGCTGAGGCAGAGATAGAGGCGAAACAAAGGTTGATGGCATCGAAGCATCCTCTCCCGCCTCGTGTCCTATTCGTCTGTTACGTTGTGCTACGCGTGACCTGCGCTGTCACGCTGACGTTTACAGTGGCCGCATCAGTGGCTGGTTACTACATCGAAGAAGGATTGTTGGAATCCGACGTTCACGCTCTGCTGCGTTCGATGCATCTCGCACGAGGCGTCAGGCTGGACCATCTGGCCGGTCGACACGTAGAGGAAGAGGTTCTGAGGCAGGCCACCGAGGTCCGCGAGTCTCAGAACGCTTGCGAGACCTACATGCATAACCTGATCGGTATAATCCATCGCCGCATTGCACCGGATATCGTTGGATCCGACTGGAGAAGGTACCACCTCGGAATCTGGAGGGATCACTCCGACGAATCGAGGCAGGTGATCGCTCGACTTTCCGCATCGCTGGCCACGTTCAAGTCATCCGTGACGAACTTCACTCGTGCGTATCGGACGCGGGTGGATGACGTCATTCGACCGTGGTTTCGACGATGTCGCTCCTATCTCGTTCGGATCTTCCGGAATTCGTGGCTGCTGTTTCCAGAGAGTCTCTTCAACCGCACCGGATCTGATGGACTCGGCTACGATGATTCGGATCGGTCGACGTCGAGGTTCGGAGGGGTAGAGGTTGACTTCGGGTTGTTTCTGAATGTCCAGGAGGTGGATGATGTTCAGCTGTGGGAACGAGGGTTCTGGGAAAGGTTGGTTTGCATGTAGATATTAATTGTTTGTATACCGGGTATGTATGAGTTGCGAGCTGCCGTCTCCAACAATGGCCGCCTTCTGAATAGACTAAACTACATTGTAATGGCTAAGTACTAAGTATTCTAACTCCGCCACTGGTTGCACTCTGCCAATGCCAGTCCCAAGCCTGGATAAAGGAGGAGGGCGTCGCTAATGGTCTTTGTTACCACACAGCGACGTTAAACTGCAAATACACACTAATTATTCTAATTCATGGAAAGTCTTCCGATGCTTTTTTGTTGTTGTAAAATCATCTGTCACTTTGGCAGATTAGACTTGCATCACATTACTGAAAAAAGAATGATATTCTGTCGATTATTTAACTCGGCCTCAAATTATCTCCGAGATATTTCATGGTATTAAGCTATACGTTGTTTGGCCATTTCTTTGTCATTCCGAATTCGTCGTCATCTTGAATCTAGTTGCAAAAACGACGTTTCAAAAAATTTGTCAGTCTGCATTTGACTATATGTTTGTTAATGCCACATAAATATAAATAAATATCCTGAAATATCTAGGCCTATCCCATGTAATACTCCGGCCTCTTTTAGCGTCATCGCATTGTCGTCTTTGCTCTTCAAACTGATTTGATCTTTAAGTTCATCATACTATAAAACAGTTTATTCTGGTCATTTACCGTAATTGATCCTTCTCTTTAGAAAATACGAAGTCACCATCTGCTCGATCTCAAATTCTGCCTGGCAATCCCACATAGATCTACTCATTTTCTGTTCTCAAAACCTATTTCTTTCCGTGACCTCGCGCACTCTGAACGGTTCACCTATTAAAGGCGTTTTATGAATGTTTTGAATACAATACATTTGCGCATAATATTCTGCGACATTTGAGTTTTTACTTTTTCTGCCTTTCCATTCTTCTGATTTTCCACAGATATGACCGATTGATGTTAGCGCCGGAGCTCAGTGTCGACCCGACGATTATTCATCTCTCTGCAAAGTCTTCCTGTCTGCAGATAAATCGAGACTTCAATACCTCCTCCTCTCCTGCTGGCGGCACTCTCAAACGGAACCTCTTCCACCACGGTTCCAAGGAATTCGACTTCAAAGACTCGCCGACCTATCATCGCCTTGACACCACACGATTCTTCGCTCCCGATTACAGTAACCGAATCCCGGAATCGGCTACTCGTTCCGCGTCTCATTTTAACGCGCGGGTCGGTGGTAAGGACGAGGAAGAAACGCAGAAGAAGGAAGTGGGAAGGACCTTGCGAGATGGAGATGATGATGAGATGATTTCTTGGGATGAACTGTCTCTGGATATCCGATGCGATGTTCTAGTGATCGTCTTTGTTGCCTTAGACGTTCTTCTCATCCTCCACCGTTTCAGTCGCTTCTTCGTCACCATCCGCGAGGTCCTCTGCCCCAACAAGCGCCCACTCCTTCAAGGCCGTCGTTCACGATGGACGCCATTTCCGGTCGACTCGCTGACCTTTCTCGACCCTCAGCTGATCTCCAAAGGTCAAGGTACATCGGCGATGCACGTCAGCGCAACGCAGTCACTCTGCTCGTCAAGGACCTCACCTTTCAGTCCAGGTGACGCGAGCGATTCTTCGAGGACGAAACTCCTGGTTAATCGAAGGAAACTGAGGTTCTTGTACCAGTTGGAGGCTTCCAAGATCCCCTTTCGATCTTGGCCTGTCACGGGTTTCGGAGGCGGCTCTAAACCGCTTCCAAGGAGGACCTGGTGTCGATACGGACTGAGCGTCTACGTCCGGAAGGTCTGCTCCAGTGACTTCCTGTCTGGGGTCTTGATCGCCTGCGTGCTGTGTCTCGTCCTGTCCTTAGGGATCGTCCAGCTGTCCAGGGAGGTTCAGGCGCTCCACCTCAGAGGCTTCTTCCGTCTGGTGGAGTCGTGGACGGCGGAGGTCGCGCGGATCGACGAACAGCTGTGCGCATGCGCGGACCAACAGACTCACTTACTCACCGGTCACTCGAGGTCGCTCAACGCATTGGAACTCGACAATTGGCAACGATTCCTACACTTCTTCGTGACACGTAAGAAGTCTCTGTCTGTCCGTGTCTCTGTCTGTCTGTCTGTCTGTCCGTCTGTCTGTCTGTCTCTCTGTCTGTCTGTCTGTCTGTCTGTCTTATTGCCTTCATCTATTCGGCCATCTTCTCTGACTTTTCGTTACATTTTTATCGCTTGAAGTCAGCAAATGTCACGGTACTGGACTGTGTAGCTTACTGCTGCTACAACGATGATCAAGAACTTAATTTTCCACTGTTTCTGCATCATTTGGTCTGTCTCGATTTAGTTTGGCTGACTGTATTAAACTCGTCTAAAGTATGTTTCTTGTCCTTTCAGATCGATCTCACAAGTCCGCTGTATGGAGCGCCGAAGAATGCAGAAAGCGATACATGTCTGCTGCTCACAACCAGACGTTTTGCCGTAAAGTCGATTCGGTGTCACATTCGTCACATAGCTGGAGCTTTCCCATTGTCCCTTGCAACTTCCTTCCGATCAAACCGCGACTCTTTCCAGGTAAGTACAACCACTTGACGATGGAAACCGTCCTGCATTTACTTATAGCGCCAGTAAGCCCAAAAGAGCTGTGTGTCAGTGGTAGGTATATGACAGCACTATTATAGATGTCTTTATGGGGCGCGGTGGTGTAGTGGATTATGTTTATTGCCTTGCAGCCGGAGGGTTTCGGGTTCGAATCCACATCAAGCCGTCGAGTCGGGATCTTGGGCAAGTCTTTCACTCGCAATTGCTCAGCGCTTCGGCTTGAAACTCCGGTGCAGTATCCCTGTGAGCTAATTTTGTATAACGTATAGTGATCAGCTAATTGTTGAGTGTACGGATAGGCCAGCTCAAGGTCAGCTAATTGTTGAGTGTACAGACAGACAGGCCAGCTGACTGAGTGGCGGGAAAATGCCGCGGCGCGTCGTCGCCGGAGAGAGAGAGAGAGAGACAGACAGACAGCGAGAAGGACAGAGAGAGGCAGAGAGAAGGACAGTGCGACCGAAGAGAGAGTGTACGCTGAGAGTGAGATAAGTTGTAGAAGGAGTGCTAGTCGTGTGTAGAAGACGTTAGAAGAGTAATATAATAAGATGGCGTTTCTGTCGTGCAATTGAATTGTTTGTCGTCGTTGATGCATTGTTGTGTTGTTTGCGAATGTTGGAAATCGAAGAAGAAAATACAAGAAACTGATCTTTGTTGTAAGTGAACAAGTTTAAGAACTTTAGACACTTATAACCTAGCCATAGCTACCGCAGTACAGTGAATAGGTTAGGCCTAGGCTGCGCTGCAGAACGAAAGAAGAGACTGGAAAATCGTGAGGGATTATTAAGCTCACAGTCCCCTTGTACTTGTTTTAGTGTTTTGGGTCCCATAACATGAGGCAAATAATATGCGGCAATGCAGAACCGTTCGTTCTCTGCGGTTGGTCCAACAACCTGGAAGTGACTATGCGACACCTGCCAAACTGCTCTCAATTTCACAAACTGTTCAAGTCTGTCTGTTTTTTCGTTTGATCTCGACCGGGAGCATGGGCGGAGTTTGGTTTCCGTTCTTGGAGGGGCTAACTTATGAGTCTGCGCATTCTTGGGGGGGGGGGCTAAGCCCGGGAAAAGATACCGTTTACACGGTAAAAAACTGAATCTGGGTCTTCTTGGGGTGGGGGCTTTAGGGGGCTTTAGCCCCTAGCCCCTGATAAACTCAGCCCATGGCCGGGAGCGCCTCTGAGTAGATACCTTTGATTGATTGAGATTATTTTAACATTGGAATGGAATGCTCAACTCTTACATCGGGGGAATCAGTAAAATTATAAATAATTTTTTCAGAATACTCATTAATTAGCATTAATTTCATTTTTTTCTGCTAATAGAGTATTTTATGTCATTCAAGAATAATCTATGCTTAACTGGCTAAGACAACAGCCTACTCAACGAATCTAAAAAACTGATAGTGACTGATCTTCTCTTTGACAGGATCCGAATTCCTGAAGTTGCAAAGGGATGACTTGCATCAGAACTTGACAACGTGGACATCGCTAATTGCCACTCTCTTCTTTGCACTCAATCTCTGCCTTGTCATCGCCTCCCTCGTTGCTCTCCTCGCATGCTTCGATCGCATCACCGAGGAAAGTCTGGCCACCGAACATTCTGCTTCCCACCTTGCAACAATGACGACGAGGACGGGGTGCTCCCCATCGCGACCGACCCTTACTCAGGACGTCCACGGACGGGCGACGACCCAGCACGACTCATGTGCCGTCATCAGCCCCACTCACAGCGCATTCCCTTCAACTCATGACGCAGTCGATACAAGACTCATGACTGGAAACCATTTCAGCTTAGAAACAACGGTTTCAACGCGATTCACAGAGACGAAAGTTTAGTGTTTACTGTGAACCGATATAATTATTATACATGGTAGCTTCTCTTCCGCGGTAATGTGGCATCACATCACATTAGGACCAACGTGTGAAATGTTGTTGAGAGGTAATGTTCGTCAGCACAAACGGCAGTGCTTTCGTGAGGTACTGAACAGGCGCTATAGAAATATGAAGTGTCTTAATACATACGTGTTGGTCGAACACTGAGCTTCACCGGATATGATCTCATCTTGATGTGGACTTCCTCAAGGACTCTCCACAATTTTTTGGCTACAGGACTGGTTAGGCCACTCGTGAATATTTCGTGTAGGCCTACGTCAAATTCACTCTAACCATAAATGTTGCCCCACTTCAAGTTCCGTTTCTAATGCCAAAAATTATGTCTTGAATCTCCAAATGCAAGTTTTCTACTTTGCAAACCTGATTATTCGTCAATATGTCTTGATAAATGTAGCTGATGGAAATCTTTTCCTATGCAAACGAGATGTGAAATTTTCTGACACCCCAATTAACGTCCCAAAATTAAAGATGCAACTCAATGCATTGAGCTTACAGTCCTGTGTATAAACGGTCCTTGGGATTTCCCTAGCGACCCTGCATGCATCTGGTAGGCTACGGCAGGCTACCTCAGTGATGTAGTACTCGAGTCCGGCAAAAGACTCGAGTCCGACTCGAGACCGATTTTCTGCGGACTCGGACTCGGACTTGGACTCGGACGGTCAGGACTCGGACTTGGACTCGGACTCGAAGCCCTGGACTCGAAATTTGACTCGGTGACTAGGTCTCCGAGTCACAAATTCTCCGTGTAACAGGCCATTGATTATTGCCACAACCAATAATATTCAGACAACTCGTCTGCTTTCTTGAAACAAAAGAGCCCTTGCAGCCTACGGGCTTAAGACAGGGGCTCATCCGTTAAACAACCTGACATTAAAGTAATGTGACGGATGGCTGGGCACCGCTGACCACAAGGCGAGCGAATTTAATTGCAGGTGTATTTGGTCGGTGTGGGGGCCATGGGATGGGCGAGTGGGAATGTTTGAACATGAGCCTATAGATCCATAGGCCTATGCACAAACATAAGCATGGCATTCATGATTCTTGCCGTTGAAATCGAGTTTGATATGTTGACACCTCAATGGACTTGGCATTAGGCCTAACATGCTGATCGGATAGTAGACTTCTAATATTATACGGTAGATTTATGGATAAGACAAATGAGTATGGGGTTGGATGTGTCAATTGGCTATTTGTGGCTGGTGACTATTAGAACTTCTCTGATCTTGGAACCAGATACTACTCAATTGGCGGGTTCAACGTGAGGCAGGGTCGTAGCACTTAGTTGGTCTGGCCTGGGGTATTGGAAGGCAGATGATATTACACAGTGGATTATCCCCATTTCCCCATTCCACAGACTCCGAACGTCTACTTCAAAATTAAAGGCATTGCTTATGGGTGGCAGCTTAGGCCGCAAATTTCAACATAAGCTAGAGACTCCACAAGATACGTCTGTTGAACTTGTGTTTGGCAGTGGAAGAATTTGTATCCAGTCCAATGCCCCAGATTATCGAAAAAAACTTGATCTAATTCAGTATTTTTAAAGTTCAATTTGGATAAATAACATTAAATTTTTTGAATAAATATTATCGATATTCTTTTATGCCGTCATAGGCCTGATGGAATATCAGCCGAGATGCTCAAAGAGGGAGGAGATGTAATGGACGAGGAGCTCACACATCTGCTTAACATGATGTGGCTACAAGAAGATGTGCCGAAGGACTGGAGACAGGGAGTCATCATCAAGCTACCAAAAAAGGGTGCACTGAGTGACTGCAACAACTGGCGAGGAATAACACTACTATTGACCTAGATTGCTTGTCTGTGACAGTACCAGGCAAGGTGTTCTGCAGGGTGTTGCTCAATCGTCTTCGATCAGAAGTTGACAAAATACTCAGGGACGAACAAGCAGGATTTAGGGAAGGTAGATCATGTAACGAGCAAATCTTTACCCTGCGTAACATCATTGAACAGAGTCTCGAGTTCAACGCTGAGCTCTTGGTCAACTACATCGACTTTAGAAAAGCTTTCGACAGCATCCATAGGGATTCACTATGGAAGATAGCGAAGCTATACGGAATCCCAGACAAATACATCAATATCTTCAAAGCTCTCTACCGAGACTCTGCATGCTGCATTCGAGTTGGGAATAGAAACACACGCATGTTCAACATCACGACGGGCGTGAGGCAAGGTTGTGTACTGTCCGCCTTCCTTTTTATAATGGTAATGGATTTCATCATCAAGAAAGCAACCAACAGCCCGAGCTCCGGAATAGAATGGGGAACGAGAAGACTAACAGATCTGGACTTTGCAGATGATGTAGCACTCCTGAGCAAAACATTTGATGACCTGCAAAAAATGTCGTGCAGTTTACAGGAGATGGGAGAAAAAGTTGGACTATAATATTAACTCAGGAAAAACGAAAGCAATGGTGATAGGTCGGAAAAATTATCCACCAATCATGATTAACCAGTACCCCATAGAATACGTAGACAACTTTCAATATCTGGGAAGCTACACCTCCAAAGACGGCAATATAGATATAGAGACAAGGAGCAGAATCGGAAAGGCTGCGTCAGTCTTCCAGAAGATGGGCTCAATATGGAAATCTAAAACAATCAGCAGAAACACCAAGATGCAACTGTACAACGCAATTGTGGTCCCAACGGCAATCTACGCTTGTGAAACATGGAAGCGTACGAAAAAGATCTCGCAGAGGCTGAATGTCTTCCACAGGAGATGTCTAAGAACCATTCTGGGTGTAACTTGGAGGGACCGCTTCAGAAACGAGGAAGTCCTCAGAATGGCTGGAGCAATGGAGATGGAAACGATTGTAGAAATTAGACGGAGGAGAATGGCCGGACACATACTTCGAATGCCGACGCGAAGGCTGGCGAGCGAGGCGATGACATGGAGACCGGAAGGAGGAAAGAGGAGCAGAGGACGCCCGAGAAAGACCTGGAGAGGCACGTTCAAGGAGGATCTGATGGAGATGGGTATCGACGGGAGCGAGGCAGCAGATGTCGCAGCCGACCGTGCAGAATGGAGAAATCTTGTCGCCCGATGTTCCGAAAGGAATGAAAGGAAATGAGAGAGAGAGAGAGAGGCCTATTAAGCGTTTCAGTGGATCTTGGTGTTTCTGGACTGAGGACTCGGACTCGGACTTGGACTCGATCTTCAGTGACTCGGACTCGGACTCGAACCCCTTTGGACTCGGACTCGACTCGGACTCGGCTTAGCCGGACTCGGACTCGGTCTCGGACTCGGTTCAGGTGGACTCGACTACATCACTGGGCTACCTTAACTATATCCCCTCTGTCCGATAATTAATATTTACCTAGCTATCACGACAAATTTAGGTTACGCCCATTTGGATTTCCATGATTACCACAATTGATAGATTTAGATTATCTTAACAACGCTATCAGACAGTCTTAAGTCTTAAAGTCTGACCTTTTCTATAGAGTATGGTAATTTAAATGTCTTCACAAATTCTGATTTAGATTTCTAAGAAATCTTTTCGATCAGATAAAGCCAGAAGTAGGCCAAAGTCGCAATGAAAGACATGAGTTTAATGAACAAAAAATTGTCATGAGAAAAACAGTTTTGAACAGAACTATTGTCAAGACATTGTTGCTGCTCCATAGCCAACAGAAGAAGAGGAGGAAGAAGAATACTAATCTGATTTCAATTCACAAAGAAGTTTAGGAACTAAGCTTGTCTAATATTTCATTGGTCCTGGATTGCAGCAATGCCATGGTTTGCTAACACATTTTAAAAATTAAGATTGGTTTGTTTGTGACTCGAGTCAAGTTCCGTTTATA
Organism: Lumbricus terrestris; assembly: GCA_949752735.1. Classification (NCBI taxonomy): domain Eukaryota; kingdom Metazoa; phylum Annelida; class Clitellata; order Crassiclitellata; family Lumbricidae; genus Lumbricus; species Lumbricus terrestris. Next base: position 10,015,473 of record OX457044.1, read on the forward strand.
TAATAACTATAGGCCTATAGGCTATTATATTATAATATGCATCATATCAGATCATATCAAGAATGAATCTGATGTCTCTTTAATGCGACATATAGACTCCTTGTTTTTGCTCAAAGAACGTAAGCAAATTGAAATAGTAATGACGTCACGGCAGAGAGCCCCGGTCATCTCGATGGCTAATCTACTGTTTAGAAATTAATTCGTTATTTATAACAGGTCGTTGGATTAATTCGTCGATTTTCAGTCAGTTTGCACAATAATTTTGGACTACTTTCCATTTCAGAAGAAGGTTCCTTATAATAAATTATAGTTGGGCCTACTAGAAGAATAAAGTCTCACAATATTACATCATAAAATGTTTAAGTGCATGAACGAGCATGAGCGCCCGCAGAACCCAGCTGGGTTTGTCTGGGACTAATAATTATTAGTAATTATTAGTAATAATTATAATTATCGTTATTAGTCCCAGCGCAGAACTTTTTTGCTGGAAGGGCTAACTCGATGGTCACATTTAATTATTTTAGCAGCAGGAATTTGAAATATGCAAAGCAAGATTAAGAACATTTATTTATTCATTCATTCAAGAATTTATATAGCGCTCTTCAAGGGGACTACTCTGAAGCGCTCCCGACTCTAGCACGGCAAAAAAGGACATTTTTTAGTTTAATTTTTTTTTAAATGTTTCAGTAATAACCCCAGCAAGTAGACGTAGCTTTCGTGGGAGCCCATTCCAGACTACTGGGCCGACCACAGAAAAGGCTCTATGCTGCATCGTTCCAAGAGCAATCCCTTCTGTGCAGAGCGGAGGGGCGGTGGTCTTGGGTACTAGTGGAGCAACAAAGCTCTTGCAAGTAGTGTGGGGCAATTCCAAGCTGGCATTGGCAGCGATCCTAAATTCAATGCGCTGCCGAGTAGGAAGCCAGTGTAATATGTTTCTTCTGTGTGGCTAATTTCTAACTCTACACAACATAGGCGCAACCATGTCCTAAAAGTTGAGACGCCTAACGGAAAGCGTGAGTAGGAGTAGGCTAATAATCGCTAGCGCGAAACATACCTGAATTAATTCTGTATACATAATTATAATGTTGATTTCTGGCACATTTGACTGCAAATGGCCTGGTATTTTGTAATTGGAAAGACAAAACATTCAAACCAGACACGAAAATAGGCCTACTGAAAGAAAGTCAAGACTCAAGAGTCACATATCACCAAAAATCAGTTTCCGTGATTCACCTTAGCAACAAATTCACGTGCAATCTGTGAGACGCCAATTTTGCAGGGGTATGTACTGTCATGCAGGATTAAACCGCTCTTGACTCAGCCTTAATGCGGAGAAGCTACGTTCATAATATACCAATCTATATTTGAAGCGGCTACTAGCAGCAGCCGGTGGCAGAAATTGAGGAAGGACCGTCCCAAGCCTCAGCCTGTTGTCAGAAGTTCAAGTACCAAGTCTCTCAGAAGTCGGGGGAACGCGTCCCATACATGAGCGCCCGCAGAAATTTTTGCAGGAGGGGCAAAACAATGGCTACGGTTTAATTTTTTTAACAAGATATCGAAAATTCCAAGCAGAATATTAAGAACACGAGTAGGCTATGTTTTCACAAAGTCTTCTAAATGTAAATTTCTCAGTTTTACCTTGTGTATTGTAATAACATTTGCGCTTTAGTGCAAAGAAATTTGTTAAAACCAAAAGTAGTTGTAAAAATAGGAAACTCAATTTTCTCGGGAGCAAGTGTCCCTATGTGCAGGCGCCCATGGCCCCATGGATCCCATAAGGTGGTTGGCCTATGATACACAACATTTTACTCAAATCCTTTCCTTGCAAATAGTTACTGCTGATAAATGAAACATGAATTGTTCTTGTAGGCGTCTGAAAGGCAAACTTAAAATGTTAAAATGAAGTCATTTATGGTGCATGAAACTGCATGGACGCTGCTGGTCGGCTACTAGACAAACCTCGGGAACAGCAATTCCGGAAGCGTGTACCTTGGGTGACTTTGAGGTCCTGAACAAAACCCGCGACATCCCAAACCATTCAGCCTCGAACTTTGTTTATCAGCTTGTGGTTGGAGAAACGAGTGAGCTTAGAAAAACCATTCAGGCGCCGATTATTTCAGAAAACGTCTGCGAGATCAACTGGTGGGAGCAAAAGAGATATTGTTATTTTATTACATAGATTTCTTACGCGCGCAGGGTCACACCAAAGTGTGAATCTGAGGCGCAGTTAAATGAGTAGCTTGATGGCGAATACAAGAACCCATGCAGGAGAAAAGCAACACATTTGTCGGCTGTGTCGAATATCATTTGTACAGAGTTGGAACCTAAAAGATCACATATTAAGAAACCATACCGGTGAAAAACCATTCAGTTGCCCGCTTTGTCAGAAAGTGTTTGCTTCCATAACTAATCTGGAAATTCACATAAGAACCCATTTTGGGGAGAAACCACACAGGTGCCAGCAATGTCAGAAAGAATTTGCTCAAAGTGGTGCTCTGAAACCTCACATGAAAACCCATACTGGAGAGAAACCACACAGGTGCCAGTTATGTCAGAAAGTGTTTACTTTCATAACTACTCTGAAAATTCACATAAGAATCCACACTGGAGAGAAACCACACAGATGCCAGCTATGCAAGAAAGAATTTGCTCATAGTTGTACTCTGAAAAATCACATGAGAATCCACTCTGGCGAAAACTCATACAGGTGCCAGTTATGTCAGAAATCGTTTGCTTCTGGTGGTACTCTGAAAACACACATACGAACCCATACTGGTGAAAAACCATACAAGTGCCAATTTTGTCAGAAATTATTTAGTTCTAATAGTAATCTGAAAATACACATAAGAACCCATACTGGTGAAAAACCATATAGATGCCAGTTATGTCAGAAATCTTTTGCTGCGGCTAACCATCTGAATGTTCACATGAGAACCCATACTGGTGAAAAGCAATATATTTGCCATCTGTGTCAGAAATCATTTGCCATTCGCAGTTATCTGAAAACGCACAGGAGAACCCATACTGGTGAGAAACCATACATGTGCCAGTTGTGTCAGAAACTATTTACGCAAAACAGCTCTCTAATTCGTCACACGAGAAACCATGCAGAGGAGAAACCATTCATGTAAGTTTTGTGATAAATATTTCAGACGAATTAAAAATCTGATGCGACACAGAAAAACCTATGTAACTGAAAAGCAGCACCCATCCAACAGACGTTATGCCAAGAGCCGTTCTTCAGCAGTGCAGTCTAAACTGCATGCAATTAGACAGATCCAGGATCTTCACGCGGGACATGGAGTAATGGCTAACCAATACTGTTCATTTCATCACATTTGGTTGTGCAGGCGCGATTGATAAACCAAATGTTCCTTTGTCAAGTAGCATGTATCCGAAATCTAGTGAAATTGCCAAAAAAATTGCTTACATAGTATCGGATATAGAAAATATCTGTCTATTAGTGAATTCAAATCTCATGTGAATGCAAAAGTGACTTGGCCGAAATGTTTTGGATGTGGTTTGTGTGATGAATTGGGTTCCACGACAACTGGTCTACAGACAACTCGTCTACCGACAACTCGTCTCCGGACAATTGGTCTAACGACAACTGGTCTACAGACGAATAGTATTGATGAAATAAAAGCTGGATTTATGAAAATGGTTTCTTAGCTTAAATAGAAGCTGGATCGATGATTTTATTCATGTATTTCGACATGCGTCCAGCTTCTACTTCAGATCTAAAATACCTTCATCCAGCTTCTATTTCTCACCCGTTATTTTCGTCAATCCAGCTTCTATTTCAGATATAAAACAATACCCTTATCAAGCTTCCATTACTTAAGCGTTTTTCATCAATCCAGCTTCTATTTCAGATCAAGAAATACTTTCATCCAGCTTTTGTTTCTCATACGTTATTTTCGTCAATCCAGCTTCTATTTCACCTGTAAAAGAGCCACCATCCAGATTTCATTTCTCTTGCGTTTTTTCATCAATCCAACCTCCATTTCACCTGTAAAAACTTTCATCCAGCTTCCATTTCTCAAGCGCTGGATCAGCTGTCTGTAGACCAGTTGTCGTAGACGAATTGTCCGGAGACCACTTGTCGTTAGACGAGTTGTCGGTAGACGAGTGTCGTGACACCGATGAATTGTTTGAAACAGAGAAAGGATTCCTACAGCATTGTTCCTGTCATCGACTTGGTCCACCTAACGACTTAGTTGCTGTCTCATGTTGAATTATGAAGCCGCATTAATACACTATCACAATTGGAAAGCAGTTATTTTGGATTAAGAAAATGTGCCGTAAGAGTTCTGCGATACACACGTAGATGAATATATTTTGTTCCACTTTATTTTCATAATACATTTCAGACATAGTCTAGAGTAGGCCTATAGCTTACTCTGGACTTTAGAAGTTTGGTGTACGGATCATTGCTCATAGGGTGATTGCTCATAGGCTGATTGCTCATAGGCTTATTGCTCATATGGCTTATTGGTGATACCGTCTATTGGTCATGGGTCTTTTTGGCCATATGGCTCATTGGTCATAGGCTTATTGTCATAGTCTGATTGGTCATAATGATTTACAAGTGATGGGTTGGCGATATGGGTCACCCATATCGCCAACCCAACGGTATATTAATAAATTTGTTTTAAACATATGCCCAAGTGTGTTTATTTTGGACATATGACCAATGAGCCTATGACCAATAGACCCTATGACCAATAAGCCATATGATCAATAAGCCTTTGAGCAATCAGCCTATGAGCAATGGTCCTAGAGCCAGAAGTTTCATGCCTCGTCTTCAGGATTTTAAGAAAGTCTCTTTAAAGACGACCACATTCATTATAATTGTTGTTATTAGGCCTACTATTAGACCTATTATTATTATTATTATTATTATTATTATTATTATTATTATTATTATTATTATTATTATTATTATCATTATCATTATCATTCTTATTATTTTTATTATTATTATTGTTATTATTTGTATTATCCAATAAAGCATTAATTGGCATATGCCAAGGCTAAGGTAATGAAGTTGCTAACACTTCATACTCATAGCCGCCTTATGGGCTGCTATTCTTAGCTTCCATCTAGTGCGCAAGAGATAGGTTGTGGAGGAGATAACCATGACAGTCATTGCTTCTATGTAGTCACCGAGTACGGAAGGTGGAATGAAGGAAGGATGATGGAAAAGCATAGGCGTAGCTTTCTATTATGACGGTGATGTCCAGTCACCACCACTTATAAAAGTGGTGGTTACAGTTATCACCACTTTTTGGTCCTGCAAACAAATAATTATATAGGGTTATTTTCACATAAAAGCATTCGGCTGTCTACCATTTAGGCTATTCATGCATTCTTAACATCGCAATGGCTGCAATTAACTGGCTCGCTTAGCTACTTCGGTAAGGGCGCTGGCCGCGCGTCTGGACGCAACTCTGTGAAATAGAGCGAGCGTGCGAACGCGCTTCCCGAAGGTGGCTGTTTCAGAGATTCAAAAATCTTGAAATACATGGGCGCTATAGAAATTAACGAATGGGGATATACCTTCTGCAGTCTGCACACATCCTGACCATGGCACATGTGTAGAATACGTACAAACACGTGCACATATAGGTTGGCGTACAGTCAACCTAGCTCCCCTCTATACGCGGAGATAAAGACAGCCAAGGTAATCTGCATACAGATGCCCACTCAGGGGAGTATAGAGTTCTCGACAATTCCTCAGCCTAGTTTAGACAGCCTAGCAATCTATAGTAGTGGTCAGCGTTGACGCCTTCAGTAGGCGTGACTAAATAGAGACCTGATGACCAATCAACCTCTGCTTCAAGTTCACCTGAAACCACAGGTGTCTGGTTTACAGAGAGAATCTGGAATGTCAACCTCGGCCTTTAACTGGCTAAGACAGCAGCCTACTCAACGAATCGGAAAAAAAGTGATATCGGCTGATTTTCTCTTCGACAGGATCCGAATTCCTGAAGTTGCAAGGGGACGACTTGTATCAGAACTTGACAACATGGACATCGATTATTGCCACTCTCTTCTTTGCACTCAATCTCTACCTTGTCATCGCCTCCCTCGTCGCTCTCCTCGCATGCTTCGATCGCATCACAGAGGAAAGTCTGGCCGCCGAACATTCTGCTTCCCACCTTGCAACGACGACGAGGACGAGGACGGGGTGCTCCCCATCGCGACCAGGCCTTACTCAGGACGTCCACGGACGGGCGACGACCCAGCACGACTCATGTGCCGTCATCAGTCCAACTCACAGTGCATTCCCTTCAACTCATGACGCAGTCGATACAAGACTCATGACTGGAAACCATTTCAGTTTAGAAACAACGGTTTCAACGCGATTCACGGAGACGAAGGTTTAGTGTTTACTGTGAACCGATGTATTATACATGGTAGCTTCTTTTCCGCGGACATGTGGCATCACGTCACATTAGGACCAACGTGTGAAATGATGTTTAGAGGTAATGTTCGTCAGCACAAACGGCAGTGCTTTCGTGAGGTACTGAAGAGGCGCTATAGAAATATGAAGTGTCTTAATACATACGTCACTACGTGTTGGTCGAACACTGAGCTTCACCGGATATGATCTCATCTTGATGTGGACTTCCTCAAGGACTTTCCATAATTTTTACAGGACTGGTTAGGCTACTCGTGAATATTTTGTGTTCGTCAATTATTTCACTCTAACCATAGATGTCGACCCACTTCAAGTTCCGTGTCTAATGCCATGAATTATGTTTTGAAGCTCCAAATTCAATTTTTCTACTTTGCAAACATGATTATTCGTCAATATGTCTTCATAAATGTAACTAATTGAATCCGTTTCTTATGCAAACGAGACGTGAAATTTTCTGACCTCCCCCCCCCCATTAACGTCCCAAAACTAAGGATGCAACTACAAATAAATGCATTGAGCTTACAGTCCTGTGTATAATAATAACAACAAGCACAAAGAGAGCAGCGGATAAAGCCTAATAAACTTTTTTTTACAGCATCCGTGTTATGAAGTCTTTATTGTTTTTTTCTGCATGGATAGTTCAAATGGATGTGGCGGCTGTGGTCTAGGGTGCAGATTGTATTTGCCAGGATGTCTATCGGAGAAAAATTTGAGAAATACATGATTGTTGTCCTTAACTAGGCCTATGGCTTGCAGTTTATTAAGTAAGCTTACATTACCCCAGGGCTGTTTTTAAGGAATTTTCAGAACTGCACAAACCGGAACCCTTCTTTCCTTTCCCATCCTCCATGTCAAATTACTCCCAATCGGGGGAAAATGGCCTTTTTCAACTAGTTTTAACTGCATAGAAGTGCTTCCACAACTGCACATATCCAATTAGAACAGCACATTTTGTGTACAACTGCACGTTAAAAAAGCCCTGCATTACCCGTGCATTTATTTCTTTGTAGTCTATTGCGCATTTCATACAGATAATATAAAGTCCCGAGTTTATTTAAAGGCAGGCTGGGCCTGATCACAGTATAAATTTTATTATTTTTATTGTGCCTAAATGTCGCTAGTGTGTAGACCTGATCACGAATGAATTTGATGCCTCTTTATTACGATATAATATAAACTCCTTGTTTTTGCACAACGAACGCAAAGAAATTGAAAGTATGATACATAGAATGGCTAATCTACTGTTTAGAGATTAATTAATCAATTTTCAGTCAGTTCTCACGACAATTTTGATCTACTTTTCCATTTCAGAAGAAGGTACCTTATAATTCTGGTTAGGTCTACTAGTATAAAGTCTCACAATAATATTATAACATTCTTAAGTGCATGAACGAGTATGGATATAGGCGCCCGCTGAACTTGGGAAAAAAATTTATATCGATGTTACTTAGTATCAGCGCAGAAACGGAATTGTTTTTGGGAATGCAAACGTGATGGTCACGGTTTATTTTTTCAGTACTTAGCAAGAGCTTGAAAAATGCAAATCAAGATTAAGAACATGGGTATTTTTTCATAGAGTCTTCTTGATCAATCAATCAATCAAATGTTTTATTTGCAACCGAAGTATAACAGGTTTACACATCTTGAACATTGGTTACAAAAAGGGGGCCCTAAAGGGATAAATAATCCCGCTGTGTAGGGACACCAACTAATATAATGAATTGACGATGTGAGGTGGCCATGACAAAATCGTGCAAAAAAATCAACACTGTGATTAACACAAACTGACAAAACAGAATCAGGCAACTTATGCTAAGAGACGGAGAAAGAAGCAAACACACACAAAAATGTAAACTGAAAAGTTCAACGCTGTTGAGATATAAACAATTATGAAAAAGAAAAAAAGAACAAAAGCTTAACTACAGAATAGAGACCTACTGCAATGCATACAATGAGCGAACAGCGCTCTACCTTTATTAGGTACCTTCTATTAAAAAGGCGCTAAATTTCTTCTTGAAAGCCCAAACACTAGGGCACAATCGTATTTCTTTTGGAATTTTTTCCCAAGTGGTGATACCAGTAGATTTAATGGAAAAAGAGCGAGTGTTAGTGCGAGCATAAGTACGGCGATACGAGAAAGAGTATCTTGTAAAATGAGAATGAATCTGGGATGAGAGCTGAAAGTAATTTTTGTATAAGGATGGCAGGAGGCTTCGGTCAAACCGGTGTAAAGGTTTCAAATTACCCCCTCCTAAACATTACCCCCCGGTAACTTGAAACCGGTTTCAGATTACCCCCCGGAAACTAGATTTCCATCAATCATCGCATTTATTGCACTAAAAAAATCAGAAAAATCATCCAGCTTCTTGTTTTAGTCTGAAGAATATCATCCGTCATCCCACTTCGTGTTTTATCATTAATATTTTGATCCGAAAAAAATAATAGCCTCGAAGCCATTTTCTCCATTGTAACTTCAGCGGCGATTAGTATTTTAGCTACAGATGAAAATATTGATAACAAACCACGAAGTGGGATGACGGATGAAAATATTCAGACCAAAACAAGAAGCGGGATGATTTTTCCGATTTTATTAGTGCAATAAATGCGATGATTGATGCAATTTACAGTTTTCAGGGGGGTAATGTTTAGGAGGGGGTAATCTGAAACCTTTACACCGGTACATAAATTCTCCTATTTGGAAAGTTCTTATCTGGTTGAGTTTTAAAATTTTAAGATTTAAGAATATGCGGGCAGTGTGAGAGCCATATGGAGCTCCCACAATAAGACGAACAGCTCGTTTTTGCAAAATATTAACTCTATGTAATCTTGAGACATAAGTAGAAGCCCACACCATTTTACAATAAGAGAGATATGGATGTACTAAAGAATAGTATAGTTTAATCCTAATACTAGATGGTAAAATGTAAGCAGTTCGAGCCATTACTCCAATATTTTTTGCTATTTTTGAAGCGACATGAGCAATATGATCATTCCATGTTAAATGGCTATCAACGTAGACTCCTAGAAATTTCGTAGATTTTACAGAAGTGAGAGTTATGCCGTTAATTTGTAATTTGAATTCTCCAACTGGGAGTTTTTTCCTATGTGATTTAAACAGGATGTAGTTAGTTTTTTCCAAGTTTAATGACAATCTGTTAGCTTTAAACCAATCGGAAACGAGTTCAAGTTCCACGTTTATGATTTGAAATAGCGTATGTATGCAAGAGTGCGAATAAAACACGTTCGTATCATCTGCAAAAAGGATGAAGAACAAGCGGTTGGAGACGTTCGGGAGATCGTTGATATAGAGGAGAAACAACAGGGGTCCTAGATTGGATCCCTGTGGGACACCATAAGGGATCCTTTTTAAAGTGGAGCGTTTGCCGTTATTTTCAACGCATTGCTGACGTCCATCCAAGTAACTGGCAAACCAACTGAGTTGTAAACCACGTATACCATAAGTTTCTAATTTTTGTAGTAGGATTTTATGATTTACAGTGTCAAATGCTTTCGCCAAGTCGAAAAAAATACCCAAGGAGAATTCATTATTATCTATTGCATTAGAGATTCTATCTTGCATAGATAACAGGGACATATATGGGGAGTGACCCGATTGAAAGCCGTGCTGCGACGGGAAAAGTATGTCGGTTTTTGTAACAAATTCATATAGCCTACTATACATTGTTTTCTCAAATATTTTAGAAAAGTAAGGAAGGATAGAAATCGGACGATAATTGGTCAAGTTGTCTCTTTCGCCTTTTTTAAAGATAGGAATGACCTTTGCAATTTTTAATGGGTGCGGGAAGATGCCCGTAGTGAAAGAGCAGTTAATCAGTTCTGCCAAAGGCTGGGCAATGCAATCAATATTAGGACCCGCGATACACGGGTAATATATAGATATTGATATAGATTTCTAAGTTTCACTTTGTGTACCATTTTTAATACGAATAGTTTTTAATTGCGAAGAAATTCGTCAAAAAATCAGCAGTTAAAAAGTAGGTTCCTCAACGTAGATATAAGTTCACCTAATGAATAAATGAAAATAGTAGTAACTTGGTGTCAGTTTTGCATGGGCGCGTATTCCCTCTAGGTGCCTCTATATTGTAATCGTGAATTCTAAACTTTTAAAGCACCACTCGAGAGCCTTTCGATTGGCCCCATGCGGCTTATTCACGAGCGCTGCATCGAGTTAAAGGGCTGTCCAACTTAGGGTAGTCAGAAAGAGATCCAAGTCTGGTTGCCACAGGGCAGGTTAGCTGTTTATGCGGGTGCCTTTTTAGGATTGTAAGGTGGAGGATCCGAAGATCAGAAGAATGGGGGTTTGAATTCTTTTGAACAGGCGATTTGGGATATCTTCGGTTTGGGATAGAAATCACAAGGCGTGATGAATATAGCCCCCCCATCAACATATTCCTCTACGACTTGACCTTTCCAGTCATCTGTACTGCAATAATATTCTTTAAATATTGTAGCAATACGGTTGACATTGTACAGTTATACAATTGAAGCACTTAGTTATTTATACTGTGACAAGTCACAAGAACGCCAATGATAGAAAACATAAATCCTAACTACTATAGTAGAACAGACAGCCTGCAATACAATGTAGCCTATATACTGACAGAAAAATGGTTTAAAAGTAACTGCTGGCAATTGCGGACTTATACGCCGGTGAATATGCAGATCTCCTGACGCAATTTCGAATTTTTACATTAGTAACCTATAATTCATTGATAATTTGTGCAGTTGTGAAAGGTTGCATTGCAACGAGATTCCAAGCCGATAATTGATACTATTTACATGGGCTCCTGGAGTGGTAAAAGTAAAACACACTGGTCATGGTTCCAGCCTTTAGCGTGAGCTTGAAAAGTGCAAGACAGAAAATTCGGACCATGTTTTTTTGGTTTTTAGAGATTAATAAGCGTGGATGTCACTGTGTCACACTATCGTGCATGGTGCGAAGAAATTTGTTAAAAACGAAAGGTAGTAGCTAGAAATATATGTCAGTTTTCCAGAGGGAATGCAAGCGACCCTCTTTCCACTGTGCGCGGGCGCCCATGTGAATGAGTATGGTGCTGTACTATAATTATTGTATGTGCATATGCCAAGGCCGTAGCTAGGGGGGTGTTTTGGGTGTTTGAACACCCCCCGAAATGGAAAATGTGAAAAATAATATAATGCATTTGCGAGCACATGATGTAAAAACCATGAAACAAAACATTGAAAACACCCCCCGAAATGAAAAAATGGAAAACAACAGAAGGGAAATTGGTAAAAACACCCCCCGAAATCAAATCCTGGCTACGGCCTTGGCATATGCTTAAATACAGCGCGCAAGGACTATCTGAAAGTGTGTACTACTTTACTGTAAATTCAATCTCAATAAGTTTGTGGCAATTGTCTTGCAAATTGATTAATTATTGATGTAGTGATCTAGGCCATCAACCTGAGAGAATTCTGATTCTGCCCTATATGGCCTAGTGAGCTTGATACTGAAAAAATCCAATGAAATGGCGGGTTGGACAATAATTTAAGTTCACAGGTTATAAACAGCTTCCGTATTTCGTCATGGAGTTTCTTCTGTGTGGCTAATTTCTAACTGGACACAACATTTTACTCAAATCCTCTCCTTGCAAATAGTTACTACTTAGAAATAAAATATGATTTATTCTTGTAGGGATATGAAAGGTAAACTTAAATGAAGTCATTTATGATCGCATGAAACTGGACATTGCCGGTGTTAGACAGACTTCGGGAACAACGATTGCAGGAATGTTTGCCCTTGGTAACTTTGAAGTCCTCAACAAAACCCGCGACATCCAAAACCATTCAGACTCTAACTTTGTTTAGAAGCTTGTGATTGGAGAAAATTTCAGGTAAAACTATTCAGGTGCCGATTATTTCAGAAACCATCTGCTCCTGGGGATCAACTGGCAGGTGGTCGGAGAGCAATTATTCCCGAGGAGCAAAAGAGATATTATCAGTTAAATGAGTAGCTTGATGGCGAATACCAGAACCCACGCAGGAGAAAAAACAACACATTTGTCGACTGTGTCGAATATCATTTGACCAGAGTTGGAACCTAAAATGTCACAAGAGAACCCATGCAAAGAAAAACCGTGCAGTTGCCAGCTATGTCAGAAAGTGTTTACTTTCAAAACTAATCTGAAACGTCACATGAAAACCCATACTGGAGAGAAACCACACAGGTGCCAGTTATGTCAGAAATCGTTTACTTCTGTTTGTAATCTGAAAACACACATAAGAACCCATACTGGTGAAAAACCATACAAGTGCCAATTTTGTCAGAAATCATTTAGTTCTAATTGTAATCTGATAGCGCACACGAGAACCCATACTGGTGAAAAACCGTACAGGTGCATTTCATGTCAAAAATCTTTTCCTGTGGCTAGTGAACTGAAAATTCACACGAGAATTCATACTGGTGAAAAGCGATGTATTTGCATTTTATGTAAGAAATCATTTGCTCGTCACAGTACTCTGAATAGGCACATGAGAACCCATACTATCTCCCCACAGGTCTTTCACTCAAAACTGAAAACATTGCTCTTTCAAAAATCCTATCCTGATTCTTCTTCTCCTTACATCCCCCGCCACTTCAACTCTAAACATCACCCACCTTAGCCGTCCATCTATCTGCCTGCCTGACTCTCCGGACTTGACCCGCTGCCTATCGATTTTGCTTTGATTGAGCGCCTGTGAATAAGCTGGTTCCCGCGACTTGGCTTTTGTGGGCGCTGTAGAAGTTTCGAGATTACGATTACGATTACGATTACTGGTGAGAAACCATACATGTGCCAGTTGTGTCAGAAACTGTTTACGCAACTCGGCTCTCTAAGGAGTCACATGAGAACCCATACTGGCGAGAAACCATACATTTGCCAGTTGTGTCAGAAACTATTTGCGCAACTCGGCTCTCTAAGGAGTCACGTGAGAACACATACTGGTGAAAAGCAATATATTTGCGATCTATGTCAGAAATCATTTGCCCATCGCAGATATCTGAAAGCGCACGCGAGAACTCACACTGGTGAGAAACCATACATGTGCCAGTTGTGTCAGAAACTATTTGCGCAACACGGGGCTCTGAGGAATCACATGAGAAGTCATGCAGAGGATAAACCATTCGCATGTGACGTTTGTGATAAATGTTTCAGACGTATTGAAAGTCTTACGAGACACAGAAAAACTCATGCAGCCGAGAAGCATCACTCAGCCAATAGACGTTATACCAAGAGCAGTTCTTCAGCAATGCAGTCTAAACTCGATACAATAACACTGACTCGTGATCTTGAAACGGGGCGTGGAGTAATGGATAACCAATCTGATCATTTCATCACATTTAGCTGTGCAGGCGTTATTGATAAACCAAATGTTCCTTTCTCAAAGAGCATGTATCCCAAATCTAGTGAAATTGCTAATTGCTTACATAGTATCGGAGATAGTAAATGTCTGTGTATTAGCAAATTCAAATCTCATGTGAATGCAAAGTTGACTTGGTCGAAATGTTTTGGATGTGGTTTATGTGACGAATTATTTGAAACAGAGAAAGGATTCCTACAGCATTGTTCTTGTCATCGACTTTGTCCACCTAACGACTTATAACTGAGCTGTTCTCTGTTGAATTATGAAGCATCATTAATACATTATTACAATTGATAAACAGTTTTCTTGGATTAAGAAAATATGCCGTAAGAGTTCTGCGATAGGCCTACACATGTACATGAATATACTTTGTAGGTTGTGTTCAGTATACATTTCTGATATATTTATAGTTAAGATGTGTTATAATGCCTCGTCTTCAGGATTTGAAGAAAAAGTCTCTTTAATGGCAGCCACATCTATTATTATTATTGTTATTATTATTATTATTATTATTATTATTATTATTATTATTATGATTATTATTATTATTATTATTTGTGATATCCATTAAATCATGAATTGTCATCTGCCGAGGCTAAGGTAATGAATTTGCTAGCACTTAATACTCTTAGCTGCCTTATGGATGCTCTTCTTAACGTCCATCACCGTGGTTCTAGTGCGCAAGAGATAGGTTGGGGGAGGGTATAACCATGACATAGTCACTGCTTCTAGGTATGCACTGAGTGCGGAAGGTGGAATGATGAGTGATGGAAAAGCATAGGCGTAGACACCGCGTAGTAGCTTTCTATTATGACGGTGTTTTCCAGTCACCACCACTTTAAAAAGAGGTGGTGATGCTTATCATCACTTTTAAAAGTGGTGGTTATAGTTATTAGTTATCACCACTTTATGGTCCTGCAAACAAATATATAGTTGTTTTAACATGAAGTCCGTCTATTCATGCATTCTGAACATCGCAATCCATGGCGGCAATGCTCTTAGAGATCTCCATTGTGTGTTCACTGTCCACACGACCTTACTCAGCCTAGCTCAGGATCGTAAAACCCCTCCCCACTATTAAACTTCTATTGCATTGTGTTGCATGTACGAATTTATATAGTGCCTCTCAGTCTCTCACAGTGAACACAAATCAGAGGCGCTCCCAGTGCGTGAGACCAAGAGAAAAATGTTTTCTCGAGATAACGAAAAAAAGCACTTGGTCCATCAGTTAATAAGGATGAACGCGTCGACGGTTGAAACTGGTTCCGCATGCAATGCAGGGCCAATAAAAGCAAAGGCACGCATTTTAACCATGGGTTAAATGGTCCACCTCCCGAAATGTTGACTTCTTTCCCTCTGAACCTTAGTTCATGATTCGATCGTTCACAGTATCGTAACCCAGTATCGCCGCTGAGCTACCCTTATCACACATCATCGCTACTCCGTTCCTCCTTCCCTTAACAGTTTAGGGTTGGCCTTATCTGTGTCACATTTTGTTAACTTTGCCATTCTCTATTACAATAGTTCATTTAAAACACTAGTTCTTTTGATTCAGGTCACTTTGGATGTACATGTAATTATTTCAACTCGAATAAGCCTACCTCTGCATGCAGTTAGGTCTTAAGCGAATAGGCGACAGTTCCTATGCGATCTTCTCAAGAATCTGATCATTATTTTTATGCACTGATGAATATTATTAACTCTTACTCAATCAATCAATCAGAATTTATATAGTGACCGTTCAAGATTATTATAATTATATTCGTTTCATGGTAGGTCTAAAAAAAACTGATAGACACAGCTGCTATCAGGTAGGCTACGAACACAGTTGATCAAATAGATAGGGGCATTAAAAAATAGAATATAATAGGACCTACATAAGAATGTCTTTAGCCTTGTCTGTTGGATTTATCTTAGAATAAGAGGAGGAAATGGCAGAAATTACAAAAGAATTATTCTGTGTTTATATACTAGGATAATGAGATCAGACAATCAATCATTCTACACAAAACCCCGAGAGACTTAATTATTGTCTGCCATATTAAAGGCGTCCCGGTCGAGATCAAGCAAAAAAACAGTCATCAACAGGTTTCGAGTTGTCGCAAAGTCAAGGGAAGTCCGTTTCTTCAGAGTTCAGGAGCACCCAGAGGTCACGCACCACAATTGTTATCAAGTGCATTATTCTATCCGTGTTTTGATTTCTCTGTAGGTTTATTGCGCATTTCATGCCGATTATAAGCATTTATAAAGTCCCTAGTTTATTTAAATTAACGAAGGTCTGAATTTCTAATTTTCAATTGTACAGGCCGTACAATTGAAAATTAGATATTCAAGAGTGAATTTGATGCCTCTTTAATACGATATGAACTCCTTGTTTTGCGCAAATAGGATTCATATAAGTCGTTGAAAAAAGAATGATCATCAGCGTTGCCACTCCTTGGGTTATTTCACAAGATCTTGTTTTTTTTATCCGAACTTGGGAAATGGGTTTTTTTGGAGGAGCTTGGGTTTTTTCTTGGGTTTTTTTCCGACGGAAAAAAGGGATTTTTTGACATTTTCGGACATTTTTCGTGAAATTGTGGACTTTTTTCGAGATTTGTGCCGTATGACTAATAAAAATAAGGTCTTCAGATTTTTGGACGGGAAATTCGGGAGATTTTCGGAAGATTTGTGGGAAATTCGGGAATTTTTCGGAAAATTCCGGGAATTTTCGGAATATTTCTTCAACTTGGGTTTTCTTGGGTTTTTTTACCCTTCAACTAGGGTTTTTTCAAATTTTAGAGTGGCAACACTGATGATCATGATGACGTCAAGGCAGCGAAAAAGTACAACTGGTATTAAGTTGATTAATAGTGCAGTTAAGAGGATTATTGTACTTTTAGGTGGATTAATTTACTTTTCCACTTCAGAAGAAGGTTCCTCGTTTAGGATTGTTAATTAGATCTACTTTTGGAAGATTAATTGGTAGGCCTAAACGTGTATTTTAGCGTCGTTAAATTATTTTCACGCTTATAATGGCACAAAAAGCGCCTTAAAATATTTCTGCTAACGTGCCATTGCCATTGGGCGCGTACCTCAACTTCGGGTCAAATGTTGTGGTTCAATGGCGATTCGAACGGCGATTTCGCATGGGAAATGTAACATTTTAAATACGTATTTTCTGTCAATATTCTTCTTACGAAATTTTAAGTATGCTGTTACATCATTTGGTGAAATGTACGCTATCAGAAATAATCTACGACTCTTTTTTGTCATTGAAAGCGTGAAAATAATTGACGACGCTAAACTACACGTTTACCGATTAATTCTTTGGTTATCAGTAAGTTTTCACGATTTTTAACTACTTTTTCCATTTAAGAAGAACAATCGGTTAAACTGTAGTTTATATTGCTAAATTATTTACATTTTCTATATCCTGTAGTTTAGGTTGCTAAATTAAGAAATAGCCCAAATCATGAATATATAGCTTGCCATATAATGCGCTATTCAAATTTCTAAACATTCTCAACCGGAAGCATATATATAAACTGAAAACGCGAGAAGAAAAATGGCAGGCAGACCGCAGGCAGACAGAAATAGGATCGTGCAGTAGCATGAAATATTGACGGTTGATAAAATTCGTGGTGAGATCTGGCGTAGACCCTATTTCCAGTATTAGTTTGTCGCTCAGCGGAAACGATTAATGTTTGATGTAGCTTGCAAGAAGTAGACTGGTTCGCAATTCTTACGCTTGTCCGCATTGCGGTATACATTGTACACTTCAGAACCTTTTCAGCTATATAAATGCCTTTATCCAGCTTCCATTTCTCATGCTTTTTTCATCAATCCAGATTCCATTTCAGCTATATTTATATACATTTATATGCCTATCTATGTAATAAAGTGACCATAACTTGTATATAAATTTAGCAACCTCGGAAAATGGCGAAATAATTTAGCAACCTAAACTACGGCTTAACCGAACACTCGTCTCGTCTCGTCTTTAGCCATCTTCGCTCCGAAGTTGGGCCGCACCATGAACTATCTGTCTCCAAATACATCTGTCCTCGGCTGCCCTCATCAGTTGACACATGTTTAGACCAGTCCAAGACCTTATATTCTCCATCCAATTGGCCCTCGGTCTTCCACACGCACGTGCTCCTCCTGTTGTTCCCTGCATAATTTCTTTCTCCAGGCAGTTCCCTTTTTTCCTCATAATATGACCAAAGTATTTCAATTTTCTTGTTTTGATATTACTTAGTAGTTGTCGCTCTGTGCCCAGTGTTTAATCTAGTCCCCCTCCTCTGGGGGGGGGAATTGAGGTTTCTGGGGGGGGGGGGAGACAATTGAGCGTCTGAAGGACTCTTGTGATACGCGCAGCGCCGAGACTGGGAGGGGGAGGGGTATGGGGAGGGGATGCACCCCTCCCCATCAGAAACTTTTTGAATTTCCACATTTGCAATGGCAGCATTTTAAGGTATCGTCTAAACAAAATAGCTGTCCTCTTTCAGTGACCCATTAGAAAATTTTTGAATTTCCACATTGTAATGGCAGCATTTTAAGGGGTCATCTTAACAGAATAGCTGTACTTTTTCAGTGACCCATTAGAAACTTTTTGAATTTCCACATTGCAATGGCAGCATTTTAAGGTGTCGTCTTAACAAAATAGCTGTACTTTTCAGTGGCTCATTAGAAACTTTTTGAATTTCCACATTTGCAATGGCAGCATTTTAAGGTATCGTCTAAACAAAATAGCTGTCCTCTTTCAGTGACCCATTAGAAAATTTTTGAATTTCCACATTGCTATGGCAGCATTTTAACGGGTTGTCTTAACAAAATAGCTGCACTTTTTCAGTGACCCATTAGAAAATTTTTGAATTTCCACATTGTAATGGCAGCATTTTAAGGGGTCATCTTAACAGAATAGCTGTACTTTTTCAGTGACCCATTAGAAACTTTTTGAATTTCCACATTGCAATGGCAGCATTTTAAGGTGTCGTCTTAACAAAATAACTGTACTTTTCAGTGGCTCATTAGAAAATTTTTGAATTTCCACATTGCAATGGCAGCATTTTAATGGGTTGTCTTAACAAAATAGCTGCACTTTTTCAGTGACCCATTAGAAACTTTTTGAATTTCCACATTGCAATGGCAGCATTTTAAGGGGTCATCTTAACAGAATAGCTGTACTTATTCAGTGACCCATCAGAAAATTTTTGAATTTCCACATTGCAATGGCAGCATTTTAACGGGTCGTCTCAACAAAATAGCTGTACTTTTTCAGTGACCCATTAGAAAATGTTTGACTTTTCACATTGCAATGGCAGCGTTTTAACGGGTCGTCTAAACAAAATAGCTGTACTTTTTCAGTGACCCATTGAAAACTTTTTGAATTTCCACATTGCAATGGCTGCATTTTAAGGTGTCATCTTAACATGATAGTATCATATATTATAGCAGTAAACCATGTCATTATAATCATTTAATAATAAATAATATCACTGTAAAACAATGATGAAAACAGTAACAAAAACCACTATCATTTCGTCAAATTTTTCTGGGGGGGGGGGGAAATGTCAATCCTGGGGGGGGAAGTTCCCCCCCAGAGACGTCTAGATTAAACACAGAGTCTGTGCCAATCTGTTCCAGAACCCATTCGTTTGTTCTCCTTGCCATCCAGGAAACCCTCAATATTTGTCTCAGCCCTTTCATTTCAAAACCATTTATCCTCTTTTCATCACATTTCTTGATTGTCCATCCTTCGCAGCCATATGTTGCAACTGGCCATATCAACGCCTTCAGAAGTCTTGTTTTCGTTGTCACCGATATACCATGATTTTTCCAAATGTTTTTCAATGATGTCATTGTTCCTTTTCCTTTACCCAACCTTGCTTTAATTTCCTTACTGCAATCTGAGTCCTCTGTCATCAAAGATCCAAGGTACACAAATGCATCTACTTGTTCCAGCTGTTCTCCTTGTATCCGGATATGACAGTCAGCCCAGCCCCATTCAACCCCATTACCTTTGTTTTGTCGATATTAATCAATCATCCGAATTTCCGGCTAACCTCATCCAACCGATTTATTAATCTTTGTAGATCAATCACTGACTCAGTCAGCAGAACAATATCGTCAGCATATATCTTAGGTTGGAGATCCTCCTACCCCCAATACTTATCCCTCCTTGAAAACCTTCTAAAGTTTCTCTCATTACCATCTCAGCTACTATGTTAAATAGATAAGGTGACAGTACACATCCTTGTCTGACCCCTTTCTTTATTCGGAACCATTCTGAATGTGTACCTGCCACTCTTACTTTTGCCAGTTGTTTATCATATAATTTCTGTATTAATGATAAGCAACTGGCAAAAGCAGGCCCAGATTTAGGGGTGGGCACAAGGGGCACAGTGCCCACGGGCCTCCACCACATAGGGGCCTCCACCACACAAGCAAGAATTTTTTACAGACTTCTTTTAGTACCGTGCACTGCCCACAGATACAATTTCACTTAGATATTTTAAGAAAAGAAACAATTGAAAGAAACGTGAAAGCCTGAAAGGTCAGAAATTAGTTTCTCTTGGTTATGAAGTCATGTCAAAGTAGTGAGACTTTGCGCGTTTTCTTCTTGGCAAATTCGGTCACCAGATCATTAAAGTTGATTTCACGCAGAAGGTCTGATTCTATGCTCATCAGAGCCATATGGGACAACCTCTCATTGCCTATCGATGTGCGAAGTCTATTCTTACTCAGTTTCATTTTGGAGAATGAACGTTCCGCACTACAGTTACTGACCATGAGCACCAGATACATGCAGAGTCTATCTCCACATTAGGAAATGATCCCTGGAATGATCATGTATCAGCTGATACATGAAATTCTCGATTCATGAAATTCTCTTGTTCGTCCTTGAATGTTTCCACAAAGTCAACAAACTGCACAAGCTCGTCTCCAAAGCATTCATCGAGGTCATCCTTGTACACCTCAACAAGATTTGATTAATATGTAAATAACATTCTGGGGGGTCCGTAGCTCAGTTGAGAGATCGTTGGTCGTTAAACTGATCAGTGTCATCCACGCGACCCGGGTTCGAACCTCACACAGGGCATTAATTTATTAAAGTTTCTGTTAGCTGCCATAGGCGCTTTGCTGTTGTGTTGTTTGACTCGGGTTAATTCTGCTGAAAGTAAGATAGCCCCTCCCACTTCTGGCTTGGCCGGACCAGGAGTGATCCAGCAGTTAGGCCATTTAGTGTTAAGCAACCAGTTTTACAGCATAGGCTACAGCCTACACGTATGTCATGGAGATCAGTCTAAACTTTATATTTTGTAAGGCCTATCCTGCTGCAAGTTGTAGGTGAGGCGCCCTTGTGACGACATTGCTGTGGTACGTACGGCACCATTAAAATTGATTTTTTTTACAATTATCCTATGTCCATTGGGCCTCCACCACAGCGGTGCACATGGGCCTCCACCAAAGTAAATACGGCCCTGGGCAAAAGTAAGAGTAACCGAACACACATTATAGTAACTAGCTGAATTAGGCCTATCCGGCGTTGCCCGGGAAATTTCGGTTTGTAGTCCCCAGTGCAAGGCAGAAAATTAAGGGCGTGTTTGTATTTTAGAAATCTACAAACGTGGATTGGTCGGTTTCACTGTGTGTGTGATTTTTATCATTAATGATTCAATGCAAAGAAATTTGTTAAAAACACAAAGTAGGCTAGTAGGCCTAGTTGGGAAAATAGGTGTCTATTTGCCAGAGCCCCTCTTGTCCTATAAGAGGACGCCCATGTGATCGAGTGTAGTACTGAATTATGATTTGCGTGTACATTTGCTTGAATACAGCGTACAATGACTACATGAAATTATGAACTATACCACCCTTAAATTCAACTTCGGTGAGTTTGTGTAACAACTGTCCTTGCTAATTGATGTATAGGGCATTAGGCCATCAACCTGACAGGATTCTGATTCTGCCTTATATGGTTTCAGTTTTCGACTATGCGGCCTTCTATTTTTTGGTCAGCTAGGCAGGTGAATAAATGAATCAGACAAAAAAGGAAATGTATATTATCTAATATCTATGCTTATTCAGCTTGTTCCTTGAAAAAGCAAAGAAATGGCGGCATTGCACAATATTTTAATTCACAATTTAGTTAGCTTCCGTATTTCCTCATGGAGTTTCTTCTGTGTGGCTAATTTATAACTCCACACAACAGTTTACTACGTTCATTCGTGGCAAATTTTTACTGCTGAGAAATGAAACTTGAACTGTTCTTGTAGGCATCTGAAATGAATTAATTTATGCTGCATGAAGCTGGATGTTGCTGGTGTTAGACTTCGGGAACAGCAATTGCAGGAATTTTTAACTGAAGTCCTCAACAACAACAAGTGGAAGAAAACAGTAAATGTGTATTTTTCGTCATGGAGTTTCTTCTGTGTGGCTAATTTCTAACTCTACACTACCCGCGACACTCAAAACCATACATACTCTAACTTTGTTTAGAATCTTCAGAACGGAGTAAAACAAAAACGATCCTGGTTAGAAAAAACCATTCTGGTGACAATTATTTCAGAGACCGTCTGCTCTTTATGATCAACTGGCAGCTGAGCAGAGAATCTACCCCGGGAAGCAAAAAAAGATAAACTAGCAGCTAATGAGTAGCTTGATGACGAATACAAGAATCCGTGCAGGAGAAAAAACACATATGTCAGTTATGTCGAATGGCATTTGATCAGAGTTGGGACTTGAGAAGTCACATGATAACCCACACTGGTGAAAAACTGTACAGTTGCCAGCTACGTCAAAAAGTATTTACTTTCGAAAACGCTCTGAAAACTCACATAAGAACCCATAATGGAGAAAAAAACACAGGTGCTAGGTACCGTATGTCATAAATCATTCACTAGTGCTGATAATCTGAAAACGCACATGAGAATTCATACCGGTGAAAGACCGTAGGCCTACGTGTGCCGTTTATGTCGGAAAACATTTACGCAACTTACATGAGAACCCATGCTGGCGAAAAACCATACATGTGCTATAGTTATGTCAGAAATCTTTTGCTATGACCAGGCATATGAAAAGTCACATGAGAACACATACTGGTGAAAGGCAATATATTTGCCATATATGTCAGAAATCATTTGCTCATCACTGGCATCTGAAAACGCACATGAGAACCCATACAGGTGAGAAACCATACATGTGCCAGTTGTGTCAGAAATCATTTGCCCATCACAGTCATCGTAAAGTGCACATGAGAACACACACTGGCGAAAAACCATACAGGTGCCAGTACTGTCAGAAATCATTTAGTTCTGGTTGTAATATGAAAACACACGTAACAACCCATACTGGTGAAAAACCATACAGGTGCCAGTTATGTCAGAAATCTTTTGCTTTGGCTAGACCGCTGAAAAGTCACATGAAAACACATACAGGTGAAAAGCAATATATATGCCATCTGTGTCAGAAATCATTTGCAGATAGCAGTATTCTGAAAAGGCACATGAGAACCCATACTTGTGAGAAACTTTACATGTGTCAGTTGTGTCAGAAATCATTTAGTTCTGCTTGTAATCTGACAACACACATAAGAACCCATACTGGTGAAAAACCGTTCAAGTGCCAGTTATGTCAGAAATCATTTAATAGGGCTGGTAATCTGAAAACGCACATAAGAATTCATACTGGTGAAAGACCTTACTTATGCCGGTTATGTCCGAAACCATTTTCGCAACTTAATGAATTGAAAATGCACATAAGAGTCCATACTGGCGAAAAACCATTCAGGTGCCAGTTGTGTGAGAAATCATTTAGTAGGCGTTATAGATTGACAGAGCATATGAGAACCCACACTGGCGAAAAACCATACAGGTGTCAGTTTTGTCAGAAATCATTTAGTTCTGGTTGTAGTCTGAAAACACACATAAGAACCCATTCTGGTGAAAAACCATACAGATGCCAATTATGTCAGAAATCTTTTGCTTTGAATAGTTATCTGAAAAATCACATGAGAACCCACAACGGTGAAAGGCAATATATTTGTCATCTAGGCCTATGTCAGAAATCGTTTACACTTCGCAGTCATCTGAATGCGCACATAAGAACCCATGCTGGTGAGAAACCATACATGTGCCAGTTGTGTCAGAAACTATTCACGGGATTCAGCTCTCTAAAGAATCACATGCGAAGTCATACAGACGAGAAAGCATTCACCTGTTAGTTTTGTGATAAATGTTTCTGACGAATTACAAATCTGAAGAGACAGAAAAACCCATGTAACTGAAAAGCAGCACCCATCCATTAGACGTTATAGCCTACCAAGAGCCGTTCTTCAGCAATGCAGTCTAAACTGGATACAATTAGGCTACACAGATCCAGGATCTTGAAGTGGGACATGGAATAATGGCTAACCAATTTAATCATATCATCACATTTAGATGTGCAGGCGTTAGGCTATTGATAAATCGCTTGACTAAGAGCGTGTGTCCGAAATCTAGTGACATGCTGATTGTTTACAGAGAATTGAAAATTTTAAAATGTCTCTTGTAGGCCTGTTGGTCAATCTCATGCGCATGCTAAAGTGACTTGGTCCAAAATTAATGTTTTGAATGTGGTTTGTGACGAATTGTTTGAAACAGAGAAAGGATTCCTACAGCATTGTTCCTGTCATCGAATTTGTCCACCTAACGACTTAGCTGCTGTCCTCTGCTGAATTATGAAACAACTTTATCATAATTGAAAACAGTTGTTTTTGTTGATTAAGAAGATAGGCCGTAAGAGTTCTGCGATGCACACACAGATGAATTTAGTTGCTTTGTTTTAATTTTAGTATGATAATTATCTTCAGAATAGGCTACCTTCTGATATTGGGAATCCAGAATGCATGCAGTGTCCTTCTTTACTTCAATTGTCATTAAATTTTAAAAAATCTGATTGTATCATATTTACGTAATGAACTTCAGTTTTTGCTTCATTTTTATCGTTTTCATCTTATTTAACCCTTAGAGGGTCACCGGGGGGGTAAAAAAAAACCCATCTCGGTTTTTCACGGAAATTTTATTCCCTGAAAATAGTTGAAGAAATCGCTTCCATGACTTTTCGTAAATATGTTTTATGCACAGAATGCATCCAGTTTCATTAGTTATTCATGCACCAAAATCAGCTATAAAGTACGAAAATGTGCCACGTCTTAGCTATTTTACTCATGAATTTTTAAACATAGCATTATGCATGCTTTACACACGAGTGTTTTGCTGTTAAAATGTCTCCTTATCAGTATCTAGACATTATAATAGAAATCGTTTTGGTTTAATAAAATTAGGATGAATAAATGAAATTGTCTACAGCAAATCACGCGAAGTTAACAAGTGTAGCATCAAGCCCTACTGCTGTCGAAGTGCGATCTTGCCATGTATACTTGAACGCAATTGCATTGACAGCAACAAGGCCTGTATAGACTATACCCTTATCTTTCAAGTCATGAAACATTGAAACTATTGATAGATCAAGTTATGAAACATTGAAGTATGAATATGGCTCATATATAATGCCAGCAATAGTTAAACTGCAGTGTAATCATAGGCTACTAAAAATATCGACTAGATATGATAATTTCATTGCATAATAGGCTCAATGCTACATATAGAATGTGGATTTTATGAAATTATTTGACCAAGAAATTATTAAATCATATTTTCATTAGATACAGAACTTTACTGATAGCCAATACAAGAATCTGGCTGCCATTTTATCCCAATTGTGGTTTCCTTGCAGTGCCATATAAGTGAAATTGGTTCCATCCCATTAAATGGGATGGAACCAATTTCACTTTGTCCGCCAATTTTCTTGACCTCGAAAATGCTGATTTAGACCCTGAGATCATGTTTGCATTGCACATATGACTTCACTAATAGCCATTTGAATATTCTGGCCGCCATTTTGTCCGCCATTTTGATTTTCGTGCAGTGCCACATATGTGACATTGGTTCCATTGCATTCCTTGACCTCGAAAATGTCGATTTAGACCTGAAATCATGTTTCCATTGCATACATAACTTCACTAATAGCCAATTAAGATTCTGGCCGCCATTTTGTCCGCCATTTTTATTTTCCTGCAGTGCTGCATATGTTACTTTGGTTAGGCTATAGTGCATTCTACGCACCTTCTATAAATGACTTCTTTTAGTTTTATACTTGAAAATCGGAGTTTATCATAGGAATCATGCGAATCACAGTGGGTGTATTTTTTTACACCCCGGTGACCAAAATCGGTTGAGAAAAGTCGTGACCCTATAAGGGTTAACTTAAACGAAACAAATTGAAGCTGTACGGAAAGCATCCTTGCTGTTGGTTAGTTTAAGAGTACGCCCCAAAGCTTTAATTGCTAATGACGCATGTACATGTAAACTATAGCACATTTTCGCATGGTTACCTAATCAGAATTAATCAAGCGCCCAGAGTTAATCAGAATTAATCAAGCGCCCAGAGTCAATTCGAATCGTCAAGAAGTCCAATTTCGAGGTCAGATTCTAGATCGATTCTAGCACCGACAGCAAGTTAAACTAAAAGGAGAGGGCCCAACGGTTTGCCCTGCTGTGGCCAACCTGCGATGACAGGAACAAGACGTGTCCAAATTTAAGGTAAGATGGAACCACATTTTATGCTCGGTGAGCAAAATGATAGATTTCTTGAATGATCTTGTGTACCGAAACCAGCATAACATATCGCGCTTCAAAGCGTTGAATCTGTTGGTGAATCAAAGCTTCCTACTCCTGTGTTCTTAATGCAGAATATTCTACCGTTGATAGATCCGATCCCAGCTGTAGGCCTACTGGCGCAAATGAGATGGCGCCTTAGGTATTGGATACTTATTCGCACACAATTTAAGATCCTCACGCACTGATCCTCAAGGCTCAGCGGGGTTTTGCCCCAAATACCTGGCTAACGTCATACTTCGGTCTCACTCAGCTTCATCCCACCGTCCACTTCGTTCATCCAACAGATTTGATCTCTGCTCCTCGCTCTAAAAGTGCTGTAGCTCAGTCGCGATCATTTTGCCTCAAGTGCATGGTCCATCTCTTTGGAACGCGATTTTTTCCCTTGGGTTCGGTCTAGCCTAGGCTACACTTTTTATTTGGCAGTCTCTCTTGCTCACGATATAGATATAGCCGGCTACTCCTACCTCAGACTCGAAGTAGTGTTATGCCTGGTTAATCTCGACCCATGCACACGGAATTAGCCCACTCTTCCAGCACAGGCTAGATTTAAGCCAGATGTAGACCCTATATATGTGACACATACGTAACCTAGGCCATACATACGGGCCAAGGAGGGCATTGCCGCGGAGCAACAAGTTGATGAATTTCTATAAAGTTGCTCTACTCCGTTGTGTACTACCCGATCGAACAGATCTAAAGACATCCGGACGCCTGCAGCTAACCCCGCCGGGAAAGATCGGATAGCCTCCAAGGCTCCAACACCTCTTCTGCCGACACTTGCCATTCCATTAGTGAAGCAGGGTCAGGCAGATCCATAAGGGTCTCCGATCTGTGTGATATTTTTCCCCGCAATAACTTGATATTTTTCACAAGGGATTGCTGCCTGGTCCACCTGATCCAAGACGTGGACAGCAGCTCAAATGTGTCCGTCTTCTAACTTGGCATTGGCAGCAGATATCAGTAGGCCTACCTGTCTTTGATTCCAACGGAGAGAGAGAGACAGACAGACAGACAGACAGACAGCCAGAGAAAAAAGAGAGAGTGAGTGAGTGAGTGAGAGAGAGAGAGAGAGAGAGAGAGAGAGAGAGAGAGAGAGAGAGTCAGAGAGACAGAGACAGAGACAGAGAGAGAGACAGAGAGAGACAGAGACAGAGAGACAGAGAGAGAGAGAGAGAGAGAGAGAGAGAGAGAGAGAGAGAGAGAGAATTGAAGGAAGTTGTGCGTGTCTCTTACGCACAATATACACAGACACACACGCACACAACCTCTCGGGTTGATAAACAGACAGATAGAAAGATAGAGACAACAGGGGAGAGACCCACCGAGAGAGAGACGCAGAAACGCAGAGAAAGAGGCAGACATTAAGAGAGGCAGAAACAAAGACATAGCCCAGACACAGAGAGACCGAGGAGAGACTAATTGAATGATAGAGAAAGGCAGAGGGACAAACAAAGACATACATCAATTTTATGTATACACAGAGCGAGAGACGCCTCTTTAGAGACACACACACATACAAGGAGGCAGACAGAAAGACGCACCAATGTTTCATGCCTGTCATTCATCATGCACTTATCAAGCGCCTTTATCTAATGACCGAACATCAATCGATGACGTCCAGAAATTGTTTGTGAAGGACTTGTCCAAGGTCGCTCCAGCTCCAGCAGACCACGTCAGATGATAAAGATGATCCAACCTGATCTCTCCGTGCTACAACCACTACAGCCAGCTCTCATCATTTTATTATTATCAGACTCTGACTTAACCTACTTATCGATTGTTTTGTTTATACTGTGAATAAACTGCTTTTAGGTCTCGCTATAATTATCCCCACAGGTCTTTCACTCGAAACTGAAAACATTGCTTATCCTCTGACCCTGTCCTGATTTTTCCTTTTCGCCGTATAGGCCTACTCCCACGCCGTTTCAATAGGCCTACTAGACATCATCCATCCTAGCGATCATTCTGACTAACTCCTTGCAAGACTCTCTGGACCTTGACTTTGTTTTGATTGAAAACCTGTAAATAAGCTGGTTCCCGTGACTTGGCTTTTGTGGGCGCTGCAGAAGTTCCGAGTTTACGATTACGGTAAGCCCGCATGCATGAGCTAAATCTCAGGAACAGAAATAGCCTACTTGTAAGGTCAATTGAATATAGGCCTATATGCTTATGCCTAATAGTAGACACGAAGTAGCTCAACTCGCGCTTTCCTATTCTGTTGGCCTACGTCTTCGTGCAATGTAATTATTATGCGAGAAGCGATGCTGATCACGTGGTGCAATAGAAAGTGTGTCGGATGATGAATGATAAGGAGACGATAAGAAGAATAGGACGATAGGAAGACTGAGCAAATTTGCTCAGTCAACCGATCGCGGATAGATGGCGTGTGTGCCGTGTAATGGAGGATTTATATAGCGCTACTCAAAGATGCATGCGATGTGTGCCGCCGCCGATGATGATGATGGCCTTTCTTAAGCGGTGGTTTCGTCGTGAACAAAAGATTGCCTACAAGATGCCCCGTCATCAGTCAGTGTTTGATGTCAGAAAGGGTAAACACCCGAAGAGAGGACATTGGGTGGCCGGTTGGGGGTGGGGTAGGGGGGACGAGTTGGGTGGGGCAGGCATATCAGGTTGTCGTATTATTAATGTCAGGTGTGCACGGCACTCACGCCTCTCTTTGCCAGTAGGCCTATGTCTCTCTTGCTGTCTTTCTAGATGTAGGCCTATGTCTATCTCTTTTGTGTCATGGGACATCTCTTAATATGGCGGCCACTCTTCTTCTCCCTCTCCTCATAATTTTACGTCTCCCTCTCTGCGTCTGTATATGCCTGCGTGTGTGCATGCGACCTGTTTCGTTGGTTGATGAAGACGCTTCTTTCACTTCTCTTTCTCCAGCAGTAGCAGCTCTTTCTCCAGCAGTAGCAGCAGCAGCAGCAGCATCAACAATTAAAGGCCAACCATCCATCCTGCGATCGGATCGCCGCATCTCGAGCTCTGGACTAAGAAACGGTGGCAATACGACCCCACCGTTTCCATCGCAGATTATTCGGAGGAATTTTTGTCGCTTCCACGAAACCTTCGGAAAGGATCGGAATTTATTTCTAGATCAGAACGCATTTCATCGTATCTAATAGGAAATCAGTGTTGACTGATATCGCACAAGTATCAGGGTCAAATAGGTGGGTATCAAACGCTCGTGAATAAGCTGGTGCCCATCGCTTGGCTTTCGAGTGGCGCATTGTATAATTGTAGATTACGATCAGTAGGGTACGGATATCATTTCTACGAAGTTGCTGTTTCAATTGAGTAATATGTCGACTCACATGGACGTCCTCTTTTCCGATGACTCATTCCGAAGCAGCGTCATGACACCGGAAGCCACGACCGACGACCCTCCGACGACCTCATCCTCTTCCTTTCTCCTTCCGCCCATCAACTCCAGTCAGTCGGTCGTCGATCTGTCCTGCTACCAGTTCACCAACTCCTCCGACGCCGCAGTGCTCCTCTCGCACCGGATCTTCTTCGCGTCGTCCTTGACCGTCTTCGTCGTCGGACTGGTCGGCAACACCCTCAGCCTCGTCGTCTTCTCGTCCAAGGACCTTCGCGCCTTCTCGTCCAACATCTACATGCTCATGCTGTCCGTGTCCGACATGCTCTACCTGCTCGCCATCTTCTTCTCCAAGCTGCTCACTCCGCTGCGATGCTGGTTTCTGCCGCCGGACAGCGGTATCGACATCGTCAACCGCATTCCCGTTCTCTGCAAGCTCACCTTCTACCTATCGGACCTCTTCGCCGATTTCTCCACCTGCCTCATCCTCGCCTTCACCATAGAGCGCTATCTGGCCGTCTACTACCCCATCGACTTCAAGGGTCTGTGCAGTCCGAAGCGCGCGCTCTTAATCGGGACCATCATCCTGGCCACACAGGCCGTCCTCATCGCTCCATACCATTTCATCTACGTCGACCTCAACCTTGAACTCGGTCTCTGCGGCGTTCCCGACGAGAATGCGACAGTCTTCACTTGCTTCTACGTCCTCGAGTGCATCCTCTTCCGCGTCACCCCTGTCCTCACCATCGCCGTCCTTAACATTCTCATCGGGTCCCGGGTCCTTAGGATGACCAAGGAGCGGCAGCGGCGAAGGGCCCAGACGACCGGACTCACGGGGGGTGCCTCCAAGCACCATCATCGTTTCTTCAAGGACGACCGGGGTCTCCAGGTGACCGTCATGCTCATCCTCGTCTCGACGACACACGTCATCGTCTACGTACCCGTTCTCATCCACTTCATTCTCTACAATCTCCACCGCGACAAGCACGTCAAGATGTCCGAGAGAGGCCTTCTCATCGCTCAGAACTACACAAGGGCTCTCTACTTCGCGGGATTCGCCGTCAACTTTCTGCTCTACGCGGTCAGCGGCAGACTCTTCCGGGAACAGCTGTGCACCATCCTCGGCAGAGGGAGGAAAGACGGCAGAAGAAGGGCAGGCAAGCGCCATAGAGTTCACGACGTAAGGCAATCGGGCGAGATCTATAGCACGCAAATGGCAGGTATAGCGGCTACGCCGGGACTTTGACGAACTGCAAAGATGTCGTGATCAAATAAACAGTGATAGGCCCCTATTCGTTTTATTGAAAACAAAATAACTGGTCGTCATATTAACGCGACAAGCACAAGAGAGCAGCGGATACAGACTTGTAATTAGCGCTTTGAACAGCATTCGTGTTACGAAGTTCCTATTCTTACTCGTAAGTTCAAATAGATAAGGCCTGGACCGCAGATTGTATTTGCGAGTATGCCTATCAGAGAACCACTTGCGGAGAACATGATCATTGTCCCTAGCCACCACAGCTGCGAAGAGGGTAGCATCGGCGGCCTCAGCCATGTGTTCGCTTTCGGGGAATCAAAGGGGGTTGGATGAGTCTGTTAGAAAGAGACTGATCCACGAAAAAATGTGCTCGTCCAAGAAAACTGATGGTCGACGAAGGAGGTCTCTGGATTTGCTGGAATGCAGTCCTAACAAAGAAAACAACGATCGTCTACTAAGAAAACTGTTTCCACCAGGATGCGATCATCTACGGAACATAACCGTCTTAAAAAGAGACAACATCCGGTATAGGCTGTGAGAAAGAAAAACGATCGTATATTTTGATAGACCGTTGCAACATTGACATGCGTAGCCTACTATTAAGCCTACGTACGGTAGCAGGCCTACATGTAAATGTCATATTGGGAGCAGTGGCGTAGCAAGGTTTTGGGGGGCCCTTGTGCAGGGCTTCGGTAGTGGGCCCTTCATTACTTGAACCTCCTCGATTTCAAACAAAAAGGCTGTGCCAAAACGCCTGGCTCTTTTTCGATATAGACTCTATTTGCATTATTTCGAACCCGAAATTAAATAAAAAAATTAACTCATTGCAATTTTAATTATTTTCTCCCGTTAGTCTATATAATTATTTTCTATTTCTTCAGGCTTCCAGAGAAAATTCAATTTTAGTACTTGACAAAATTTATCAAAAAAACACTGTTTCATCTGTTGAAGTATAAAAATTTAATTACCATCCACATCCAAATTCTGTCAAACAGTTGGGTTAGTTGACTAAAAAAGAAACAATAGGACTATAAAAGTCTATAATAAATTGGTATAATGTGAAGTGACTCAAGTCTCGGTTGCCTCGATAAGTCTAAAAGAAGTGAAAAAATTCCGAAATGCAAAAATGTTCACCTGGGCGAATTCCCTAGCCCCAAAGTAATTCAGATGACTTCGTTCCTAAATCCTTTCGTAATGCAGCTGGTATACCACCATAGTTTTCGAAGCACTTCTCTGCTTTTTGTCAATATCCACCCCCACCTCAGCGCCGATTAAACTGATCACTACAGTATACAATGTAGACTTAATAACATTCTGAATATTCTGAATGCACAAACTTGACTCTGACCACCAGGGACCCCTAGTGGTAGGCTAGTGCAGTCTGCACAATCCACTGCAGCGCCACCGTCATACAAACACATTATGAATAATTCTGAAAATAAAAAATTGGCTCTGATCGCCGGGGGGCCCTCAACAGCCGTGGGCCCTTGTGCACTGCACAAGCTGCACTACCTATTGCTACGCCACTGATTAGGAGTGCTGTCCTACGGGTTTTGGGACGCTTGTAGGCCTATAATAATTATTAATTTATTTTGGTTGCTACCATTGCAATTCTAGTAATCGATTGACTAATCGATTAGCAATTCTAGTAATCGATTGACTAATCGATTAGCAATTCTAGTAATCGATTGACTAATCGATTCGCAGACTGACAATCGTTGGAATTTGACCTAAATTCGCGAAGTGTAAATTCCGTGAATATCTGCTCGTCCAGTTTCTACCGTCACTGTTTATTAAGATGAACAATGAGAGGCAATGCTATAGTTGTTTCTATTACTATTTTCATGAGGAACATAGCACATGATAGCAGTGATACAGAAATATATGACACTAAGTAAAGCAACAGAGGATGTTTTTAATGAATGAAGCGGCAGCAGATGGTTAATGTGGCAGTCTTGCATTGTATATTAGCTCTTTGTTTAGACTTCAGATCATTAAATTCAGTTGCATCTCTCATGGACAAATAATTATTTTGTAATGTGGGGTAATGTAAATCTTCGAGAATGTCAGCGTCCACAAAAGACACGTCGGAGAGACACGCTTAATATTCACCGGTGCAGCGGTGCTACATCAAATAGCCTAATTAATTAAGTCCCCAATAGCGAAAACTGTCCTGTTCTTTCCGCGGTTCAAGTCAGAATCCTGGGAGGACAAGCAGAGACAGTTGAAATCAGAGATGAAGGTTTGGTGGATCCCGAGTAGAATCTGGATAAGAGAGCTTGAAGAGTTCGGTTTTCAGTCGCGAGTAAAAATTAGCCGTGAAGAGTGTAAGCAGATGTGACGTTAGATTAAGAGGGAGAAAGGGTCAGGAGGCTGAGCAAATAAGCAGAGAATTGACAGCTCTCCAGAGATGTCGAGGGTTGGAGGAGCTGGAGTGAATGAGTAATAATTATTTTTCGTAGCTGCGATGAGTTTGTGGCATCTGTTTGTGGCTGATTTGAGGTTTGAGAGGCTTTTGCTCTGGATAGAGAGTCAGTGGCTCCTGGTAGATGTGCTGAACTTAGCTGAAGTCGCCTACGGAAGGTTTTTAAACCTTGGAGGTTTGGAGGTGAACCAGAGGTTAATGACATGTGAGCCGGATATGGTGATGAGTGGTGCAGAAACGTCAAGGAGGTTGGAAAGAGTGGAATTGTAGCAAGACAAAGTTCACCAAGAGAAGAAGGAGGGTTAAGAACAATTAAGAACATACATGTAATTATGATAACATTAGCATTCCTTTATTAATTTAAACTGACCAGGATGCAGTAAGAATACATTGCTCCTGCACTGCGAAATCAGCTCTACTCATATCAAACACGTTCTTCATTAGTAGCTGGTATCTGCAACCCATCTTTCCACTGTCTCAAAACTACTTTCTTTTCTATGCGTCTTTTTCACTGGGGGAAAATCTCTTATAGTGAGAGGTGCTTCACAAGACAATAACAATAATATAGTAGTAACAGATGATAGCTACTTTAACACTGGAGTCGAATTAAACTGCAAGTCATCCATCCATCATAATGCTGGTCTTACAGTTGCCCCTAGGGAATAGAAGGATGAGTCAACCCCATTTGGTTACCAGGTATCGCATCCACGTCCTTCTGAGCTTCAATTCAGCATGTCACCATTCAACCGTATCCTTCCATATCCTATCAATACATGGACTGACAGCCAGACCCTCGTATTACAACTTTTCATCTCTTCACCCAAAGTCTATAATTATATAAAGTATGTGGGTGTACTCGTCATTGGCTTGGTCATTAGAAAATTAATTAATGTTTTTCAGAAGTCAGAACTGCACAAACTCTTTTCTCCCCTTCCATCCTCCATGGTAAATCATTCCATATCGGACTACACGGAATAGTTTTAACTACGTTTAACTGCACATAACTGCGTTACAGATGCACAAATTCATAAATTCATTAGTATTTGCAAACTAAAATAAGCCCTGCAATGAAGCACAGAAATCTTGTATAAATTTCTGTCCTGTCCAGCCTACCATGCTAGCCTCAACACCACTGTGCGCTTATAAAGGAGGTGGGAGAGGCAAAACATCACAGCCATTCACGAAAGAATGACCAGAGAATGTGACCTGGACAATCTTTCACAACATTTGGGCACCACGCAGCGCACACACACATATATCATTGTCATCAAAATAATCAGTTCTCCAACGGTGAAGGGTAAGAATAAATTATCACCATTGTATTTGGTCATTTGTAATGAAGTCGATTGCTCTGTTAGTGCTAATCCAAGCGAATGTTATTTAAGTCCTCATTTATGTGGTCTATCCAACATAGTCTTCATCTGCTTCTTTGTTCTTCTTTCCTTTTCATTCGAATCCTTCATGTAGAGCATTCAATTGTGTGACACTCTGTCAACTAACTTTCTCTATACAATCATTTCAAAACCATCAGAGTCTTTGTCTGCCTATCTCATGTCATTGTTTCTTATTTTCATAGTCTTGAAGTAAATGCCATATTCATTATTCAGACACATGCAACTGTGCAACACAAAGACACTCTTGTGGCAGTTAGAATCTTGAAACAAATCAATTCTGAATTTAACATTCACGTACGTATATATATAACACATATATATATATATATATACCTAAGATTACTTAAATATACAGTATACTGTGTATATATATATTTATTATATATCAACAGGACTTTTGAAGGTTATCGAGATTCCAGTTCTGAACAGCTGCTACATTAGACAAAAGTTCAACCAAACTTTCTATATATAGATATTATGTGTATATATAATATATATACAGTATATACAAACATATATATCTATACACATAATACAAACACATACCATATATATATATATATGTGTGCAATTGTGCATGTATCATGCACAGATAAAATCCTGCTTGAATTGGTGCGTGTGTTAGGGCATGTATATAATAGAGCGCATGAACATATTAATTGTATATATTTATACAGTTAACAAGAATTAAGACCTTGCTTAGAGCTAAGAGCTAGGACTGGACCGTCCCAAACCATCAACATCCTTCCTCTCTTTCCCGCTACCTTCTTCTACCTGCCTCTCTCAATCTCTGCGTAAAAATTGCCGAAAAGATTTGCACGTGCAGAACTAAGAAAGCCGACGCTTATTTACAGCGCGCACGCTAGAGATTGGAAATGGAAGGACAAGAAACGTACTTCGAAATAGTCTGTGCAGAGATAAATTGTCCAGTGAAATTCAGTAGACTTCTATTTCATCCAATAATATTATAGTCTACCTTATTACCCAACACTTCTATTTCACCCAGCACTTCTATCTCACGAAACACTTATATTTTCAGTTTTTCACCCAATACAACTTCAGCATTACTCAAACCAACTATGGCACCCAAACTGTTTTATCAATTTCACCCAACACTTCTATATCACCCAGCACTTATACCTGATAACCCAAACCAACTATAGCACCAAAACCGTCTACTCTATCCATTTCTGGCCACAAGCACTTCGATTTCACCTACAACTTCTATTATTTCGATATCAACGAGCATAGCAGCAGGCCACACTAAGCAAGACAAGCCATAACTGCTGTGCTCTACTATCAGACAGACCGACCCAAACAATCACCTGGACACACTGGACCACACACACACGCATGCACATACACACACAGACAAAGAGACACAGAAAATGGCTAAGTTTTCATGGAGGACATGCCACTGACCACTACTGACCAGTTGTCACCTCAGTGCATATATGTAGGTCACTTCCAGACTATATAATTATTTTTTCGCCTATATCCTAAAACATGTAATATATACATACATTCTTATACATACATATATACACACAATACATATATAAATATATAATATTATGTATGCGATTGATGTATATATATATATATGATTATATACAGGGTTGAAAGTGAGCCGGGTCTGTCCGGGTCTCAGACCCGGCATTCTTTTGTTGACGCTTGAATAAACAATGTTATTACAATGATATTCAACAGCCTTTGGCCCAAAGAGACCCGGCAACTTTTTCAAACCACTTTCAGCCCTGATTATATATAAATGTGTGCAGGATATACAGAAGCTTAGTGTAAAAGATTAGACCAGTGACACATACTAAGTACCAGTATATATACAAGTATTACATATCATATATTATTATGTATCGTGTCCGTATATATATATATATTATATATATGTAATTAAATATACTTGCATATTATATATATATATCACGCATGTATACGATTGATACACATACGCACGCAAACACATGTCTGCATATACATATATATTATGTATACACACACACATACATATATATACAATACATATGTATGTAAGATGAATCATGAGAGTTCTTTTGTTGAAGCGGATTCCGTGTTACAGTCACTGAAATGTGTTCACTCCATCGCAAACACGCTCTCGCTCCGCCCCATCCGTCCGGTTGTCGTCGGGTGTCATTGCGTGACGTTATCTTGCTCCCACAGATGAACGACGTCCTATTCAGTAGCGTGACGCCGCCTGGTGACTCCACGTCGACCTACAACCAAACGAATACAAACTCAGACCTTCAATCAATTGTGGGGCGCGGTGACGGTAGAGGGTATGTTCGTCGCCTTGCAGCCAAAAGGTCAGAGGTTCGAATCCACCTCAAGTCGCCGCGTAAGGACCCTGCACTGAGGTGACCATTACAGAGGTAACTTATTTGAGAAAGACCACAGAATAAATTTCAGTTTGTTATTTCAGAAATCTTGTGCAATTACTTAGAAACTTTTTTACGCTAATGTTCCAAAAATGGATTTGCATCTATATTCGCACAGACGAAAATAATTTGTGAAGGTTTGCTAATAAGGGATATGTTCAACTTGTAGAATATAATCACTTAAGGGACGGTAAATAGTTGTGCCAACCAGCTGGAATAGCGTCGCACTTGAGGACCTATGCAATGCCTTAGAGGGGACTTCCAAGTCCTTCTGCCAAACATCTAAAAACCGTTCTTATCTAGTGGGTTTGGGCTCGTAGCAACTCTGAGCAGTTATAGGGAGGGGGATTTAGGGTGATGATAACATCCTGGCACAAAGCACACACGGATACAGGATCACTTCCTGTTACATTCCCAAAGGTCAACTCAGACTTTCATCCGGTAAAGTGAGCGGCAGGACGATTTTTGATATACGCCTTGCATGGCTGCCAAAAGAGTTAAACTCGACTCCTGTAATAACTTGTGATCAACCGCTCATACTAGCTATCAATTGTAAATCAAACTACAGTGCGCCAGTTTTAAACTAAACAAAGATTATCGTAATAATCTTGGAGAGAGGCCATATAAAAAAGATGCTGCGAATGAAGAGTGGAAGGGGGTCTGCTGGTCACCTGAAAGCCGTGTCCACTGCAGCGGCCACTTCCGACTCCGACATCGTTTGACCAGCAAGGCTCTTGACGACTTCCATGACGAGAGCATCGACGAATTCCGGCGATGACCGGTCAATGCTGTCGAAGGCATTTTGAAGCTCGTCTATGGCGTCGGTCGCTCGGCCGTGCGACTCACTACGGACTCTCAGCTGGAAAACCACAACAACGGAGGAGGTTTATACGTACAACACTTAATTGTAATTTTAATCATACATTTATATAGCGCCCCATCAAGAGAACTCCTCAGAGGCGCTCCCGACCTGACACCAAACCACAATCAAAGAGAATGGTTTTCAAACGCTTGCGGAAAAGGGGCAAAGAAAGACAAAGAAGTTCATTACGGAGACTAATAGGTAACTTATTCCAGAAAGACGGACCGACCACAGCAAAGCTTCTGTGCAGCACTGTGAAAGATCGAGCCATAGGGACAACCAGGTCACCATGCGTAGCAGAGCGAAGGAATCTACAGCCTGGAATGGATAGCACAGGTAGGCTACACAGAGTTCCATAAGATAGGTCGGAGCTTGGCCTGCTAGGCAATTACGCATGAACCTTAACATTAATGTAACATGTTTATTTGGTGACCAAATTACTGTTTACACAGGAGACCCAAAAGGGACCAAAGGACTGGCAAGTCTGATTGAGAATATAGGGATGTTAAACGATAACTGTAAATCTGGTTATCGGAGTCATCGGTTCTGAATCCGATAACCGGTTTTTATAATTTACCAAACAATAATCGTATTTATTTTTCTTATCGCTATCACAGTGAAAATTACCAGAAATGATGCATTCAGCGTTTAGATTGCTTTCGATATTTCATCCAATATGGCCGGCAGTCTGGCGGATGAGTGTATATATACCATCGATATTTATATTTGGAGCATATACGTCTATCTCAGAGTCATATGCTGATATCCGTCATGGCTTACATTTTTACATGTATGTAATCATATCATGCAATGTAATGCATGTGCATTTGTCAGATCAAACATCAAATGAAAACAATTATAATAATTACTTAATTATTATTAATAATTAATAATAATAATAAAAATAATAATTTTAATAACAATGTGGAAGCATTCCACGGCACTTTTCCTGTACTGGATCTCACCGACGAATAGGTGCCATTCCAGACGCTTCTATTCTGTTCTTAATAAATAAAAAATATAAATAAAATAATAAAAACAATAAATCCATCTGCGAAGGCTAGCCATTCCTGAACATCAACCCCTAATACTTTACAATCCCGATAGATCACATGTACCTCAGGGAAAAGTAATAATAATAATAATAATAATAATAGAATAACAATGCCAAGCCTTACTTTGAGTTAGCACGTAACTCTACAACAACAATAGCGCCAATAAGACAATGGCTGACCTCAGCTAAGAGCGGTTCGATGACGACCGAAAGACCTTTTGATGAAGACGAAGCTGCAGGAGGAACTGGCACCGCCGTACTTTCGTGTGTGTTGGGTTGCTGCAAACAGTCAGCAACGCGGTTAGATCATATGAATCAGTTTGTGTGCAATTATGGGTTTCTGTCTGCCTCAATGACTGTCTGTGTGTGTGAGTGTGCGTGTGTGTGTATCTGTGTGGGTCTATATTGGATGTATTTCCAAACACGTGAATTTCTTATTCATTCGTTCATTCAAATATTTATACAGTGCCTCTTCAAGGAAACTACTCAGAGGCGCTCCAGACTCCAGCACGGCCTGTTTGGCCATGCTGGAGTAATACATAGATTAATCAATCAATGAATCAATGAATCAATCAGTTAAAGCATACAGTAGAGTCCCTTCTGGGCTCATGCTCTGGGTTGCACCAGACTCAGGTCGAGTAGAAGAAGGTAGGCTTCAGCATCTGATGGAATTTAGACCAGGAAATGTTATCTATGGAGAACAGTTGAGGGAAGGTACCAAAGTTAGTTACCATGCACACATTTAGTAGATAAGGAAATACCATTTCTAAAAAGACTTTGCATCCCAGACCGCACGAGTTATGAGGTCATTGAGTGCACAGTGCTCCAGAAATGGTACTTCCTTATCTACTATCTACACATAAAGACAGAGCCAATTTAATTTTTTTAAATCAGAGTAGGCCTACAGCTATTAGCCAAACACTGCACATTTATTAAGCACTACAATCTAATGAATAAGCATTAAACACCTGGCACTGACCAATAGCACTAACCCTAACCTTCTAGTATTACCAACATGACTCATTAATCATAAATCTATAATTATAGTGCCACTTGAGAGAAAACTCCTAAAAGGCGCTCATAGTCACTACAGCTGTCACAGATCAATAATAACAAAACTGTAAAGTAAAAATATTAAGCAACATTCTATTTTTCGGATTAATTTTACACCAGCTTCGAATGTTCAAGTGACGAGTGAAAAACTGATTAAAAATCGCTAAAATGAACCAACAGTCACCACAACATTGAAAACTACCACAGACATATTATTCTAAACACAAAAAAGCTCTGTTGCATGTGGAGCAAAGAACTCGCATAGTCTAAAATTGCAAAATCATCGCACAACCTTAAAACATGCAGAGCAATGATTATTGACAGCAATGACATGCAGAAATGTTATCACTTCATTTCTACAAATGGTAATTACAAGACAAAGTGCATACACTGGTATCAAACACAGGTATGCTAACTAGCAGAGGTAATCAACAGCAATCAATTTAATAAGCTGTTGTACAGATACCTTATTCTTGTTGGTATACAAAAAGTTATGTAGAAACAAAGATTAAGGCAATAGTTTCAGTTATGTTCAAAATGCTTTACAAATAAGCTACTGTGTCCATATCTTTGCCATTGTATATTTCCACATAAATTTCTACATTGCATACTACACGTATTTTTTATATCACATTCATTGCTACCATGTGTTTCTCTAGAGCAAAACTGTATTGTAACTTGCATAAATACATTGGTATCTGTAGTTCAAACACATACGCTGGTATGGCACTCAATTGTAGCTTTGTAGATAATACACTGGTATGGTGCATATTACATAATAGTAAATCATATACCGTATGTACATCAGTAATTCAGTATGGTACTTAATAGTAGTTTATACATAAACACTACATGCTGATATTGTACTTAAATCAATCAATCATAATTTATATAGCGCCCCTTCAGAGGTGCTCCCGGCCGAGATCAAGCGAAAAAACAGTCTTCAACAGTTTGTGAAATTGAGAACAGCTTGGGAGGTGTCGCATAGTCAAGGGAAGTCCATTCCAGGTTGTTGGACCAACCACAGAGAACGAACACCTCTGCATTGTTGCAGAGCGAGTGAAAGGAACCATTAAGTCACCATGGACAGCAGAGAGCAGTGCGGGGGAGGCCTATGCAAGTCGGAAGGGGGAGGCAAAGCTCACACAAATAAGATGGTACCCAGCCTGATAAGCATCACCACACCAAAGATGCAATCCTAAATGAGATACGCAGCAGCGGAAAAGAAAGCCAGTGCAAGACCTCTCGCATAATATATTGGGATATACGGTCGGACTTGGTGAACCCCTTATAAGTCGCGCGGCAGCCCGGTGGACCCTCTCCAACCTCTCAATCTGAACCTGCAGGAGACCAGCAAATGTAGCTTACGTAGATTACGTATGTAAGATACATTTTCACAAATGTAGCTTACGTATGTATGTTACATTAACTACCAAGTTGGTATTTAATAGTAACTAAAAGATATACAGTATACACTGGTATGGAACTTAATTGTAGCTTATGTACATACAGTAAACACTAGTATGGTACTTATTAGTAGCTTTTGTATATTCAGAATACACTAGTACGGTACTTAATTGTAGCTTATATCTATACACTAGCATAGTACTTTTTCTAGCTTATGCACATGCACTCTGTATTACACTGGCAATGGTATGTTATACACTCTGTATTACACTGGTAATGGTATGTTATACACTCTGTATTACACTGGTATGTTATACACTCTGTATTACACTGGTAATGGTATGTTATACACTCTGCATTACACTGGTAATGGTATGTTATACACTCTGTATTACACTGGTAATGGAATGTTATACACTCTGTATTACACTGGTAATGGAATGTTATACACTCTGTATTACACTGGTAATGGTATGTTATACACTCTGTATTACACTGGTATGTTATACACTCTGTATTACACTGGTAATGGTATGTTATGTCAGCTTTTGTTCATAACATCTTCAACACCAACACACCCTGCAAATCAAAACACGGACTGCTGGATAAAACTGAAAAGCGATGCATGCTGTGCTCTACCATCCCCATCCAGCAGTCCATTGATATCTCAATTTCACAATTTCTCGGCACATGTCAATTATCGACCAAGCAAGAACAAACTGTCGGTTGATCCGCTAATTTAAATTTGGGGTGTTAGGGTTTCTGCACAAAACACAGGAGGGAGGACAAGTAGGGATGTACACAAGACATGGGTAACCTCAGCCTAAAAAACACACAGATGGGGGAGCATGGTCCAACGCTGACCACAGGGTGCGTACTCATGCGCCAAAGCCACTCAACCGCGTTGCCCCCATGCAGCAACACGCCACTCACCCTTCGATCATTGAGTTCATATGGTAGCCAACCGGATACTACACTGTCAAGTGACGACTGAAGACTATTCAGCCTTTGGATGTGATGCTGCTGATGCTGATGATGATGCTGCTGAAGCGGTTGCTCATGGCGATGCGCTCCATCCTCCTGCCCTCTTCTGCGGTGGCTGTCCGACTCACTGCTCAGCGAGCGCTGCATCAGCGGTTTCGGCAGCAGAGACATCAGACTAAAGTGGCGTTGGATGCCACGATGAGAACCAGATGATGGAGGAGGAGGAGACCCAACTGCAGCTGCTGCTTCCACACTGACCCTCTGGCGGGCCGTGGAGATAACAATAAAGACAATGTAACTAGCACCACAACAATACGATAAAAAAAATAGCAATCCCCAATACCACACAGGATTCAGCATAGTAAAGGCAGTAAGACTGGGCATCAGTTGAAGGGTGCAGCCAACTACGGTACTTGAACCCTTTGCTACACAACAATAAAAGAAAGAACTCTCCTACAATAATAACACATACCATTAATTCTAATTCATGTACAAACAATCTTAATAAAGATCACCCGTTATTACGATCTCAAGACAACAACTTGAACACAACTGAAAATCTCACGTGTACTGCAAACACATTGTTAGTTGCACAAGAGCAGGCAAACAATTAGTGCAAAACAAATCAACATTGGCACATCCCATAATTCCAAAACTACAAAGTTCTGCACAAAAGAGCTGGCACAAATTTATTTGAAAACTTTGGAATCTAGCTGTCCAACGCTATCACTATGAATCAACTCGCTACGTTGATCAAGTATTTAAAACTATTTATAAGCTTCTTTCGCCATCTTTTTCATTCAAGAATTTCTATAGCGCCTCTTCACTGGGACTACTCAGAAGCGCTCCCGACTATAGCACAGCAAAAAGCAGTTTCAGTTGAATAAAAAATGCTTCAGTAGGATACCCAGGAAGCAGATGTAGCTCTCCTTCGGAAGCCCATTCCAATTTAGGTATATATCTCTATATGGGTCCAACAGCTTCAAGATTGAAGAATCAGAATTCTAATACCAAACTATGTGAAAGAGACACAAACATAGTAGTAGTAATAATAATAATAATTGTCAATTTGAATGCAATGGTTCAATGCCGTAGCATTTAGAGGCACCTTTGAGCACGTTGGAACGAGAGCCTATAACCTAGTTTTAATCTTTTACAGCCTGAGGGATCGTTACTACCTCGAATGAAAAATAATAATAAAAGTAACAATAATAATAATAATGTTCAATAATAATAACAATAATAATAATAACA
The DNA here is from genome assembly GCA_949752735.1 of Lumbricus terrestris. Taxonomy (NCBI): domain Eukaryota; kingdom Metazoa; phylum Annelida; class Clitellata; order Crassiclitellata; family Lumbricidae; genus Lumbricus; species Lumbricus terrestris. The sequence goes on from OX457044.1 coordinate 10,059,420, forward strand.
ATAATAATAACAATGGCAACTTCTATGGTGCCATAACACAGCCAAGCCATTACAAGGGCGCTCTGAAACACAGGCTCACAGACAGACAGACAGACAGACTTAGATGCAGACAGAACCAAGACTCACTTCGTTCCCATCAAAATCAGCCACACTCTCAACAGGAACGTCATGAAGCATGTCTTGATCACCATCGTCCTGAATCCACGGAAAACCACCGATATCACAACCGGATGCTTCAAGCAACCTCACAGCCGCTCCTCCACCGACTACTCCTGCTTCATAGTCCTCCTCCTCATCTTCTTCATCTGTCATGCAACGACGCTAGAACCGTGGAACAAGGCCAAGCTCATCTGTACTAGTTCAATGCCAACACTTTTCACAATGAGAATGACCGAATTGGAATCATAATCGTAATGATGAATCTATATAGTGCTAATTGAAAAGAAACTTCTCAGATGCACTCCCAACCTGACAGCACCAAACCACAATCAAAGAGAATGGTTTTCAAATGCTTGCTGTAAAGGGACAAAGAAAGAGCAAGAAGTCCATGACAGAGACTGTTAGGTAATAACTTATTCCAGCAAGATGGACCAACCATAGCAAAGCTTTTATGCAAAACTGTGGAAGTTCGAGCCATAGCGACAACCAGGTCATCTTTGCGTGGCAGAGTGAAGGAATCTATGACCCAGAATAGATAGCACTTCAACAAGCACAAGCATGGTGATTATGGCAAGATACGGCGATTACAACAGCATCCTAATCACGGTGTGCCAGGACAGATAAATCTATTAGATAATTGTAAATTGCAATTAGTAATGCCATATTACGCCCGTGTCCAATGCACAGGACAAAACCAAACTGTAATAAATATCTATTCTAGACAATCAGCCCGTAAGACAGAGCCTGTATATTGTGTGTAAACAATTTGAAAGAGGTAAAGTTCACGGCTGAGAATGAAGTCACAAGTGACTGAACAGAGCGGAGAGATGCAGAGAAAGAGGTTCGAAACTTTAGGTCGAGCAACTGATAAAGTTTGTTTACCAAGAACAGTTCTTGATTTAACCAAACAAAGATTATCAGACAGCCTGGTTAAATTATTAAAAAATCTCGAGAATAGGAACTGATTTTAAGTAATGTGGCTGGCCAGAGCTCAGTTAATAAACTATTCATGAGCTAAAATGTGAATCCAATTCATTGCTCAGCAAGAATCCAGGTGATGCATAGATTTAGCCACAAGGATTAATTAACTAGACAAAGGTTCTGAACTGTCTGCATATAGACGTGAAGCCTTGACAGAAAAAGCAGATCTGCATAGCGCCTGATTCCGCAAAGTCCTGGAAAGCATGTTCAAGAGCACAACAAACCTTCACAAAAAGGAGTATTAAAACAATTGAAAGTTAACAATTAATATTTTCCATTCTCTATGCAAGATCAACAATGCAAGGAAATGTTGCTGCTGCTATCAGCAACACAACAGAATCCGTTGCCTAGCGACACAACAGATGATGCTGCTGAGGATGTTTTGAAAGAAAAGATGAGGTCTGTGATCCGGTTGAGACACTTACAAAGAGTCGACTGTTACGCATTTCAGCGAGCAGTGCTTCGTGCAGCGGAGGATGCGACTGATGACCGAGGAATGACCAGATAGCAACAGTCTTCTGCAACAATAGACTCATCCGATCCAATGCATTCGCAAGACAATGAACAGAGGACAATGAACAACGGCTCTACGGCCAACAATAGGGTTAGAGACACATCACCCATGCATGACCTAGACACTCAGCAAGTTCCACAGCACCTCCGACTGATGCAGAAATCCATTTCACAATGTGAAAAACCAAATGAAATCAACAGTGACAACTGGACAACAACAAACGACGTGTACTTGCAATGCCGAAAACACGATTTCAAAGACAATGTAGAAACCTCCATCACATAGCCAAAACCCTCCATCCCATCGCATACAGAAACCTCCATCCATAGCCAAAACCCTCCATCCCATCGCATACAGAAACCTCCATCCATAGCCAAAACCCTCCATCCCATCACATACAGAAACCTCCGTCGCATAGCAGAAACCGATATCACATAGAAAAAAACCTCCATTACATAGCAGAAACCTCCATCACATACAAGAAACCTCCATCACATAGCAGAAACGAACATCAAATAGCAGAAACCTTCATCAAATAGCAGAAACCGATATCACATAGCCAAAACCTCCATCACACATCACGTACAAGAAACCTCCATCACAAAGCAGAAGCTTCCATCACATCCAAGAAAATATGATCACATAGCAGAAACCAATGTAACAAAGCAGAAATTGACACTGCACAGCCGAAACGAAAACGACAGTGCTCAGAAATTGGTCTCGAAGTCACTGCAGCAGGATGTTTAAAGACAAAGAACTCACAAACGCAGAAGTCTATCGTAAAATCACGTCAACCACATACGCCACCCATGCAAGAATTCTCTGAGAAACTCAAGATTTTTCTTGAATAATCTTCACAGGTCCAGATCACCCACGCATGAACAACCTGCCAGCATGGTATCATGTCAGTCATGTATGAAAAAGCCAATCAGTGGAACGAGCAAAACACTTTACATCTGTTGCTGTAGTGATATATTTCCATGCACAATTCGCAAATGACATGCATTGCATCATATAATAAACACACATGTATGCAAGCAATGCACCCAACACTTCATGCACGAATTTCATGTCAGATTAAATATTAACTTTGAGTATGGCACAACAGAACAGAGAATTTAAAGAATACAGAAATTTCTGGGTCAAGAATAAAAAACTCAGGTTTGAGAATTATATGGAAACTTCAGGATAAAGAAAATCAAAGTTTCCGGATAAAGAATAAGGAATTTTGAGGATCGAGAATATGTAAATTTCACGATTGTGATTTCAAACAGAAAATTCAGGATTATCATTCAATATTTATATAAGAAATTTGTGCATTTTCATAGAATCATCACTTGTAAAGTACTAGCCACCATATACAATATCCTTAACACTAATTTCCTGTCATGCAAGAGCTATTTCTCTAACTCACAAGTCCCACATATTCAAACCAAAGCAAATATTTTGCAAAACAAACAAAATCAAACAATTGGAAGAAAAAGGGATTCAAAACAACATCAACATGAACAAAGACGTTATTGCACGAATAAGACAGGCAATTCATTTTTAATCCATATTATTTATAGTTAACACAAGTCTTTTAAAAACAATAACAGCTATCAGTTCTTTGCAGCTGAACTGAAAATAGCAATTCAGTGAAAGTTTCCGGTATGGAAACCATCATACAAGCATAGGCGTATGGGACATTTCGGCAGCGGGGGGGCAAAAAAAGTTTTTTGCCCGAAAAATCTGATGACCTTGCCCAAAATTTTCTTAGGGTTCAAAATTTTCTTAGGCTTTTCCCGTCCGAAAAATCTGACGACTTTTTCCCCCCTGCGTGCCCGAAAAATTCCTCCCGTAACTGTTTTGCCGGAAAAAAAAATCCGAAATTTTTTTCCCGACCATGCCTCTTTTGCCCGAAAAACACATTTGCCCGAAATTTGGGGGGCATTTGCCCCCTCTGGACCCCCGCCTCGTACGCCTATGCATACAAGGGTTCAAATCCGGTTGATTTGAAGCGTGAAAGTTCATTTGAAAAGTTGAAAGTGTTTCCTTCAAGGAAACTTGACCACCATTCCATAGCCCTGCCTGTGTCAAAGCCAGTTAGTTTAAAAGATTCACCCATGGGGGAAAATCGCAATTGCGAACTCCAAATTGCCACAGCATTGCTCTAAAGACATGCACAACACGGCAGCTCTTATTCGCAAGTGTTGCGTTAAGTCCAAGAGGTTTTCCATGATAACAGGCATGAGATTCAAGAAATACTGGAACATGTTATGGCCACATTGACCACAGTCTCCATAAGCTATGCCTGACCCCAAGATACCACCATATCTCACTAAATTACCTGCTCCATGCAATAAAATTTCAAGCATTTTTCCAACATGTGCAAATCTGCCCAAGACACCACAAGCAAAACTAAAGAACACTTACATGCTTTCAATATAAGTGTGGGCTGGTTTAGGTGATCCTGGGGTACAAGTCATTCTAATTAACGTGAAGCAATGTCACGCCCCAAAGGCATTATCGTGACACATCTTTTGGTCGGCGTGTCTTGCAAGAACTGCATGGTAGTGCTAAATGTTAACTTTCATCATCACTCCCTTAACTTTACTCTGAAAAATTCATTTAAATTTACACCAGACCCATTGCTGTTTCAAACACATACAAAAATATTATTTACATGGAAGAAATTACATGATAGACACAATGGCCAGAAATAAGCAATTAAGACCAATCAACTGTTTTGAATAATAAACTAAAAAAACTTCAAATAAATCAACTAAAGCATTAAGCAGATACAGCCAGAATAATATCTGGACTGAAACAATACTCAACAATAGACTTTAAAAAACTAGGTAACGATAGACTCAAACAATAGCTAACAATAGGGACAGACACTAGCTAACAACACACTCAAACAATAGCCAACAATAGACTCAAACAATAGATAACAATCGACTTAAACACATAGTTTACATGTTATCGTAATAATTAAAATTCAATGACAACCCTGAGTTGAATGAAATTTCAGACGTCACACAAACAAATTCTGATCTGTAGACGTCTATTTACCTCATTTAAATTAACTTGTGCACCTACGCGTTAAACATCCGCGTCAGTTGTGACGTTAAACTAACCGTTGATTGTGAAACTGGTTCCCTGTTGGGCTCGTTGTTTGGATGCCTGGCTTCAGGAGGCACCACCACCACGGCTGCAGCCACCGGCGGTTGTGTGTGCTGCAATGGCTAACAGAACCAGACAAAACAGAACGTTTCTTCTTCTCATTACATTTCGTACGCAATACAACATGATTACAAAACTGTAGACTTACGTAAAGTCAAGATATTCTTGCCTTAAAGCTTTAATTCAACTAGATAATCTGTCAGCATTCTTCATTTTGGAAATGCTTTTGCGGTGTTTTGTATCAAATTAGTAATTATGTATTGTGTGGCACGGTGGTGTAGTGGGTATGTCCGATGTCTTGCAGCCAGAGGGTTGCAGGTTCGAATCACCTTGAGCATGCCGCTGTGTAGGGATATTGAGCAAGTCCTTCACTCACAATTGCTCGAACACTTCAGTGTGAAACTCCGATGCAGTGTCCGCGCTGTAGTCAGGAGCGTGGCTGAGTAGCGTGCTTGAAGTGGCACTACAGAAATTATGACAAATAAATTTTAAAAAATACACAACTATTTTCATGAGCTTCCATTCCTCTACATATAGACTTCTAACACAGGGAAGATATAGGGTTCTTGCATTAGGACTTTCAATCGGCATAGATTCTTCGCATTAAGAGTAACACCAATCTCTAAAAGATTAGTAATCAGTAATAATAATGAGAAAGCTTCCAACCACCTTTGGTACATAGCTCTTCGGCGGAGGAAAAGGACTTGGCGATTGATCTACGGCCATTGTCTGAAAGACAAAGACACAATGACGTATACAATACAGCCACGACAAAAGATGCTATCTAGAGCTATGTAGTGATTATCAATCATTCAGACCGCATGGACAGCAAATAAATAGCAATAATTAACAACAAACTTGACAATTAATTTATGCTCCAGAAAAAAACTTCTTAAGATGTGGAAATTATCTGAAATACCTTGAGCTACTGATCATCTTTGGCAAAAAATTCTTATCATTGTTATCAATTATTGTTATTGGTATTATTTTGTAAATTTTAATTGCCAAGGTAAACATGATCTCTCAGCAACTTCAACATTATTTATCAAAGATAATAAATTAACTAACTGAATCGTTGCTACGATTTTTAATCGATTGCTTACGAATCCATGGCACTTAAATCCCTATATATTATTATTATTATCATCAACATTATTAAAACCATTCTCCTTGATGGTGGTCAGGTGCTGTCAGGTCAGGAGAGCCTCTGAGAGTTTCTCTTAAAGTGGAACTATATAAAAATACATGATTACAATTTTCCATAAAACATAAACATATGGTTCGACGAGCGAGACGACAGATAGACTGACGTTTGGGGAACCCGGTAATCTTCCGTTGGGCGTATTCGAACGAATCGTGTTCCACGTCCAATCACCGTCGGGTGACGCCTCCTCAGAATCGTCCGGTCTACTATTGAAACATTCACGCACAAACATCCACACACATCAACAATCAATTTTATCAACAATCCGGTTGACAGACCGCAACCGGTTACAGTGTACAATTATGCAGTTTAAACAATTCACAGGAATGGAGATCACAGAATATACAAATCTTAACTATACTACTGAGCAGACAGCCTGCAATACATGGCGCTAATACCAGCCTACAAAGCAAATCCGCCCAACGCGGGCTCGAACTCGCTACCTCTCGCACTCTACGCCAGCGTGTTATCCACTACTCTACCGCCCACCCTCATATATATATATATATATAGCTACAGCCATAACTGCATGCACATCCATCCATTTAAGGAACCTGATATAGCACCCCTTCAAGAAACTACTCAGAGGTGCTCCCAACCCAACTAAAGCAGCTAAAATAAGACTTTCGGCACAACTATTAAAATGCGGGTGTACTATCCCTGGCTGGGCACTGTTGGTGGTTCGTGAATTTTTAATGGGAGTCCATTTCAGATGGAGTGACCAGCAAGACCAGGCGCTGCCTAATTGAAGAACGAGCTCCGGTTGCACTATTTTGCTATACATGCCATGCTCAGGTCAACGTATAAAGACGAACAGTCCGCAAGACAGAGAGGCAGTCCATGGCGGATAAACAATTTGAAAAAAAGAGGTACAGTTTAAGAGAGTGAAATGACACACACGACAGGACAAAAATGGACAGGCAAAAGGAAGATAGTTCGAAAAAGTAGGTTCACCAACTGTGAAAGCGCATTTGCTAAAAACAGTCATTGTTTTAATGTAATGAAATTAGTACTGTAATTTCTGTAACAAGTGCCACTCACAGCTAAGGTAATTCAGTAGCGCTCCCAGTGCCAGAACCCAGAGAGGAGAAACAGGCTTCACGAAGTGAGAGGTATGTAGACAAGGATCTAGAAAGGACAGTTGAGGGAAGAGCATTCCATAGTGAGGGTCCAGTGATCGTGCATGACCAATAGTGATCCCGTCTCGTGAGACAAAGCAGTCAAACTGGTCCAGAAATGATGAGAAGATCCATAACGAGGAGAATGAACAAGATCCGGCGTTGTTTTGATCCGGCGTTGTTTTGGAGTGACCTTGTTGAATAGCGAAAATCTATGAAAGCAAGACGGACAGGCAGGTGCTGAATGCTTGATGATCCCTGTCAAGTCATCATTTCCCATTCATAAGACAACAGATATCAGGACCTAATTTTACTACATGATTTCTAAAGTTCTGCGTTCAGTGGCATTCAACGTGATGACTTACATGTCATCCTCCTCCTCATTATCATCCTCCGTATCTTTGTGCTCCATCTTCCACCGCTTGTACTTCTCGATGAGTTCCGTCAGGAAAGCCGTCTTCTTTGCTTTCGTGATGAATCGATGCCGAAGCAGATCTTTCGCCGACGGTCGCTGCCAGAACAAAGCATTGCGACATCGTTAGGACAATTGCAATTGTTATCACAGATTTGCATAATGACTCTCAAAGACAGACTCATAGTCACTCTCAAAGACGAACACATAATGACTCTCAAAGACAGACTCATAGTCACTCTCAAAGACGGACTCATAATGACTCTCAAAGACAGACTCATAATGACTCTCAAAGACGAACACATAATGACTCTCAAAGACAGACTCATAGTCACTCTCAAAGATGGACTCATAATGACTCTCAAAGACAGACTCATAGTCACTCTCAAAGACGGACTCATAATGACTCTCAAAGACAGACTCATAGTCACTCTCAAAGACGGACTCATAATGACTCTCAAAGACAGACTCATAGTCACTCTCAAAGATGGACTCATAATGACTCTCAAAGACAGACTCATAGTCACTCTCAAAGACGAACACATAATGACTCTCAAAGACAGACTCATAGTCACTCTCAAAGACGGACTCATAATGACTCTCAAAGACAGACTCATAGTAACTCTCAAAGACGGACTCATAATGACTCTCAAAGACAGACTCATAGTAACTCTCAAAGACGGACTCATAATGACTCTCAAAGACAGACTCATAGTCACTCTCAAAGACGGACTCATAATGACTCTCAAAGACAGACTCATAGTCACTCTCAAAGACGGACTCATAATGACTCTCAAAGACAGACTCATAGTCACTCTCAAAGATGGACTCATAATGACTCTCAAAGACAGACTCATAATCACTCTCAAAGACAGACTCATAATGACTCTCAAAGACAGACTCATAGTCACTCTCAAAGACGGACTCATAATGACTCTGAAAGACAGACTCATAGTCACTCTCAAAGACGGACTCATAATGACTCTCAAAGACAGACTCATAGTAACTCTCAAAGACGGACTCATAATGACTCTCAAAGACAGACTCATAGTAACTCTCAAAGACGGACTCATAATGACTCTCAAAGACAGACTCATAGTAACTCTCAAAGACGGACTCATAATGACTCTCAAAGACAGACTCATAGTCACTCTCAAAGACGGACTCATAATGACTCTCAAAGACAGACTCATAGTCACTCTCAAAGACGGACTCATAATGACTCTCAAAGACAGACTCATAGTCACTCTCAAAGATGGACTCATAATGACTCTCAAAGACAGACTCATAATCACTCTCAAAGACGGACTCATAATGACTCTCAAAGACAGACTCATAGTCACTCTCAAAGACGGACTCATAATGACTCTGAAAGACAGACTCATAGTCACTCTCAAAGACGGACTCATAATGACTCTCAAAGACAGACTCATAGTAACTCTCAAAGACGGACTCATAATGACTCTCAAAGACAGACTCATAGTCACTCTCAAAGATGGACTCATAATGACTCTCAAAGACAGACTCATAATCACTCTCAAAGACGGACTCATAATGACTCTCAAAGACAGCCACAATAGGCTGCCACATAATGACTCTCAAAGACAGACACATGATGACTCTCAAAGACGTACTAATCTGATGACAAAGCTGAACACAGTTCATGACTACGGTACTCAGCAAGTGACATCAGGACTATGGCTTCAAGCTTCCACTGACATAGTCACCTCATGAATACTTCACGACCATCATCTCTGATCTGCTCCCTGGTCATTCCATATTTGGCTGTAAGAATCTAACTTAGAAACAGGACAGAAACAGGCTCTGTGGGGAGAGGCAATTACGATCACAGCATGGCAAAAGCAGGGAATGAGGCAATCCAATTGAAAAGACATGTAAACACTCGGAACGGCAAAAATAGTTCTACATAAAGGTACAATCAAGTCACATTATAATTATATTGATGATTATGTAAGTTAGAGAGTCACATCATGTTACATCAGGATGGCACAGATTATACAAAGTCACATCACGTGACATCACATCACGACTACGTTAATTATGGAGAGTCACATAATGACTTCAAATGACATCACATTACAATTACGTGAATTAAGGAAAAAGTCACATAATGATACCATATGACATCACATCCAAATGTGTCTCACATTTTCCGGTTCCTTGTTCAAGCACAGATCTACGAATTCCTTGAAGAATCGGCTGAAGTCACCCGTAAGCTGTGGGGGGTTTGTCTTCGGGATCTGGAAGAGAACCCTCATCGGGTGGAGTTCGGCGTGTGGCGGTTCTCCCTTCGCCAGCTCTATGGCCGTGATGCCAAGACTCCAGATGTCGGCCTACAACACAGCGAAAATGATGGTCGCAAAACGCAGAACTAACTTTCAAAAGTAATTTTAATTCATTGCACGCAAGGATAATTATAAAGCTCAACATTGCATTGTGATATATCCAAAGCAGTGGTTCCCAAACTTCACTCGGTCAGGACCCATTTGTAAATATTGTGGTCGTCTCAAGAAGCACCATGTACTAAAATTAAATACCGTGTACTAAAATTTGCTTAGTAAATCAGCCTAAAAATATTCTGATTTACAGAACGCCATTTAAAATTTGCATAAAATTACCATATTCAAAACATTAAAATGAATTGTTCACCATTTATAACATGAATTTCTTGAAATTTAATACTAAATGATGAAAAATAAATAAATATTTCCCAACAAATATGGCGACTACTTGACAGATTTTGTTACACACTTTTGGGCTGTGACCCACAGTGTGGGAAACGCTGATCTAAAGTCCTGAGTGCATTTCAAGATCATTTAAAAATGCATCTTGAGTTAGATCTGCAAATTTTTTTTGCAATAACCTAGAATATTAAGTAGACTAACATAATTAGGTCCTAATAAAGCAACCTCGAGATAAAGTTCATGGAGTCCCTAGTGGGAGTGAGAATTGATGGTCCTTTAGGGCACATGGAGCAGCTTGAAGTCAAGGGCACAACCAACCACCAAATTCACAAAACTACACCAGCCACAGAGTCGAAAAATGGTCGCAAGTAAAAAAAGTCGAAGTTCATCTCACCTTGCAATCGTACGGCGTTTGTTTGATGACCTCAGGGGCCATCCAAAACGGGGTTCCAACAAACGTGCTCTTCTTGTTCAAGGTATTTGTCAGCTGGCCAGCCACACCAAAATCAGCGAGCTTCACGTCGCCCTTTTCCGAGAGAAGAACGTTGGCCGCTGAATAATAACAACGATATAAATTACGTCTTAAGCGAAACTGCATTGACGCTGTATATCATTGGCTGTACGTTTCCAATCTTGTACGCTACGGACTTGCCAGTAAAAAGCATATAAAAAGCACAGAAGATGAGCACTGGTCCCTTAAGCAGCATTGAGGCAGCAATCCTGATTAGTTTCGCTTTTGAAGTAAAGCCACAAAAAATGGTCGATTGCAATTACAATAGGTCACCTGGCTAGACCGAACTGGGTGATTCCGCGTCAATTCAACCAAATTTACAACCAAAATTGACATGACTGACTCAAATTAACCTGAAATTTGGCACAATTGTTGGGTCAGACAAGACATGTGTAACCCCACGAAAAATGTTTTTGGGGTCAATTACGCTCCGAGATACAGGCCGTCAAACTTTGACCCGAACTGCTCAACCACGTTCCTTTGGACGTCTGTATCTCAGCTTGTATGAGAGCTAGAAAGGTGTTCTTGGTGTCATTATTTAGCTCTTTTGATGACATATTTGAGTAGATTATTTATAACTATTTAAAAGTGTAACATAGTGACCATATTTGACAATTTAGCACTTTGACCTTGACATTGACCCCTTTGCGGATTTTGTTTAATCTGAAAAATTCACACTTATAGGCTGAAGGGTCTTGAACATCCTCTGACAAAAATCAGAATGGGATCTCTAATGGTTCTCTCGCTACAATTATTTTGTCTATAATTCCACTCAAAACTAGAGTTCAACATATGGGCGAATCCAATTTAATTTAAGCAGACTGGATATTGAAATTTGCACAGAATTATAGAAACTTAAATTGTTGCTTACAATTGAAATGCTGAATATTGTCGGCAGACCTATTCTGTACACCAGTTGTATTCACAATCGGCCAAATAGTTGGTCCAATTATTCGTATTCAGTCAAATACTGATAATCACCTAATTGGCACAGCCGTATACAAACACACACACACACATACATACAACCAGGATTAGAAGAGCAGTCACTGAGGTTTCATCGTCACCTTTAATATCTCGATGGAGTTTTCCCTCCGAGTGGAGGTAGTCGAGACCGCGGAGAATCTCTCGAAGGATGATGGCGATGTACTGCTCCTCGAAGACGCCGGCCTTCATCAGATCTAGCGCTGACCCACCACCGAGGTACTCCATGATGATCCACAACTTCGTATCCTGCACAACAATAACAAATGCTTTACAAGTATGTATATCAAATGAAATTAACGTGTCTTAAGTCAGATTTTTACTTTTTAAGTACAATGAACCGCCTTAAAGAGAAACATGTCATCTTTACAATGACACCAAAATTCATTACAATGACACCAAAATTCATTACAATGACACCAAAATTCTTTACAATGACACCAAAATTATCACTCTATTTCAATTCCAACTTATTTTATGGATAAAAGAACTACTTGCCATTGAAAAAGAATTTATACAATGGACATATGTCGGTAAATTGGAATGATCCCAGTGCTCTTGGACAAAATTTCAAGTCATGACTTGTACAAAATCATCAACTTAACACCCTTATTTATGCTACATTTTCGCACACTTTTGTGGGTTTTTGTGCAAAAAGAAACAATGTACCTGGTAATAAAGTCAAAGCCAAATAGAACTTTGAACATAACAGTGTTAAAAACCAGTACATCAGTGTCAAAAATTGACAACATATTGGTGTAAAAAAGTGACAACATATGTAATGGTGTCAAAAAGTGACAACATGCTGGTGCCAAAAAGTAACAACATAATGATGTCAAAAAGTGACAACACATTGGTGTCAAAAAGTGACAACACACTGGTGTCAAAACAGAAAAAACATATAAACATCAAAAATAAACTACATAATTTAATACGAGTGTCAAAAAGCATAACATACAGTTGGTGTCATAAAGAAACAACCTACGTAAGTGCCAAAAACAAACAACATACTACTGTCAAAAAGAACAACATAGTGGCATCAAAAAGAAACCTATTAGCGTCATAAAGAACCAACATGTTAGTGCCGTCACCTGTAGGTTCAACAACAAAATATGTTAAAGAATGAAACAGCAGATTCAACGTTGTTTACGACTGTTTATACCAATGACAGTTTCATTTACAACTCACAGGGTCAGCTCACATTAAAACATATTGAATGCCACACACACAGTGCCATTTACGAGCATCGAGTATCGCTTGAGTGAAACTTTGTAGCGATTCAAGTCACCTTTAAAAGTCAAAGCAAGCGGTGGGGGAAGGGGTAGTTCATTACAGCCAGTGACCCATTGACCTTTTACAGAGGAAGTTAACACTGCCTGCTCCTGATAATATCGTGCACGGCAAATGGACTGCCAACGACTCCTGCCATTGAAGCAATTCATCTGCTTTTTCCATTTGCAGGGCAAACCAAGCCTTCAAGCGGAGTGCTACGACACACTCTCACAGGCACCACCTAGTACAGGAGCTAAATAAATTAATATAGGATGGACCCATCAAAGCGAAGTTGTTGAGGACATGTTTTATGACGTCAGCTGCATGCTAACCAGGCCATGCGGAAAAAGTCGATATATATTGTGGATGTTTTAATGCAAAGTCATCTGTTGGGCAGTGCGTTGTGATACGTCGATACGAATGCATGGTGCGTTAAGTTTATAGCGTTGGGGACGTTTGTATACCAAGACAGGAGTGCATGAAAAGTCTATAGACCATACATGTCAAGTTCAGGTCAAGCTGAGAAAAGCCAGACACCTTTCGTTCCTCTCAATTACGGTATTGGTAGCAATAAAAACAAACGGAGTGGCATATGGTATTGTATATGACTAATGACCATTTCGAAAGCACTTTGCTCTGTCGCAGGAAGATGAGGAAAGACTGCAAGAGAGGAAGGTGGCGATAACCACGGGTGGAAGTCCATTTCGAAGAAAGAGACCTATGCAGGGAAAGCATCTGGATTGAGCCAAGGCAGTCCTGACGTGGGAACAAAGAGGTCAAGCCGATCAGAGGATCTAAGATGACACAGCAAACTGGCAGAGAGAGAACTTCTTCTTCTTCTTTTCGTGCTCTGCCCTTAGGCAGGTTCGAATGTTTGACGTCTCCAATCTTCTCTGTTCTGCGCTTTCATTTTCAGCTTCTGGTAGCCATCTTTCATCATCCAGTCTAACAGTTTTTGTCTTGGTCTGCCTCTCGTTCTTTTTCCATCCATTTTCCCCTCTATGATTGTTCGCAGCATCGAGTCTCCTCTGAGTGTGTGCCCGATCCATCTTCTTTGTCTTTCTCTAATTGTGTGTATCATCGCTCTCTTTTCTCCGACTCTTCTCAATACCTCCTCATTGCTGACATGATCCCTCCAGCTGATTCTTTCTATCCTTCTCCATAACCACATTTCAAATGCTTCAATTCTCTTGATGTCTTCCATTCGCATAGTCCATGTCTCTGATCCATATAACATCACACTCCATACTAAGGTTTTTATCATTTTCTTTTTCAGCTCCTTATTGATTCCTCTTCTCAGTAGCTCTTTCCTCTTTTCAAATGCATCTTTTCCTAGTACAATCCTTCGTTGTATTTCTCTGTGGCATCTAGCATCTTCCGTAATCGTACTGCCGAGATACGCAAATTCCTTGACTTGTTCTAATTCTTCTCCATCTATGAATATTTTAACTGCCTTCTGCTCTCCTTTGCTTATTCTCATAACCTTTGTTTTCTTTATGTTGATTTTCATTCCGTATTCTTTTGATGTTGTATTCAGCCGGTCCATCATTGTTTGTAACCCTTCCTGACTTTCTGCCATCATTGCTTGATCGTCTGCGAATCTTAATGCCCTGATCCACATTCCTCCCACTTTTATCCCTTCCTCTAGTTCTTCCAATGCCTCCTTGATTATCTCCTCTATATATATGTTGAACAGTAGCGGTGAAAGTGGGCATCCCTGTCTTACCCCCCTTCCTACCTTTCCTTGTTCAGAATATTCACCCTCTATCCTTATCTGTACTTTTTGTCCCATATACAGATTGCCTATCAGTCTTCTATCTCTCCAGTCCACGCCAACTCTTCTCAATGCCTTCATCAGTCTCTTCCAGTCCACTCTGTCGAACGCCTTTTCATAGTCTACAAAACATATGTATACATCCTTTCCTATTTCGCAACTTCTTTCTGTTATTACTCTCAGTGACCCAATTGCATCTCTAGTTCCCATGCCTTTCCTAAACCCGAACTGATCATCTCCTATCTCATGTATTGCATCTGTTTTTGCTTGTAACCTCTTTGTTAGGATTCTGATCAAAATCTTTGACGCATGTGTAATGAGACTGATAGTGCGGTGGTCCTCACATCTAGTTGCGTTTGGCTTCTTTTTGATTGGTACCATGATGGAATGTAGGTAGTCTTCCGGCCAAATTCCTGATGTGTATATCTCCTGGCATATTTTGATTATTTCCTTCATTGCTTTCTCATCCAGGCTCTTCAACATCTCAGCTGGTATATCATCATACCCTTCTGTTTTGTCATTTTTCAGTTCTTTTATCGCTGTTCTTGCTTCCTCTTCTAGCAGTTCCGGGCCAATATCTTCCTTTTCTTCCCCTATCTGCTCTTCTATATCCATTCTCCCTTCTTCTTCTGTTCCATTGGCGTTTTCATCCTTATATAGTTCCTCTATGTATTCTTTCCACCGATTTTTAACTTCTTAGAGAGAGAACAAAGCATGAGATCACAAAAGATACCTCGGAGAAAGACACAACTGAAACTTAAGGACCAGAATCAGAATTTTAAATGGTATACAGACATATCTATAGGCAGAGTCAGTTAGGGGGTTTATGGTAATGGTCGACACCATAACACGAAGAGCCTACGAATGGAAGATTGCTTCCTACAACCCTCCCTAAGGTCGACAGAGTCTTCCATTCAGCATCAAGGGCGGATACAGAAATTTTCGAGGAAGGGGGCCAAAATTTAGGGTCTTGTTGGTCGGACAGGGGAAAAATTTCGTTGACTCTGAAAAAACTGATGACCTTTTTTTAGTCATTCGTCCAATTTTCTGGGATAAGATACCATTTCAACCACCAAAAAAGTTGACGACCTTTTTTTTTTAAGTCGTCATCCGTAGTCGAGAGTAATGGTAGATCAAACGGGGGAGGGGGAACATCCCATGCGACTTTGTAATAGGGAGCCTGATGTCCTGCTTTTCTCTCTTGCTGCATTTATTTAATGGCTTGTTGAAACCAAATGGGGGGGCCACGTCCCATGCAATTTTTAAATGGGGGGGCCATGGCCGGATTGGCCCCCCCTGGATCCGCCCCTGTTCGGCATATGGCATTGACAAAATCAATAGTATGACGTGATGGATGCCCTGCATGGCTGCCAACAGTTAAATTCGACTCCTGTAATAACTTGTGATCATCCGTCATACCATGACTCGTAATCATTCTGCGTTGTGTCAGTTTGAAATTAAAAACCGAATATTATTATTATTAGTGAAGCTGTTCACCCACAAATAAAGCGATTACCTTGAGATAGGAGCCGAAGTATTTCGTGACGTATGGACTGTCGCACTGTGAGAGGACCATGATTTCCTGCTGAATGTCTTCGATTTCATCCTCTGCCTCCTCAAGGTCGATGATTTTGATGGCGATGACTTGCTGCGTTCGTTTGTCGATTCCTTTGAACACCTCACCGAACGATCCCTTTCCGATTCGCTCCTGACGAGTGAATATCGCCTCCGGATCAACCCTCGCCTGGAAAAAAGAAAATAAACAGTAATACCATCACTTGCAAAAAAAATATATTCATTCACTAATTCCATGGACTTATATAGCGTCTCTTCAAGAAATCTACTAACAGTAGCGCTGCCAGCCAAGTCACCCCAAAAGAAAAAAATACAAGCTAAATATCAGTAAATGCTCTTTCAGTTATAGCAGTAGACCTACACCTATCCATGACAATAAGATTTAATAAACTCGGGAGATGTATTGTATACCATTAAGTACTCTGGTTTTACCGTTTGATTTCCAACGATGTGTATTAGAGTGAGCTTGTGGCTTAGGTTTTGGTAATACTATTACGGTCTTGTTTGTGGTGATGTACACTGATGTTGCCAGGCAACACCGAGTTTTCTCACACCTGTGTCGCGCCATCCATCTGGAATGAGTTCCCTTCAAAACCACCGTTATTACATCTGACCAATCAAACTTTATTTCATAAATCTCTCAAACTTAATTCATCAGCAGCAGCAGCACCATGGTCTCAACGCCCATAAGTGTCTGATGCCATCTTCACTACACCCTTCCATCATCCTCTGTCCATTGCGATGTGGCTCAGCTCTTGGAGCAATGCTTACAAATGACTAAGTCTTAAGTGATCATAAACTAAAAGCAACTAACACTGTGGCTGAGGATCGGACATGTTGGAGAAAGTTAATCAACTTGTTGTGCGATGCTCCCATTGGTGGAGTAGGTGACGAATGATAATGATGATGAAGTGATCTTAACTAACATCTGTACTGAAACGCAATATTACTCGTACTGCTACCATGAAGAATCGAGTCTTTTCTGTGGTTGGCCCAGTGGTCTGGAATGGCCTTCCTTTAGAGCTACGCCTACACCCTGGGACTCTACCAGGATCCTTTCTTACCAAACTTAACACTGTTATTTTTAGGTGCGCTGGAGTCGGGGGCACCTCCGAGTAGTTCATTCTTGAAGGGGTGCTATATAAATTTCCGAATGAATGAATTAAATGCAGCCATTTTGAACAGATCCCAATTTCACCAAGTGGCCATGTACCACTACACAACTGCAAAAACATCAGTAGCGCAAAAGTTACCAAAATGGCCAATTAAGACCTCATACCGAATGGCTGTAGGAGCTTTCAAGCTACAATAACTGTAAATTCCAATTTATCAAGAGGCCTTTAAATAGTACAAAGCTAAACATGATGCTAATCTTAAAAGCAAACGACTTGAACTGCCAACAGATTAGAGCCAATTGAGATATCTATATAGGGAATAACTGTCTCGTAATTATCTATCACCAGCGAAAGTCCATGCCGAGGGTAATAATGCTCTTTGGAATGCCAGTTTCCTAGATCCTGCTGAGCCCAAAACTGCCCCATCTTCAGTCCCCTCCATCCATGCCCCCATCCGTGTCTCCTCCTCCTTCTCCTCTCTTTTCTACCTTATATATCTAAAATGTATGTCAACAATTGCATTAAATTTTTAATAGCTAACTATTCAAAAATTTTAATCTAATTAATAGTCAATTGTGATTAAATATATTCAATATGTAATTTGACACATACAAACTTGAATATATATGGTATATGTGTCAATTCAAGTGTATCTTTCTGCTACATTTAGGTAGCATCTTACTTTGTAACCGCATTCACATAGATCACGTACATATGACATTGTATGTACATACCACATAACATGTAGGTATATTATATGCATTTGTCTTTGTACCTGTATGTAAACAGGTATTTATCTTTGTCCTGGTAGGTATGTGCATAATGCATATGTTTGCATGAATGTGTGTATGCATACAATGCACATACTTGTGATAGCATTAAATACAGTAATTCTATGAAGTACTACCACTCCAAATCTGCAAGTGCGTCTGAAGAGTTCTCATTCACCAACTTAATATGCCTCTTCCATTACTTCTTCCACATTCGACCACCTGTTAAGCTGTCTCGTCCCATTGAAGTGGCAGAACACAACGAAGTAAACACTTTCGACGGCAACACTTGATGACAATGATGCTGCATGGTAGCTTTCGTTATAGTTCCGGGGAAACTGGACCACGTTAAAAACTCGAGAGCTTAATATTATGGTATCCAGGGCACAAATGGATGGTGAGCACACAGGTGTGTAACGTATCACATGAAAAACACGTGTGTCTGCTAATATAATATTGCTACGTTTTCTTTGTCTTATTAATCATCTCTAAGAACAATGAGAAGTTCAGATCTCTAAGAACAATGAGAAGTTCAGAGTCACGGAGTATTGTTACTTTGTGAGCAACTTGTAAGACATCATAGAAAGAGTCCAGATACATGCTGATATACATATATACGGTATCATAGAACAACTGTATTTGAGGCAATACAAATACAATACACATCTGATACAGTACAATCGCATTTGATACAATACAACAATATTTGCTACAATACAGAGCTGCTGTATTTTATAACAAAATATTTGCTATAAAAGAACTCTATTTGATACAATACAATAATAATTGATACATTACAACTGTATTTGACACAATACAATAATACTGGACACAATACAACTGTATTTGATACAATGCAATAATGTAACGCCCGCCCCTATCGGCCTCCCCGGAGTCGCCACTTCCGGATCCTCGCTCGATATGGCCGCGTGCTGCTGTGGACGAGCTCTAGAGATAGAGGGAGGACAGGATGAGGTGACTTCTGGGTTCGATTCCCAACCCAGGAAAGGCGGCCAGTCTTTTCGACTACCGTACTCCCTATATGAAATTGGCGGCCTACCAGCCAATCTATCACTTCTCCGCAATATACCAGGTTGCGTGAAATCTTTAGGCCTAGCACCCAAAGTTTCCTCCAGGCCGATGGTCGAGTGGTATGGCGCGTCCGCAGTGGTAATAGCGGTGAGGTAACCAGGGTTCAAATCCACAGCAGGCTTGGGTACCGGCGATGCCTCTAGCCTTTCCAATCGTGATACAACTTCCGTCAGCGCTTCCCTGACGTTATCTCTTACAGCCGAGATCTCCTCTCTTACATTCGATTGCACTGAGGAAATAGCATCGCCAACATTGGATTGCACGGCCAGGACATTAAGCTCCACCGTAGCAATCGCCTCTTGCGTCTCTCTGGCATTCAGTTGCAAAGACGACTGTATAGAAGTCATAGCATCATGAGTTGACTTAGCATGCGCTTGCATAGCCTCTTGTGAAGACTTAGCGTTAGTCTGTATTGCTTCATGAGTGGACCTAGCATTAGTTTGTATTGCTTCATGAGTGGACCTAGCATTAGTTTGTATTGCCTCGAGCAATATCTCCATAGAAGAAGGGGGCCTAGAAGGCTGAGCGGGAGTGACTGGCCTAGACTCCTCCATAGCGCTATAGAAATGACTCCTATCTTTATAGCTCACGGTCAATATCGCTAGCAGTGAACGAAGTAGTTATTCTTATTAACAAATCAAGCATTCAATCCACATCCGTCACGTTCAAAGCCATCAATAATCAAAGTCAGAAGTTTAATTAATATTTCTTATTATTCCCAATCAATTGAATCTTCAATTGACATCAATTATGTTCAAAGCAATCAAACATAAAAGTCAGTAAGTTCAATTATCAGTTCCTATCCTTTGTAAAGACATTCAATGAAAATCAAATGTAACAATTCAATGCAAACACCTATCAACCGGAGTATGCCTAAATTAAATCCCAATTGACTCTCAAGTCCCACAGCCAATTTCAGTTCAGCCCAGAATGTCTTAATAACCGATCGTATTAATTCCCCAATAAAGCGTACCTTATGTCCGAAGACAAGGGACAAAGCCGATCGTGTGCGAAGAACAGCGACGAAGACGATATCCAAGAGATGCGACGACACACACAGAAAGGCGTCGAGTTTGAAACGCCCGAAAAGATCAGCTAAATCCGATGCTGATTTCTCGCAATGAACAACACTTTCGGCTATTTATCCAAGCCGTTTGAGAAAGACGCCCTTAGGCAACCATACGAGCAACCGCTTCGCAACACAATTCCGACGAACGAGAGCAGAGCGCTGACGATTCGAAGCCCACGATAAATCACTCCGTGTGACAGGGCGAAGAGAGGCCTTGAATTAGTAATCCAGGAATATATCCGAAGCGAGAGCGAAGACAAAACTTGCAGCGACGCTGATGTATTTCTCGCAACAAACAAACTCTTTTATTTAATCGACTCCATGTCGAGAGAGAATGAATCGCCGACAGAATCCGTGTATGCGCAACTAGTGCAAGCAGGCGCTTATCCTGGCCATGCTTCACCAACTTGATCGAGCCTAAAACTACCAACCGCCGCAATACATCCGACCGCCCTGAGATCCTGTGCGCAACTGAGCCTCTCAGCGTTGCGCTGCTCTTTTATTACTGCCTGACAAGGAGAGCGTCCCCCTTTCTGCGCATGACCAGCAAGCGAGCCGCGCGCGCAAACCCAGCAGCAACGCAGCTGTTTCAAGGCGGCAAGAATCAGCTGCCACGTGCGTCCTCTCCTGTGTATCTCTGCGTCTGTCTGTAGCTCACTATCTTTCTCCTTCTATCTCTCCTTCTGAAAGGCGCCATCTGCCGCTGATCACGTAGGCATCAAATGCACCAGTTCAACCTTGAGAAAACACACGTACACAGACCCACACGCCAACGGTGTTTCCTTCTCAATCCGTGTCCCTGCCTGTGCTTGTCTGGCTGGCTGTATTCCTCGCTCACTCTGATCATCAGACCACCTCAGAGAGCGTGCGAAAGTTTAATTACCCTCATCGACTGCAAGCGGCGCGGCCTTTGAAGACGGCCGAGGCGTCGATTGCCTTATCGTGGGAATATACGCGAATCGGAGACGCAGCTGCAGCGGCTACGTCAGCGGTCGCTGTGACCCGTGTCAAGCGCAAATCAACATTAAAATCTAGGTCACACAAGGCAGCTCAAAAATACAGAAATAAAACAAATATATCAGATCCCTGAAACCCCATAATCGATCTAAAATTAAATAAAATAATATTAGCGACCCGTAGCGTAGTTATACGATCGCTACACTATTCTCGGCCCTCCCTGATTTCAGGATCCTTTTAATTGGAAAAATGGATCCTGAAATGTTAGTAAGGCCATACTCCAATTTTTACATCAAGGATTCAAATGCAAGAATTAAGAAAATATATGCGATGAACAGTCCTCAACGTAAGCATCACAAAGTTCACATTTTAGCGTTAAATGTCAGTTCAAGCGAAAGAAACATTTATTATTATTATAATTATATAGCTCCATCGCTAATAGTTCAGTAAAGCTCAAAAGCAATTCTATATATTGGTCTCCTTGAGTTTAGTTAAGCACAAAGTCCTCCACGGCAAGCATTGACTTAAGAACCCACGGGACAGCCACAAAAACCACTAGACCTTCGTTACCTTTACAACAGGTCATCTGATTAATAGGCCACCCATGGCATTCATCATCGATTCATCGAGACTCCTTTAGGCATTTCACTGTAGGCAAACGTCTACATTTAAAGACTCATCTAAGCAGTTAAACCTAAGTCTCTAATCCCATTAACAACGGTGCTATCATAGCAAATTACCTGAGACTACACACACAGCTTAAGTCTCCAAAGGCCAATGCTCATTATAACTATCCGTAGGCTCCCCATCAAAGCTTACCGTAAGAGACCAAGCCTAACTTCAGCTTAATAAGCCGCTCCCTTCCCAACATCTTTCAGTAGGCCTACTTAATTATTAAAAATGCAACCGATTATGCACAGAATTAAAATAGGCCATTTAAACATAGGCTAACGTAACATATTATTGCAATTAACGTTACAAAACAGTCACATTGTATAATCGTAAAAATCCTAGGCCTAAAAGGATTATCATGATTTTAATATGAGATCTTAGTCTAAAGCGCACATCAACAGTTAGGCCACTTTAGTCTACTATAAATCCTTAGCATCATTGCATGGCATCTATGCCTATCATCCTTTCTTCGTTCTATTACTGCATGCATCAGACCACACACGCGTCAGCGCCTGGGAAAATCATCGATAATTAAAATCGCCGCTTTGATGCGTCGACTCCGTGTCTCTATTCCCCCCCGCCATGCATCTACAGCGTGCGTCTAACACCGTGGGAGTTAGGCAACAAAACATGATCCTTATACATGTAGGTCAAAGTGCATCGTACGACTAAGGTCGCGCTGTTTTGCACAAAATAAAATAAGACCTCAAATAAATCCTTTCAGAATTAGGTCAACCGTTAATCTAATCTATAGCTTAATCTTTACCATGCTGATCATAGCAGTAAATTTTACATTACAATTCTAGTCAGACTGCAGATTAAATGCAACATTATATTACAACTAGGACAGACGTTCCGAACTTCTTTCGTCTGCAATAATTAAGCACAGAACTTCAGCCGTTAATCGTCGGCGTTCTAATGCGTCGCTCTCAGACTACGCCTCCGCTCTTCCCCCGCTATCTACAATTGATCTGTAGAAGCGTGGAAAACTGCGAGGCTACCCATCAACAAGATCAAAATTAGGCCTATTGAACGGACTTAACAATTATTAATCTAAACAGCCCACTAGTTTACACAGGACCGATAATAATATTAAATCCAACGCCACCAAATCATTTAGGCCAGCCTAATTTCTCGCACAGACAGAACTCCTTATTATTTTATGCCTAGTTCTAATTAATATCATCAGGCCTCGCAGTTTAACCATACAATTCCCTTGCAGGCGGGAATGAGGCAAAACCGCAAAACTATTGCAAAAATTACACAGCATAACTAAATTATCGCTTATTCCTCCGCGTTGGGCTATTAAAACAAGTAGGCCTATCATCCTAATTGATATAAAATGCCGAAATTTGTCTTCAAATCCTCAGAATTATATGGGCTCATCACGGCAAACTATATATATATATAGGCCTAATCCCGACAGATTGCAGTTAAGCGCAATATGGGCCTTAAAGCATTCATTCAGCGCCTCTTTAAATCATCAGTTATGCATCCATACAATTATATATATATGCGATGACAATAGTTACGCATATAAAAACTCTATACACAGAAATTAGGAGCATTAAACTTTAACTGTGCAAATCTCTTAAAATTATTTTTCATAAATCAGATTATAGATAAAGCGGAATATAGGCCTAATGCAAATATCCCCTCCGAGCATTAACTCAGAAGCATATAGGCCTACTATTTCACCGCAGGTCATAATATCACATAATCACCTCATCCTGGCTAATTCCACTGCAAGTCTAAGTTCAAGGTCACATAATCGTCATCAATGGCCTTAACTAAAATAGGCAACCTTATATATACATCAACAGGTAAAACCAATATTTATATAGCGCAATGCAGGCAATGACAGTCCAGTTTTCTGTCTACAGCAGAGGCAATAATGAAATCGTCCATCGCTTCATTGCAAATGCAATACAATACTAATCTATATCACCATTGCAAACATTAATCAGACAGTCGGCAATGCAATACAAATATTAATACTATGCACAATATATAATGCAAGAAAACAGTTATTTACACCGTAAAACACACATGTAAAGCCTTCCACATGTAAATCAAAAATGTATTCATCAAAATCAAAATAAAACAGTGTTACAGAAGCTTCCTGCATTCATAATGGCCGCAAATTAAGCGGTCATTAGGAACAGTACCTGGCCGGCCTCGTAATGGTACGGCGGGGTCTTGACAGTTCCACAGGGGCGTCGTTAGTATCCTCAGTCCCCGGAAACTCGATTGGTTCCTGCGGTTGTAGGTCGGGTTCGGTCCAACCTGACGGAGGTTCACCCAGGTACGGCTTTAATTTGTCGACGTACACCAGCAGCGCTTGTGATCTGGCGGACTTCTGGATCCGGAACAAGACCGGACTCACTTGCTCCATGATACGGTAAGGACCACAGAACCACTTAGCCCATTTATCCTTGATCCGAGTGTACTTCCGGGGATAGTAATAGTACACCCACTGTCCTTTCGTGAACGACGGCTTTTTGACTCGTAGATCATACCGGAAAGCACGGCGGACGGCCTGTTTTTGCATGCATTCCCGAGCCAACTGGAACACGTCTCGCATTTCCTCCGTTCTTTTCTGGATGTAATCGTTCACCGACAGCTGGGCATTGTTCTGGTTACAATCCCCAAGTACCAGATCGATTGGGAGGCACGTCTCTCTTCCAAGGAAAAGTTTGTTCGGCGTGAACCCCGTGCTTTCGTGTTGACTGGCCCGGTACGCTCCCATAATCCAGGGCAGGTGAATGTCCCAGTCTTTCTGATTCTGTGCGACGACTTTGCCGAGCATGGAATTTAGGGTTCGATGTAGTCGTTCCACCGTTCCATTCGTGCTCGGTTTATAAGGTGACGTCCTGATTTTGTCAATTTGCATCAAGCGGCATAGATCTCGGAACAAGGCGGCCTCGAAACAGGGGCCCTGGTCGGTCAGGAGCTGTTTAGGGCAGCCGAATCTAGGGATCCACTGGTCCATCAACATCCGGGCCACGGTCGCGGCTTCCTGGTTGCGAATAGGATAGGCCTCCGCCCAACGGCTGTAATGATCAATCACGGTCATGATATAATGATATCCACGACTGGATACAGGATGTGGTCCGGTTATGTCGACGCCAAGACATTCCATTGGTTCACCGACGGCCATATCCTGGAGTGGTCCTTGCCTGGGTGGTTTCCCTCTGATGTACCGGGCGCAGCTGTCACATCGTTTCAGTTGCTGGTATACTTGTTCTCCCCAGCCCGGCCAGTAGGCTCGCTGTCGTACTTGTGCCGCGGTTCGTCGGACACCCAAATGCCCTCCGGACATCCCCTCATGTGCAAGACGGATGATGATTTCTCGTCGCCCGACCGGAGGTATCAACTGGTAGCGAACAGGCTCACCGTCAGAGTTCAGCCAAGTTCGATACAATAGTCCATTTCTAACGGTTAACTGAGGCCATTGATGAATCAAGGTTTTAGTCATCGCACTGCAACTCCGTGTCTTCTCTCCGGTTGGCATTTCAGTTGATTTCGTCATCCATTGCAAAATCCAGTTTAGATCCGGATCTTGCCGTTGTTCTTCTGCTAAGACCACCGGATCCCAATCCGTCATTTCAGTCGAGGCAGGCTGAGATGGTTGGCGTCGTTCTTGGATGACGTTGACTTGGTTTGGCCTTCGAGACAGCGCATCAGCATTTTGGTGCGCGGCACCGGACCGATGTTGTATGTCAAATTCAAATTCCTCCATGACTGAGAGCCACCGTGCCTGCTGTCCAATAGGCAATGGTGTCTTGCGGAGCCATTGGAGCGCTGAGTGGTCCGTTCGTAGGATAAATTTCCGTCCAAGAAGATATGGTCTGAACGCTTTGAGAAAGTTGATTACCGCCAGCAATTCCCTCCTTGTCACGTCATAATTTTGTTCCGCCACAGAACACACTCTGCTCCCGTAACAGATGACCCTTTCTTGCGATTCCTGCATCTGAGATAAGACCGCCCCAATAGACTCCCCGGATGCATCCGTATCCAGTATGTACATCCCAGTATCGTTGGGAAGCGCCAAGATGGGGGATTCTGTTAAGCAGTTCTTTAGCTTTTGGAACGCGTTTTCACATGGACCAGACCAGTCAAACTTGTATCCCTTCTTAGTCATTTGGTGCAGTGGCCGGGCTATTTGAGCGAAACTCGGTACGAACTTGCGATAGTAGGAACATAAACCCAGAAATGCTCGAACATCCTTGACTTTCCGCGGCGTGGGCCAGTCACGGACGGCTTGAATCTTCTCCGGGTCTGTAGTTACTCCGTGTTCGCTGACCACGTGACCTAGGAACAACACCTTTTTCTGTAGTAGTTTGCACTTGGATGGCTTCAGTTTTAGATTAACTCCCTCCAGGCGAACGAGAACTTGCTCCAATCGAATCAAATGGGTTTCCAGATCGCTGGCGAAGACGATGATATCGTCAAGATAGATTAAACAGATCTCGAAGTTTAACCCCGCCATGACCAGATTCATCATCCGGCCAAACGAAGCCGGAGAATTGCAGAGCCCGAACGGAAGTACTTTGAATTGAAAACTTCCGCGTCGGGTGACGAAGGCAGTCTTGTGTTTATCCCTTGGATGAACAGCCAACTGATGATAACCGGCCCGGAGATCGAAGGTACTGAACCATCTCGCTCCGCCGAGGGCGTCCAGGCTCTCGCTGATCAGCGGAAGCGGGTAGGCGTCCTTGCGCGTCTTGGCGTTCACCGCTCTATAGTCGACACAAAAGCGAGGGGTCCCGTCTCGTTTCTGGACCATGACAACGTTGCTTGCCCAAGGCGACAGTGACGGTTCGATCAGTCCTTGATCCAACATAACCTGCACTTGTTCGTCTATGACAGGGAGTAGCGAAAGCGGTTGTCGTCGCAGCGGCTGTCGAACGGGTGTTTCGCTACCCGTGTCGATCTCATGTCGTAGAATGTCGGTGAATCCCAGATCCCATTCACCAAGAGAAAAGGCGGCGCGACGATCCATCAGGATTTCACGTAGTCTCTGTTGTACCTCAAGGGGAACGTCTTCAGCGATGTTCGACCATAACGGCCTCAGAATTACCTCCGCATCTTGTGAGTTGGCATGGTCCTTGTCTTCCCTCACCATGGCGCAGCCTGCAGCGGGCCTGCTGTCCTGGTCAGCTCCGGCTACTGTCACTTCTTCCAGGGCACATTGCATTCCTTTCGACAATTTAATCATCTTGTGGGTCGGATTCAACACTCTGATTGTCAGGTCGATCGCCCGTTCCGGTAGAAGCGTTCCGGCGATTACGAGTCCAGATGCCAACACGTGTGGCGGCGTCGCCCATTGAGTTTTGGTCGGTCTCAGGTCTGGAAGTATGGCATACACCTCGACGTCCACTTCCGACAGTGCGGGAACATTCACGTGCTGCGCGGCGGCTATCCTTCGACAAATTCCCCTCCGGTCTTGACTTACCAAAGGAAATGAGCGGCCTTGTAGTACTATCGTTTTATCCGGAATGCTTAGATGAGCCCGTTGTTCTGTCAACCACCCGAGTCCAAGAATCAACTCACTGACTTGAGCCGTTACTAAACAGGGAACATCGAACTTGCAGTCGGCTGCACGACATCGAAGGACTGTCTCTCCAAGTACCTCTATAGCTGTACCATTTGCCGCGGTTAGCAGTTGTTTCGACGCCGTCATATTTTTCCGTCTCACCAGGGATGCAGGTACCAGTGACATTTCACTTCCGGTATCTACCAAGGCCAACACGTCCTTACCATGGATCTTCAGAGCCAAATACGCATTCGTGCTGCCTTGTACATGGTAAACATTTGCCGGTCCATTCAGAACCTCATTGGCTTCTGCTTCGGCCGCTTGTCGCTGGGGACAATTGCGCACCAGGTGGTCGGTTGCTGAACACTCATAGCATCGCCGCACATCAGTTCTTGCTTCCGTTTCCATCTCCATACGTGGTCGACGCCTACAGTTCGCCCTCAAATGTCCGAACTGATGACACAGGTAACATCGCGGAGCTCCCTGTCCATAACCTCCATTGGTGTTTGATCCTTCATTTCTAGCTGATTCATTCTGACCTCTTCCAGGTCCACGATTGTTGTATCTGGGTTGTGGCGCCGACACTGGTTGTCGCTCCTTCTTCTCTAGTCGCTCCATTTGTCTCCTCATTCGCTCCATCTGCCGTTCCAGATCCTTTACTTTCGAATCTTCTTCCTCTGTAATCGCGTTGATTCGTCCATGTCGTCGGTCTTGTTGTTCATGGCCGCCGGCTTCCGCTTTCTGGTAGCCGTCCAATCGCATCGCTACCTTGTAGGCTTCGTCGAGGGATTTCGGTTCTCGCTCTCGGATTTTCAGAGCAAGCGTTCTATCTCTCAGGGCATCCAAGAATGCCCGAACAGCAATAGCTTCGCTGTGAGCTGTCGAGGAACCCGGATAAGCGCGCGTGGAGAGACGTCGGATGTCGTCCACCAGGACGCCCATATCCTCGTCGACTTTCTGTTTCCTGGTGCTTAGCTGCGTTTGGAACAGGGCTTGTTGTTCAGCGTTGCCGTATCGTTCACGAAGTCGCTGGACCAAAGCCGTCCAAGTGTCCAGGCCATCTGCGTTCGACTCGCTCAGCAAATGAGTCGCCGGTTCAACCAATGAGACTACTAATTGGTTCAATCTCTCCTCGTCCGTCCATCTGTTATTCCTGGCGCACACGGAGAATTTTCGTAAGAATGTTTCAACGTCCGTCTTTCCGCTAAAAGACCCGAGTTTCAGGAATTGTGTTGGCTTGGTAGACGAAGGCGACGACTGTTTGGCCTCGCCCTCTTTAGCTGTCGTCGACGCGGTCGGTTCTGCTTCCTTGATTGTTCCCTTTGAACCGATCGACGGTAACCCCCAGTCGCCGGTCGTTTGCGTTGCGACGGTGGTCGTCGGGACAACTTTAATAGGGCCGACTGAAGCGTTGGTAGACGTCCGTGCTCTCGTTTCACCAACCGCAGACGTCGCTTTATCATCGCCCGTCGTTTCATTCTTCTCCAGAGGTGTCGACTTCGTTACCGTCTGACATCGCGGTAATTCGGCGTCACGGCTAAATCCGAAGTTCTGCGCACCCAGGCATGAACTCATCCTCGCCGATTCCACGACCGTTGGCCACCGAGGAAAGACGGCGTCGCTTGGTCGAAGCGGGTCGAGACAGCGAGGCGGGTCGACCCAAACCCGGTTGTCGCTGCTACCGTAGAAAGCGTTCGGAGCGTAGGTCGGAGCATACCTCCACGGCATGTTTGAATGGTCGGGACGAGCGTATGGTTGCATCCAGTCGACCGTTGCCATCGCCGCTGGTCCAGGAGGAAGGTCGGGTCGAGCGTAGTCTCGACCAACCATGGTCGAAGTTGCACGACCGTGGAAAGCACCGTCGGGCATTGAGGTCGGCATTCCCGACGTTGGTTGCCGGCTGTCGATCCGGTGCTGCGCCGTTTCCGCTCTTTGTTGATCGACGAACGCAGGCGGTTCTTGCATCCTCCATTGCGGATCAAGTCGAGAATATGCACCGTGGGAAGGCGACGAAGAGGCAAAAGGAACTGGATTGACCTTATCACCCCCCTCCCGTGACAATTTATTAGCGATCGGTTTATTTATTTCCAAATTTCTAAACTCCGGTTGCCGTGCTGCATGCATTCTGTTATCAATTATTTTAACAGTTTTAGGTCTAGATTCCATTATCTTGCTGATTTCAATGTCTACACTACCATCATCAGACATTATATCCACAATATCAGCAAATTCCCTTTCCTTCCTTCTTTCAAAAGAAATTGCCATTTCGCCTGTTCTAGCATAGTCAGTTTCCTCTTCTAACCTATCATCGCCAAAATCTCTAGAACTAATTTGACCCCACTGGCTGGGACCAATTGTAACGCCCGCCCCTATCGGCCTCCCCGGAGTCGCCACTTCCGGATCCTCGCTCGATATGGCCGCGTGCTGCTGTGGACGAGCTCTAGAGATAGAGGGAGGACAGGATGAGGTGACTTCTGGGTTCGATTCCCAACCCAGGAAAGGCGGCCAGTCTTTTCGACTACCGTACTCCCTATATGAAATTGGCGGCCTACCAGCCAATCTATCACTTCTCCGCAATATACCAGGTTGCGTGAAATCTTTAGGCCTAGCACCCAAAGTTTCCTCCAGGCCGATGGTCGAGTGGTATGGCGCGTCCGCAGTGGTAATAGCGGTGAGGTAACCAGGGTTCAAATCCACAGCAGGCTTGGGTACCGGCGATGCCTCTAGCCTTTCCAATCGTGATACAACTTCCGTCAGCGCTTCCCTGACGTTATCTCTTACAGCCGAGATCTCCTCTCTTACATTCGATTGCACTGAGGAAATAGCATCGCCAACATTGGATTGCACGGCCAGGACATTAAGCTCCACCGTAGCAATCGCCTCTTGCGTCTCTCTGGCATTCAGTTGCAAAGACGACTGTATAGAAGTCATAGCATCATGAGTTGACTTAGCATGCGCTTGCATAGCCTCTTGTGAAGACTTAGCGTTAGTCTGTATTGCTTCATGAGTGGACCTAGCATTAGTTTGTATTGCTTCATGAGTGGACCTAGCATTAGTTTGTATTGCCTCGAGCAATATCTCCATAGAAGAAGGGGGCCTAGAAGGCTGAGCGGGAGTGACTGGCCTAGACTCCTCCATAGCGCTATAGAAATGACTCCTATCTTTATAGCTCACGGTCAATATCGCTAGCAGTGAACGAAGTAGTTATTCTTATTAACAAATCAAGCATTCAATCCACATCCGTCACGTTCAAAGCCATCAATAATCAAAGTCAGAAGTTTAATTAATATTTCTTATTATTCCCAATCAATTGAATCTTCAATTGACATCAATTATGTTCAAAGCAATCAAACATAAAAGTCAGTAAGTTCAATTATCAGTTCCTATCCTTTGTAAAGACATTCAATGAAAATCAAATGTAACAATTCAATGCAAACACCTATCAACCGGAGTATGCCTAAATTAAATCCCAATTGACTCTCAAGTCCCACAGCCAATTTCAGTTCAGCCCAGAATGTCTTAATAACCGATCGTATTAATTCCCCAATAAAGCGTACCTTATGTCCGAAGACAAGGGACAAAGCCGATCGTGTGCGAAGAACAGCGACGAAGACGATATCCAAGAGATGCGACGACACACACAGAAAGGCGTCGAGTTTGAAACGCCCGAAAAGATCAGCTAAATCCGATGCTGATTTCTCGCAATGAACAACACTTTCGGCTATTTATCCAAGCCGTTTGAGAAAGACGCCCTTAGGCAACCATACGAGCAACCGCTTCGCAACACAATTCCGACGAACGAGAGCAGAGCGCTGACGATTCGAAGCCCACGATAAATCACTCCGTGTGACAGGGCGAAGAGAGGCCTTGAATTAGTAATCCAGGAATATATCCGAAGCGAGAGCGAAGACAAAACTTGCAGCGACGCTGATGTATTTCTCGCAACAAACAAACTCTTTTATTTAATCGACTCCATGTCGAGAGAGAATGAATCGCCGACAGAATCCGTGTATGCGCAACTAGTGCAAGCAGGCGCTTATCCTGGCCATGCTTCACCAACTTGATCGAGCCTAAAACTACCAACCGCCGCAATACATCCGACCGCCCTGAGATCCTGTGCGCAACTGAGCCTCTCAGCGTTGCGCTGCTCTTTTATTGCTGCCTGACAAGGAGAGCGTCCCCCTTTCTGCGCATGACCAGCAAGCGAGCCGCGCGCGCAAACCCAGCAGCAACGCAGCTGTTTCAAGGCGGCAAGAATCAGCTGCCACGTGCGTCCTCTCCTGTGTATCTCTGCGTCTGTCTGTAGCTCACTATCTTTCTCCTTCTATCTCTCCTTCTGAAAGGCGCCATCTGCCGCTGATCACGTAGGCATCAAATGCACCAGTTCAACCTTGAGAAAACACACGTACACAGACCCACACGCCAACGGTGTTTCCTTCTCAATCCGTGTCCCTGCCTGTGCTTGTCTGGCTGGCTGTATTCCTCGCTCACTCTGATCATCAGACCACCTCAGAGAGCGTGCGAAAGTTTAATTACCCTCATCGACTGCAAGCGGCGCGGCCTTTGAAGACGGCCGAGGCGTCGATTGCCTTATCGTGGGAATATACGCGAATCGGAGACGCAGCTGCAGCGGCTACGTCAGCGGTCGCTGTGACCCGTGTCAAGCGCAAATCAACATTAAAATCTAGGTCACACAAGGCAGCTCAAAAATACAGAAATAAAACAAATATATCAGATCCCTGAAACCCCATAATCGATCTAAAATTAAATAAAATAATATTAGCGACCCGTAGCGTAGTTATACGATCGCTACAATAATACCTGATATATAATACAATTGTATCTGATACAAAACAATAATATTTGATACAATACAACTGTATTTGATACAGTACAATAATATTTGATACACAACAACTGTATCTGATACAATACAATAACAATATTTTATACAACACAACAGTATTTGATATTGGCCTGCATCTAAAGTTCATGAGAGTACAACGTAGTTTTATGACAGAACATTGCAGGAGGTGAGCAATTGTGAGTGAAGGACTTGCTCAAGGTCCATGCACGGTAACCACATAACACTGGTCAACATAGAAATCGTTACTGACTGGAAAAGGCCCTAATGTGTAGCATCTTGTTGTGCTGAACACGAATATAACCATAAAAAGTTTTTATTGGCTCTCGTTTTGAAAATATTTCATATAATTCATTTCTTATGTTTCACCATGTAAATTTATGCAGTAGAAATGCGGCAATATCCTAAATAAGTCTAGAATGATGTAATATTGAAGTGACATTTGCCAACCAGAAGAAAAGTTTCACTTCTCAAGTCAAGAAGGCATATCATGCTTACTTCGGATGCAAGGTTGGTGACCAAGACAAGCCATGGGCCCCGCATATATGCTGTGCTACATGTACAACACAGCTTTCACAGTGGTTGAATGCAAAAGACCATCAATGCCGTTTGCAGTTCCAATGGTGTGGAGAGAGCAAATCAACCACTTAGATGACTGTTACTTCTGCTTGGTTCCTCCTCTTTCCGGTGGAATAACGAAGCAAAAGAAGTCGACAATAGTCTACCAAAACATTCCGTCTGCATTGAGACCAGTTCCACATGGTGATGGACTTCCTATGCTATCCCAGAACCTCCAGCAGAATATATTTTCGTTGATTCATCTGATGAGGACAAGGGTGAGCCGACATGTTCTTCTCCTGGTCGGTAAGCGTGCAGTGATCCCGATTTTCACTGTGGTGCATCATCAACCCCACACAGAATAACACAGGAAGAACTAAATGACCTTGTTCGTGATTTGGACTTATCCAAAAACAAGGCAGAGTTGCTAGGATCAAGACTCCAACAATGGAATCTTCTAGAAGAAGATTTCACAATCACTTCATATAGAAAGCGCCATCAGCAGTTGGAACCTTTCTTCATGAAGGAAGGTAATCTGGTATTCTGTTTCAATATTGACGACCTCATGAATGCCTTACAGATCACTCATGACCCACAAGAATGGAGACTCTTTGTAGACTCTTCGACACTGAGGCTTAGGGCTGTGCTTTTGCACAATGGAAACCGTCTTCCATCTATTCCATTAGCGCAAGCTGTCCACATGAAAGAGACATACGATAACCTAAAACAGCTACAGCATTACATTGACTATAACAGGTACAAATGGCACCTGTGCGGTGATTTGAAGGTAGTTGCCATTTTAATGGGACTGCAGCAAGGATACCGGTATACAAAATATATGTGTTTCTTGTGTGAGTGGGATAGTCGGGCAAGAGAGTTGCACTACGTGCGGAAGGAATGGACTCCCAGACAAAACATGGCAGTTGTACAGAAGAATATCCAGCACCCAGCTCTGGTCGAAGCTCACAAAATCACATCAAACTAGGTTTGGTGAAGAACTTCGTGAAAGCCATGGACAGCACTTCGCCAGCTTTCCGATACCTGCATGAAAAATTCCCTCGACTCAGCGAAGCAAAGATTAAAGAGGGAGTTTTCGTGGGTCCTCAGGTTAGAGAACTTTTCAAAGATGACCGCTTCAACAACTTGCTGGAGGGTGATGCGAAACAAGCATGGAATGCTTTTCGTCTAGTGTCTACAGACTTTCTGTGGAATGTTAGGGCAGAAACCTACAAGGAACTAGTAGAAGACATGCTCAAGCAGTACCAGAAATTTCGCTGCAATATGTCGCTGAAGATGCATTTCCTTCACTCCCATCTGGATTTCTTCCCTGACAACTGTGGTATGGTTAGTGACGAACATGGCGAACGCTTTCATCAAGATATCGCAACAATGGAGCAAAGGTACCAGAGAAAATGGTCCACTACGATGTTGGCTGACTACTGCTGGACACTCCGCAGAGATGCTCCCGAACAGCAGCTGTACAAGAGACAGGCAAAAAATCTAAGAACTAGTCTATGACCTGGTTTTTACAAACATTAACTGTAAGTGTATCACTATTGGAATGCATTGTGCGATATAAAATTACTTCATTTGAGATTACAAAAAAACTAGAGCCAATTAAGCAATTTCACTGTCATATTCGTGTTCAGCACATAAAAATTGATAAGAACTGACTAATTTCATTTCAGTAACATGACTTTTGTAAAAATTTGTTGTTCAGTGTAATCAGGGAAGATTCGAACGCATACTTCTGCATCACAGGCCTAATAAATATTGTATTGATACTTGAGCATAAACTATAAAGCACCTGCAGTAGGGTAACTCGCTCAGAGGCGCTCACAAGAGCAAGACCCCACAAGATTCAGGTTTCGAGAATAGAGAAGGAGGCAGAGCCAGACAGACTTGCAGAGTGAACGCAGGGTGAAAGCGCATTCCAAAGAGAAGGACCTGTTAAGGATCAATTGAGGCAAACCAGTGCCCCTTCCACTTGGCTGCCATGTCCTATGACAGTTCGTATATACATGGCTGGGTGTTTGAATTTCAACATTAAATGGCCATGTTATCGTTGTAAAGATGGCATGCCAAAGAGTAGGCATGAATTTATAAACCTCAAGTTTAACATCCTAATTTCAAAACTATCTAGCATACAAAAAGGCAATACAAAACATACAATGAAGCAATACAAGCAAATACTGCACGACAACAAGAGGCAAATAGCAATATATAACAACAATAACAAATGGTATAAATAGATCAAAAGCTTTAAATGGGTATTAAAGTAATGGGCAGAAATGTAAGAAAGACTAAGAATAACCTTGACTGCTGATTCCATTAGTTTCCTTGAGATGGTGGTGATGAAATCCTTTACTATCATAATCATCATCATATGGAACAATGCACCGGCATCATACAACTTTATCATCCCAGCATGATTCTGCAGTTACCGGTACATGGCGCACACATGGGGTAACTTAAAATCATGGACATTATTTTCCTCAGCAAACTCATATTGAAAAATAACGTTAATAAACAACAGCCCACCAACTTTTGCAAATAATGATAGCTCCCACAGTGCACTAAAGTGTACCATATAATATTCAGGTGAATAATTAAAGTAAATTAATAAATAAGCAATGTAGGGAATTGAGGGTCAACCCAAATCCCCGAAAAAGCTGAAAACACAAAAAGTCCAATTTAAAAAAACAGTTTTAGCCTATAGAAATCGGTCAAATTCCCTAAAACAATTCACAGTTAAACTATATACATGACATTAATTAACCTGCTAGTCTAGTTGATGACAGTTTCTTGTCAAAAGATCATTCTAAGATTAAGTGTGGGAAAAATTGATTTCGTGAATTCGGCCGAAATTCGTTTCAGGGATTCGAGTTTCAGGGATTCGGGCAACACTTAGGGCATTGTAGGCTCTATATAAAGTTTGTGCAAATATAAAGTTTGTGCAATATTTCTTGCAGTAATGCGTATAGATCTGTGCAACTTTCCACAAGGTCTTTACCTGCTGAAACGCCATCCTGTGATCGAATGTAAAAGAATTCGGCTCACGATCCTCGATCTTTGTCGGTTCGTGGCAGATGCGCAGTCCAACTGAAGCGGACGATGTCCTAAAAACTGTCGATATTTCACACCCGTTCTCAGCATCCACACGCAAAACAACCTTCTTTCTTAAAACTCCACCAAAACTGTCGGTTTGCGTTGACACTTACGTTTAGACTTTAGAGGACAGCGCAGCGCTACATAAAAGCAATACTGATTTGTCTTCCTTTGCGTCAATCAAGGTCTAACTAAAATCTCTAAATCCAGATCTTTTAGAATCGTTTGAATCATTCAGCTGAATTCCGTTCATATTTTCCGTGTAAAACTGTTAAAATGTCCTATATTTCCGAACCGGATGGCGACGAAATGCAGAAACAACTGTCAAGGCGGTTCTCATCCGACCCTACCTTGTCCGCCATCTTTGAAGTAAGTTATTGTGCATTCCTTTGGCTCGGGCTTTCATCTCGCAAACACATCTCAACGTTTTAATTGCTTAATCAATTTCCAGGTTATTCTAGCAATACTTTGCAGGCCAAAACTTAGTACGACCATATTTCTTCAGTCTTTTTTAATTAAAAGAAGTGTTTACTTCAGTAAACTTAGGCCTAATGCCGAAAATGGCAATTATAGCAGTTTTGGGTAAAACTTCATTTTAGGTGCGTAAATTATTTCTCCATGTATACGCTTTCTTGATAAAATCGGAACTAGATCGTTGAAAATAATTACCGCGGGAGTAATAAATATTGTTACACATGAAATAGAAGCTGGATCGACGAAAACGTCTTGCTTAAATTTGATCTGGATGGAGTAAAATGTATTGCCTTAAATTGGAGCTGGATTGAATAAAATATTAAATGGGAGCTGGATTCAAAAAAAGCTTCGGAAATGGGGGCGGGAGGGATCAATGTATTTTATATCTTAAATAGAAGCTGGATTAATGTTTGATAGATCTTAAATAGAAGTTGGATGAATGATAAAACGCTTAAGAAATCGAAGCTGGATGAAGTAATAAATTCTCTTTCTCTCCAAGCAGCTTCTCTGACTCCATAAATAATCTTCTCTCTGTGGTCACCCAAATCACCTCTTGGATGACCTCAAATCTCCTCTGCCTTAACCCCTCCAAGACAGAATTTATACTAATTGGCCTCAGAGAGCAACTCAAGAAAATTCCTGATCCCTCTATTTCCTTCAACAATGACTCTTCTTCCAACCACACTTTCTCCGCAAATTCTCCTGTCCGAAACCTAGGTGTAATCTTTGACCAGCATCTTAGCTTCTCCGACCACATAACCCAACTTTCCCGCACTTGTTTCATGCACATACGAGATCTCCGCAGAATCCGACCTATGCTTGACTTTAAAACTGCATCCACAATAGCCACATCCATAGTTCATGCGAAACTTGATTACTGCAACTCTCTCTTCCTAAACATTGATATAACCCAAATTAACCGCCTCCAAGCTATCCAGAATGCCCTCGCCCGTGCAGTGACGAAAACCCCCAAACGTCACCACATCACTCCTGTCCTGAAATCACTTCACTGGCTCAAAATACCTGAACGCATCGAATACAAAGTCCTCTCACTCACTTACAATACACTTCAATCATCCCAGCCGTTCTACCTTCGTCAGTTGTTCACCATCCAGCCACCTCGTTCAACACGCTCCTCATCCTCCATTACACTGCTTCGCCCTCCCATCACTTCATCACTGAAATTCGCAAACCGCTCCATAGCCATTGCCGTTCCACCTCTCTGGAACAAACTTCCGCCAGCACTTCGGCAAACTTCCGACCCATCATACGAACTCACCAAAACTCCACCTCTCGCTATCTCCCCACAGGTCTTTCACTCAAAACTGAAAACATTGCTCTTTCAAAAATCCTATCCTGATTCTTCTTCTCCTTACATCCCCCGCCACTTCAACTCTAAACATCACCCACCTTAGCCGTCCATCTATCTGCCTGCCTGACTCTCCGGACTTGACCCGCTGCCTATCGATTTTGTTTTGATTGAGCGCCTGTGAATAAGCTGGTTCCCGCGACTTGGCTTTTGTGGGCGCTGTAGAAGTTTCGAGATTACGATTACGATTACGATTACGATTACGATTACGAAGGTTTTATATCCATGAATTTGTCTTCCGCAACCGATTCCGTCATGAGGACATGTTTCTTACAGTGTTAACGATAATTTCAGACAACTATCCGGTTTGAAATCGTGAGAAATAATTTACGCACCTAAAATGAAGTTTTACCCAGTTTTGCACTATGCATAAAAATTCTAACAGTTTTTATTACTTGCTACTTTTGTCATATCCAAACCGCTCAAATATCGTTAGCGTAAGCCTTCAAGTGACTGTCAAGCACAGTTTTTGCAGCATAAATGGAAGAACAGCTGCGCATATTTAAGGGTCATAACCTCATAAAGATTCACTGTGTTCGTGCTAGAGCGGCCGGTAATTAGCCTACAGTTTAGGCCCACGTGTGACTCTTCTTCTAGAGCATCGGCTATCTATACTGTGATTTTACTCAGTAGGCTCCATGTTAAATTCATGCTCATACAGCACATAAATTTTTTATTGCGAACTTCATTTTTCTCGTCATGTTAGAATGATGGGAATGTCCTGCAATTATAGACATAATAGTGGTGCTTATAAATTATGCTGTCTTGACCAGAACTTTCTGCACTCAGGTCTTTTACGTGTTCAGTTCGTTCAAATTCGATTTGAATGAGGTACTGCGCCCTGCGTAATATTAATTTATTTTCATGCAGCTTGGGTTCATACAATATTTTTTCATATATTACTCCAACGGAACGCAGCATGGAAACCTATCGCCTCTTGGGCGTGGCCAAGCACCTGTTATGAGACGTAA
The DNA here is from genome assembly GCA_949752735.1 of Lumbricus terrestris. NCBI lineage: Eukaryota > Metazoa > Annelida > Clitellata > Crassiclitellata > Lumbricidae > Lumbricus > Lumbricus terrestris. The sequence continues at coordinate 10,098,355 of OX457044.1, forward strand.
GAACCCATGCATGTTACGCATCTGTAAACGCGAAGAACACACTTCCTGAACATAAAATACCATTTGACCCTTCCAAACAAAAGCCGTCACGAGTGTTTTGAAGCGTTTACAGTGATTCGAAGACATTAGCATATCACACGTTCGGCCTACCAAACTGCAGTTCATTGTCTCTCTTTCTCGACGATACAAAAGGTCAATTTTATCTGCCACAAGAAATAGGAACTGATTAGCTCTAAATGCATATTGATATATATTTAATTTAGTTGAAATATTTTGTGACCAAGTTTTCGCTTTAATAGCTGTTAAAGAGCAAAATTATAGTGCTATGTAAACAGGAAAAGGCGTGGCTTCCTGTGTTCTATAAATATCTTAGCAGTGCTATTTTTGTCTGGACGCGGGATCAGCTGCTGTTGTAGCCAAATTCAATTTCTGATGTGCACTTTTGTTATTTTTTTCTTCTTTCAATTTAACCAATTTTGCATCTTTCTTCATTCGCAGGTTTTGTTGCTTAAGGTTGTCGTCTAAAGTGTTCTGGTATTTTGACAGACATTGTTATGTTCACAATATTTTTGACCGTTGTGGATTTTTAATTTGCTTTGACGTGCAACTTGGTCCGGTGTGTCACCTGGATTTGTCTCTTTTCCTAAATTAGATTATAATTATTTGTAATTTAGCCCAAATGAGTTGAGGTCGAGCAGACTGTAGCAGAGGAGGGCAATCTTCGGTACGGATCGGTTTCCATGGCCAAGAAAAAAGTCCACCAATCCTTACCTGCATGGTGATACTCCGGGCCAAATGCAGTCAAAAGCACATCATCCCCGACAGGGCACGCTAATTTAGACATCTCAACAAGGCCCCAAATTTTTTTACGATTTTTAAAAATTCGATCCGAATCTCTCTGTACCCTTCGCTCCTTTTAAATGATTTTACTAGATATGCAAAGATTGTAAACGCCAAATAAACGGCGTAAACGCGGCATGTATTTTGTTTTTGCAGGATAGTACTGTCAGGGGCGGATCCAGGAATTTTCGAAGGAGGGGGGCCAAAAAAATTTGGGTTTGGGTCGGAATTTTTTTAGTCGTTTGGCCGAAACCAGAGTTTAATTTAGTCCCCTCCTATGGGGGGGGTTGAGGTCCTCCTATGGGGGGGATTGAGGTTTCTGGAGGGGTAGATTATGGACTGTCTGGAGGACAATCGTGAGGCGCGTAGCGCCGAGAGTGGTGGGGGAGGGGTATGGGGAGGGGGATAACCCCCTCCCCACCAGAAACTTTTTGAATTTTCACATGGCAATGGTAGCATTTTAAGCTGTTATCTTAGCAAAAACTTTTCAGTGCTTATAAGAGTGCCATAAGATCTCAATAAATATAGACTATACTTTAAAAATAGGCTTTTTGAAGTTTCCACACCGCAACAGTGCACTAGTGAGATGTCATTTTAGCAAAATTACTCAATTTGTTCAGTACTGATAAAAAATATATACAATACAATATTAATATTAATATATACAATACAATAATTATTAATAATATCTGTATGTATCGAGTCCAGCAGCTCAGTTCTGCTGTTGCTGGGTTATTATAGTGAATAACTTCAGACTGAGTATAATTATATTACATGAGCTGACTGTTCTGCACTAGAATCAGCTTATCCTTGTTTCCTAAGATGGTCCTGAATTGCTGACCAGGACACACTTTGCAGTTAAATAATAACAAATGGTACACAAACCAGCCAAGAACTAATAAATTACAGGGGCCAAAATATGAAAGTCATGTAGTAACGATGTTGTTTTACTAGGTGTTCAGGTGTTCAAATAACAGAACCAAAACAGTTTGAAATTTGAAAGTTTCAAATTTGAAAGATAGCGCTGGAGAGAAGTTATTCAGTTGAAAAATATAGTATTTGTGCAAATATTAAGAGTAAGTTACACTCATTTTAACAGGATTGTATCAGATTGCTAAAAAAAGTCAGTATACACAGTATGTCATAAAAAATGCACTCTTATAGGCATAGGCGGAATTTATCAGGGCTAGGGGTTAAGCCCCCCAAGAACGCACAGATTTAGAAATCGCCCGTATATTTTCAGGGGCTAGGAGGGTCTTGCAATCAAAGTTTTTCTATTTTTTTGCATATTTTATTTAACTCTGGCTAGGGGGTTTAATTCTTGTGCAAATATCTAAATCTAATCATGTATAAGCCTAGACCTACTCGTAATTTGGCGGGAAAAGCTCTAGCTTTGTCCTGCATTCCATAATGGTCAGGATTTTGTAGCAGAAATTGAACATTTACCATCTGTATGCCTATAAAAGGCAATTTTTGGATGTGCCCATCGAACCTGTTGAACTTTTAACATACATAAAAATAATCCATCAGAGTTATTGCCAAATGTGTGTCGGGTAACGCATGAGCCTATTGTTGACAAATCCATCAGTGGTAGCTTCTGCAAAAAGATCATTTAGCAAATACAAAATGATAGATTTAAATGTCTGAAGGGCTACAATATCTCATTCACATCTTGTGGGTTTGGCCAGGTTGACCTTTGAAAACTTTGAGTATAATATTGCTAGAACAATCGATTTTGAAACTGTCCCAAGAAATTTGTAGAAAAAGGGGCCAGGAATGCTCCTTTCTTGAGCAAATAGGTACATTAAGTTTTTTTAGAAGCATAGATCAAACTCTTGTTCATGAAAGTGGTTTCAAAATTTTTTATTTCACAATGCAATTGTGCGAGAAGCTTACATTTGAGTCTCAGATTGAAGTGAATGAAGGCACACACTGACAATGGACAGTTGGTTGACAAAGTTGCATTGCAAATGTTGCTTGGTATACACTGCATATATAATATTATATAATTTTATTTATCTATATATATATATCCATGACACTATGGCTATGTTATGGATGTATGTTATGCATGGCTAAGGGCCATAACCAGAGACTTTCCCCATAAATAATAATAGTGAATAACAGTTATTGTAGGGCTAGTGCATACATCATGCAATATTGCTCTATTAGCTGTAATATTAGTGGCAAACAAAAGTATTTTTTTAAGTATTTATGTATTTATAATATGAAGCACACAATGCCAAAATAATTCCAAGTTAAAGTATGAATGGACCTCACCCTATTATATTATTTTTAAGACTACAGTAAATAAAATACTTCCAACCACTGAATGAAACATAGTAAGGAATAAATAAGAACAAGAAGTAAACATGTATGATCATTCACCGCAGTTTCTTGCACTTATAGACTAAATTCAAAACTTAACAAGTTTGGCCCCTGAAATTTTTTTGCATCTGGGAAAAAATCCCTAATACTGTTATTAGTGTTAACTTGCTTTGCAAATAATAGTTAGTTCTTATTAGTTATAATTGTGTTTATTTGACCTTTTATTGGTGTTAATATTTTTACATTTTACTAAGGAATATATACACGAATAACAAACATTGTATGCCATAAATCATAGTCGGATACTGTTGAAAGATTGTTTCTTTTTGTTGCTTTATATATTAAGACAATGCAATCGTGTGAGAGGCTTAGACCTTAATTACATTTATAATTATATTAATTCTCCTGGCCATGACTGACTCCCTGCAAAAAATCTTTTGGGCGACCATGGATGGGGACCACGTCCCATGGAGATTTTGAATGGGGGGGCCATGGCCGGATTGGCCCCCCCTGGATCCGCCCCTGAGTACTGTAATGTGCATAGTTGAGGCATGTTCAACTGAATGGTAAACCAATTTATTTGCTTTGAAACCAAAAATACTATCCGATGCAAGTGTGCTGATTCTGTCCTCCAGTTTGTTGATAGCGTAGAAGTTAAATTATCCAGCTTTTCAACTTTGCTTTTCTAAAGTTAGAAGTTTAAATATAGATGGGGTTTCAAATTAAAGTTTTCGTATCTAACTTGATATATTATATAAAAAAATAACATTCGAAGAATCAAACTGTTAATTGCTTGTTATGTACAATTATGCAAAGTATTTTTAACTTGAGTGATTTCAAGTGAATTGATATTGGATTCTTTATTGCATGAACTTGGTGTATAAGACAATTAATTAACTTATAATGTAATTAGAAGATCCATTTTTCTCAGCAGCTGATTAAAAATGTACTTAAACTTTTTTCAGGTACCTGCGACATATACATAATTCAGTTATATAAAATTGTCTCCTACCTTATCTTTATTTGTGTGGTTCAACCAAAGATTCAACTTGCTCTTTGTTTCTTCACTTTCTTTGCATTTTAACCCATTTTGTACATATTTTGCATCCAAATTGCATTTTACTGTGCACTTATGTACAATGTACATATTTTAATACTTTTTCCTTTTTGCACACCCGTTATATAAATTAATTTATAGACAAGTCTATCTAGTCTATCTATGCCAAGTTAACACTAAACTATGATTTTTGGGTTGCAGTTGGCCTAGCATCTCGGCATACAGTCCATGGTAAAAGTGCATTTTAAAGATTCACAGTGTAGCTTTTTGCTTGTATTGAAGATCTGAAGCTGCAAGTCAAGAGTCGGTGAGCAGTAAAATTGAATCCATTTTGAATGCTGTATAAAAGGAGTTACAACTAGTTCCTACCTCAGCATCCATCCAAAACTACACACTGAAGAAATGCTATACAAGTGCAGACTTTGTCACAAAGTATATAAACAGAAGTGCCGTTTAGACTACCACATAAAAACCCACATTGCAGAAAGGACTTACAAGTGCAATCTATGTCACAGGGCATTTTCCCGGAACAGTATTCTGGAGAGTCATAAAAGAATCCACACTGGGGAAAAGCCATACGAATGCAATCTATGCCACAAAACATTTAGACAGAAGAGCATTCTTGACTTCCACACAAAAACCCACACTGGAGAAAGGCCTTATAAGTGCAATCTATGTCACAGGGCATTTTCCCGGAACAGTACTCTGGAGAGTCATAAAAGAATCCACACTGGGGAAAAGCCATACGAATGCAATCTATGCCACAAAACATTTAGACAGAAGAGCATTCTTGACTGCCACACAAAAACCCACACTGGAGAAAGGCCTTACAAGTGCAATCTATGTCACAGGGCATTTTCCCTGAACACTAATCGGGAGAATCATGAAAGAATCCACACTGGGGAGAAGCCATACGAATGCATTCTATGTCACAAATCATTTGCAAGTAAAAGTGCTCTGGCATACCACATGAAAACCCACACTGGAGAAAGGCCATACAAGTGCAATTTATGCAACAAGGCATTTGCACATAAGGTAAACCTTGACTACCATGCAAACACCCATACTGGGGAAAGGCCATTCAAGTGCAATTTATGTCACAGAGCATTTGCACTGAAGGGACTTCTTGGCTCCCACACAAAAGCACACACTGGAGAAAAGCCTTACAAGTGCAATTTATGCCACAAAATATTTGCACAGACGAGCAATCTGAAAAGTCATAAAAGAAACCACACTGGTGAAAAGCCATACACATGCAATCTATGTCACAAAGAATTTGTACATATGAGCAATCTGAGACGTCATAAAAGAACCCACACTGGTGAAAGGCCTTATAAGTGCAATCTATGTCACAGAGCATTTTCCATGAACAGTACTCGAGAGAGTCATGAAAGAACCCACACTGGTGAAAAGCCATACACTTGCAATCTATGTCACCAAGAATTTGTACATATGAGCAGTCTGCGACGTCATAAAAGAACCCACACTGGTGAAAAGCCATACGCATGCAATCTATGTAACAAAACATTTGCACAGAAGGGACATCTTCAATATCATGCAAAAACCCACACTGGAGAAAAGCCATACATATGCAATCTATGTCACAAAACATTTGCACAGAAGGGACATCTTCAATATCATGCAAAAACCCACACTGGAGAAAAGTCATACATATGCAATCTATGTCACAGAACATTTGCACGGAAGGGACATCTTCAATATCATGCAAAAACCCACACTGGAGAAAAGCCATACATATGCAATCTATGTCACAGAACATTTGCACGGAAGGGAAATCTCCAATACCACACAAAAACCCATACTGGAGAAAAGTTCTTTCGTGCAAAGCATTAGGCCTAATACAAATCCAGACGAAGAACTGTGTTCTGGAAATCATTCAGTTATCAATGTTTACGAAGATGATGTTATTTTCAGAGCCGTTTTAAGGCATAGGCACGCGAGGCACGTGCCTAGGGCCCCGCGCAAGAGGGGGGCCCCGCGGCGACCCAAAATGCTTAACAAATTAGCAACATGTTATACGAACTTTAACGTGTGCTAAGCTTAAATTTATTTTACACTTGTAATACAAAGATTGCTGTGCTCTAGCTGTGCCAGCAGTATAGGCCTAGGTCCTTCCATCAATATTAATAAACGTAACAAAATGACACACATGCACATAGAAGGCATGAATAGAGTACCATTACTCTACATCTGCGACTGAGAGTTTCAGGTGGAAATCGGGTTACCTTCAGCGTTTAATCTAAGCATCTCCCAGTGTGGAAGGAACTTCACCCAGAAATGACTACCCAAAACATTTGACCAAATTATAAGTTTGAATTGTTACTTACATTATTGTATAATACACGAACTCTAGTAATATACCGCGATATTATTTACTACTATAAATGATATTATGACGATAAAATCTATTAATATAATAATATGATACAATCATATTACAATGAGTATAATTTACTGTTAATATTTGTACAAGTAGGCCTACTATTTTTGTACAACTAATTTTCGCCTTTTTAGTGCTACCTTTTCAAATTTAAAACTGTCAAAATTTCAAAATGTTTTGGTAGGCCTACTTGAACACTTAGTAAAACAGCGCAATACTATTACTACATGGCTTCCAGATTTTGGCGGTTCTTCCTTGGCTTGTGTAAAATTTGTGGCAATTCCGAGAACTGTAGGTCTATCCTGGTCAACAATGCAAGCCCTTTTTGAGCAACGCGCGGGAATAAGCCAATTCTAATGCAAGAAAGTAGGTTTTATATAATTATACATCTGTCTGCAGTTATTCGCTAGGCTATACTGAAATGGTCCAGAAGCAGCAGAACTGAGTTGCTGAACTTCATACGTCAAGAAATTATTATTGTAATAATAATTATATTATTTAAGAAACTTTCAACCACCCTTGTAATCAGCACTGAAATAATCATCTGTAATTTTGGTTAGATCCCAGCTTACAATGCTGCATGTATCATTACAATGTGGAAACTGATTAAGGAATTATTATAATTGCAAGAACAACCATTGAAGTCTTAGACTAGGCCAAGGGCGGATACAGAAATTTTCGAAGGGGGGGCCAAAGTCCTATGGAACTACTTTTGGGGGGGCCACGTCTACTTTTCGAGCAAAATAGCTGGTCAAAAAAAAGAAATTTTTGAAATGGGGGGCCATGGCCGGATTGGCCCCCCCTGGATCCGCCCCTGGACTAGGCTACTCATGCCAGCACTGCAAATGTTGAGCAATTTTGTTAAAATGGCAGCTTAAAATGCAATGTGAAGATTCAACAATTTCTGACTGCATGGAGGGACACATTCCTTTCCCATAGCCAGCCTCTCTCGGCGCTACACGTCTCAGCAATCGACAGACGATTAATTGCTTGTTCTCGGTCCCCAGAAACCTTGATTTAGCTAGAGTAGATTAGACTCGTGGACATCTTTAGGATTAGGGTTTGTGCCTAGGGCCCCAAAACTCCTTAAAACGGCCCTGGTTATTTTAAGACCATAATTATAGCTGTGGATTTTGTGGTGAAGTGTTTGAAATTGAAAAGACATTTTTAGAGCATTGTTATATGTGCTACAGTGATGAACTGGTTAAAGTGCATTTTTCGACTTAATTTGGTGAATAAGGAATGCAAAATATACAACCAGGTTTAGTTTCAGTCTGTTAATATCCAAGTTAGATAAGCTAGATAAGATTATTTTATAGTTTCGTAATTTCAAGTTTTAGCATAAATGGATGCCATTTCCTGGCTTCCAAATGTTCATTTTGAAAACCACCTACCTCTTGTTACTCTGTTTTGAATATTTTTAACATGTTCAATATGCTCTGCAAGCAGGAAATTATTAATTATGACAGCACTCAATATGAGGTTTATTTAGCCATTTTACTTCATTTTCCTATACACTTTTACGCGATTAAATTGCAAAATAATACAGTTCTCAGTTGTTCTATTAAAGTTGATGTACAATTGAATAAACTTTGATCAAAGCAATAGAGTAATTCAGTGGTTTCGAACTTCAGTTGGTTGTTCCACCAAGGAAATAAACAACAATGATCAAGCCTGAAGTTTGTGTGCAATGAATTAATAGGGGGGGGACTTCAAAAGTTTAATTTTATTGACTAATTATAGGAATGAGTCGGAATGACTTGGGTCAGGAGGGCATCTGAATCGTTGATGGGTACTTTTATAAGTGCTTGATGACAATTATGATTGCTAATTTTAATTATGGGCAATTCTAATTAGTTCAATTCAATCAGTTTATTCGACCCAGGAAATACATTTTACAGTTAGACAGAACAGAAATAGAACAAATAAAACAAAGAAACGATTGTTGGTTGCAAATTACACACAGGGTTGTGTAATATGGTCCATTTTTCGTATTTATAAAAAAAATAATTAAAAAATTTATTTGAACAGATTAAAGAATAATTTCTTCATATTTGATCACAATTCACGCCAAGTAGTGCCTGGAATAAACGAAACGACGCATTCAACTACATCTGTACTGTAAAATAGTAAAGTTCCTTAAGGGGCCCATATTAGAAGCCTTTCCCTATATCTAATACCATTGTGATCTAATTTATCCAGAAGTATAATTTATGATTCACGGAGCCGAATGCTTTGTCAAGGTCCAAGAATACTCCAATTCAAAATTCGTTGTTATCAATTACCTTGGAGGCTTTATCTTATAATTATGCTAAGTATAAGGACATTGATGCTGAGTGGCCAGGTTGGAAATCATGTTGCAATGGAAAGTTAATCACATCTTCAGACTCTACTATCCAAATAAGTGGCGGGACGGCGTTGAGATTTTAAATACGTGCCTGGACGCCGTCCATGAGATATCTTTCTGAGAATATGCTGTATGCCTATAACAACTCGTTAGGTTATTCCTGCGGAACGGTGGAGATTGCTTATCCAAGTCACATTTCGAGGATCAAGAGCTCTAGTGGGACGCAAAATGATGTGGATTGATTATGTAAGGTCGTGAACCGATTTATCATTCAATCAATTCTTGAGTGCGTTGAAAAACAAAAACGGATGGAATAAGATTGTCTCTGGAGCCTACAATCTTCGAAGATGGTAGAAGAGACAAGACAAGAGTTCCACATTCGGTTTTCATCCATGCATCGGCTGTGCAATATCATTCCATAAGTCTTGTTTTGATAACTTGGCATTTGATGTCGTGAAAGTATCGAAGAGGCTTTTTGATCCTTAGCGTCATTCCTGTGTTTTTATCTTAATGGTATCATCTTTGTTGGCTGAACAAAGCTTCGAAATCAGGAAGTAGGTTTTGAGATCTCCTTTGCCCTGAAAATGCACCACAGATGCAAAATTGTAAATTCAGGATATTTCTCAGCCCCACTTGAAAGTTTTGTTATTGAAACTATAGCTCAAAGCGCTCCTAAATAATTTGTTTGCATGTGTACTGGTTATAGCGTCCCTGCGTAACCTACTTGTCATAGCACCCCTTCAAGCTGCCACTCAGAGGCGCTCCCGTCTACAGCGCGGACCGTCGGACGCTACGGAGTTTCTCGCCGAAGCGCTGAGCAATTGCGAATGAAGAACTTGCCCAAGGTATCTACGCGGCAACTTGAGGCGGATTCAAACTTTCAACCCTCCGTCTACAAGGGAGCGAACATACCCACTAAGTACACCACCGCGCCCCACAAAATCCAAGTGCATTGATCGTGATCAGGTTTTCTGGTGCCGACTAGAGAGTACGTGGTGCTTTGGTGAAATTGGTGGTAATGATCGAGTGATGGTGGTCGTGACATGGTGAAGAGGACCATGGCATCTATCTAGGTGATCTTGGTATCCGTCCAGGGACCATGGAATCCATCCATGGACTTTGGGATTTGTCCGGGGGGTCTTTGGATTCGTCTAGGCACCTTTGGATTTGTTTAAGCCTTTAAGGACATTTGGATTTGTTTAGGGACATTTGGATTTGTCTAGGAACTTATGGATTTGTCTATAAGGACCTTGGAACCCTTTCAGTGACCTTTAATTAGTTTCGTACAGGGGACCTTGGTATTCATTCAGGCTCAGTGGCCAACAAAGGAAATCCTTCCCATAAGTCTAAGCCCCACTATTGCCCAGGGAATCCTCGATCTACCGGGTCTGTATACATTATCTTACAATCTGCCGAATAATCGTATAGTAAATAAGAGGTATATATGTAGAGCATACAAAGTACGTGTATACCTTGATGTGCACTTCACCCCTCGGCTCCGTGACGTATCCTCCGAGTTGGCTGAGGAGGTTATGGGTCGACTCGGAGACCTGGACGTGACCTGGAAGTGACGTGCTTTCCATGCGACTGGCGGTGTTGACCGTGTCGCCGAAGAGACAGAAGCGTGGCATCTTGAGACCAACGACTCCAGCAACGACGGACCCAGAGTGGATGCCTAGATACGGTAGTAAGACAATTCAATGCACAGACCTGGTAGGCCTATAGGCATATCGATAACATAGCGGTCTACATATATATACTAGCTGTACCCGGCCACGAGTTGCTGTGGCTGAAAAGACTATCCAACCCTACCTCCCTCCACTGCCTCCCTCCCTACGTTCCTATGTACCTCCCTACATCTTGGAGCGCCAGTCTACACCTGTTCCAGACTGATGGGTCCTTCAAACGAGTCAAAAACACAAAACCTTCGATGGAGAAATCATGGCACCTCTAACTGCACCCTTTCAATGGTACCTTCAGTGAAAACCTTCCCCACCAACTCCATTTGATCTCCCATGCCCTGACCATCAACCGGATAGTTCATGTTGGTCGAGGTAGGTCTCTACTCTTGCCGCTTATCTCTTGACGATACCGAATAAATTAGGTGCTTATCACGCTAGATCTGGTTTGATCCCACTGGGCTTGAAATATTATAGATTTTCCCGTGGACGCTTCAACTCATAAAGCAGTGAAAATTATAATCAGTAGCCTATTATTGGAGAAACCAAATCGAAACCTGATGGATCAAAACCGCAAACTATAAAGATACTTTAAATAAGTTAATGTGACCCATCAAAAGCGCGTAGGACAAAAGCGCGCAGACAAATGCGTGCAGTCACAAAAGCGCGCAGTCACAAAAGAGCGCAGTCACAAAAACCAACGCCGCCAGACGTCTATTAAGACGTACGCATATATATGCGAAAAATAGGTAAAATACCGAAGTGTCGAAATCATTAATTTGAAATGATTTTGGAAGCTTTGTAATTAGACGTTAATTCGACAATATTGGCGTTTACTTTACATGATCCTGTTCTATACATCGTATTGACATACCAAATCATATTTTAGCCTTAGGCGCTTCATTATTAATCATTATTAGTCAACATCAGATACGCGTCCGGGTAGTTGCGTACTTTAATTGCGCGCTTTTGCTGCGCCCTTTGTTGGGAAGGTTCCTATATTGCGCGCTATGCGTTGTTTTGTTACGGCGCCCGCCAGCCTTAATTCAGCCAGGGTCATGTGAGGGGCATCTGAAATGGACTTTTTGTCCATGCCAGAAGATAATATTATTCAGCTTCCGGTGCAGATGACATGATGTCTGCTACGGTATATATAGTTGCGAGAAAAAGGCACAGACAGACAGAGATGTTTCTTTGTTTGTGTGTGTGTGTGTGTGTGTGTGTGTGTGTGTGTGTGTGTGTGTGTGTGTGTGTGTAAGAGAGAGAGAGAGAGAAAGAGAGAGAGAGAGAGAGAGACAGACAGGCACAGACACAGAGAGACAGAGACAGCCAGAGAGACAGACAGATATGTGTAACAGAGCAGATAGACATAGACAGAGAGACAGAATGTGTGTGAGAGAGACAGACAGACTATTACAGGCAGAGACAGAGACAGAGAGACGCACCTGCTCTGAGTCGTAGGATGTGATTTGGCAGATGTCCTATTCGGAAGCCCTGCACCGCAGTCATTATGTCGAGCGCCATCTGTGAGATGAATCCTGCGTGCTTGATCCCGTTCTTGATCGGCAGACCGGAAATGCACATGTACGCGTCGCCGATCGTCTCCACTTTGTAGACGTCGTAGAGGTCGATGATGGAGTCGAAGGTCGTGTAGAGGTCGTTGAGCAAGGTCACGACCTCCATCGGGGTCAAGGCCGAGCAGAGGGCCGTGAAGCCGACGATGTCCGAGAAGAAGATGGAGACGGAGTCGAACTGTTCTGGAATGACCGGCTGACCTTGAGACAGACGGCGGGCAACGGACGCTGGAAGGATGCTGTGCAGCAGCTGCTCCAGCGACTGGTTCACTGAGGCCAACTCGGACGTTCGCTCCTGAACCTGACCGGTTGACAAAATTGGTACGAGATCAATGTTGCATATTGTTTTGCAAACAATATTTTTTTTGTATTTATGTATGCGGGTATTATTATTCATTTACATTTTTTATTGCTATTATTTGTTTAACCGAGGTACCTTTAAACCCTCAGGATTTTGACAAAAATTATCCGGAGACGGCTGCTATAGGCTACTATTACAACTAGGCCTACTATACTGTTAATTATTATTATTGCTATTATTATTATTGTTTATATTATTATTATAACAATTATTATTATTATTTTTTTTTGCCCCGAGGTATTTAGGATCCCTCAGGGACTTCATTGCTAACTAATGATTAAAAACTAGTCCGGAATTGTCAGGCCTCGTCTTGAGGGTTTGAAGAGAAAGTTCCTTTAAAAGCGACCAAGTTATGGCGCTGAATGTTGACAGACAGACGCTGGAAAAGAAAAGTTGCTTCGCGTCTGTCACCAGTAATGGACGATATGCGCTTGCCGATTTCGTTGATGAATTCCAAGGCTGATGGATTAAGCGGGCCTAGGGTCTCTATGGCCACTGGTTGGAAGATGTAAGAAGCGGGAAGACCTGCATATTTCATGGTTTTACGGTTGGCCGCCTGCACTGATGCCGGTCCTACCAGATTGGCCGGTGGAGTAATGTAAGAGGCGGCACAAGTATGCACAATTGTGGCGTCCCATGCCAGGTACTTCCCCTCTGACCAGGGTATTAGGGTTGCACCGTCGGGCCTTTTGCTGTCAGTTCTAAATAGGCCCGCGGGTTCCTTGACGCACGGAATATCTGCTTTGAAAAGGGCGCGCCAGATGATGTCGTTTATGGCGTGGTGACGCAAAGAGCGTCCCAAAGCCCTCCTACAAACGAAGCCATGGTGACCCTCCGGGCCAGCTCCAGCGCCACAGTGGCATGTGTGAGGACCGCACAAGTCCAGACCCAACCTCAATCCCACCGCCACCCGCACCGCCTCATTATCCAACGCGAGGCCACACGCGGCAATCGGGAGCGCAGTCAGCCAGTTGGCTGAATGAGGACCGCTGACCGCGACCAGCCTGGCTTGGTTGACCAAATCGACGGCGCTCCTGCTGACTTCCAACTTGTCCTTCTCGATCAGAGGCCGATCCCAGCAACTCTGTCTGATGGGCAGAGGGTCTATCGTCGCAGGCAAGCTGTCTTGACGTGCCTCCAACAGGTCCGCCACATACACATCGGCGGCTGCCTCCACGGTCGCAAGAATGGCGGTCTGAAGCTCGAGAGTCGACGCGGCTGAAGCCAAGTAGGCAGAAGAAGCCAGCGAATCGACTCTGCGAATACCGAGTCCGCCATCTCTGATGGGAAGTGCGGCCTGCAGCCACTGATGGTCATTGAGAGAACAGTTGACAATTCCCTGTAGACCCGATCTCATTAGTCCATCCAGTGTCACAAGGGCCGGGTGGTCAAAGCAAGGGGAGCACCGGAGAAGATAATTATTATTATTATTATTATTATTATTATTATTATTATTATTATTATTATTATTATTATTATTATTATTATTATTATTATTATTAGATAAATTTGTAACGTACGCAAGGTCACACTAAAATGCGAATCTGAGGCGCGGATATATATATAGGCTAGTCACCCGTACGCCAGAAGAAGAGATCCGTGTGTTTGAAAGCCAAGGAAAAATAATGAGTTTTGTGCCGCTTTCGAATGATGGAAATTAATTTTTGAACTACGGTGGCAGAGCCTCAGAGGCATGGAATGCGCGCTAGTCCAAGACTGTAACAGTTCTGCTTTGGGCTCAGCTAAAAGACTTGTGCCTGATGATCGCATGTGTAATTTATGTGGGCATGTACTGCAGTTCCCACATGTAAGCTACACTGCTACTACTACAGCACTGCTAGATGTAGAGTTAGGGACCCTGAATATAGCCATGTACATAATTATTTCGATTATGCGCGAGTATTACTTTACGACTGGGTGATTGCGCAATCTGAATACGACGCATGCGTGTTGTCTTATGCGAATAATGCATTGCTAATAGCACACAAGAGAACTCCATGGTGATGGTTAAACTGGAGAACTGCATGGTGATGGTTGAACTAGACCGACCTTTTCCTCCAGGTGTGAGACGTATCCTTCCAATGTGTCCATCATACTTTCGATGACGCTCTTCCTGTTCGGCTTCGTCTCCTTAATGACCTTTACCAGCTGGACCATCGACGGACGTTCGGACGGACTCTGGCTCCAGCACTCCTCCAGAATTGACCTCACCGTACTCGGAAAGATTTTTTCCAAGTCGGGTCTCAGTCCCTCCGCTTCCACCTTCCGCACGACCTCCTCCGGACGAAGAGCAGAGCTGCATTCGTGGTAGGGGTCTTCCCTGGTGAAGATCTCCACCAGGAGGATACCAAAGCTGTAGACGTCGGTCTTCTTGTTGGGCAGAACCGCCAAGTCGGTTGGAACGAGTAGCTCTGGTGCAACCCAGAATTGTGCTGCTCCGCGGGTCTTGTCGTCGTCGTCCAGATGAGCGACAGTTGGTACCGAAAGTGGGGTAACCGATGGTCGTGACTGCTCTGTCTGCGTGTCCCCTAGAGTCTTCAGCTCCCAGTCGCTGATCTTGACGCTGAACCTGGCGTCTAGGAGACAGGCGAACGAGCTGATGTGGCCGTGGACGAGGTCGTGTCCGTGCAGGAAGGCCACTCCTGCTGCCGCGTCTATTGCCATCCCGAACTTGAAGTTGTCGTCGAGGCGGTAGGCTTTGTTGCGCAGGACATCGCTCAGTCGACCCTTGGCGGCGAACTCGCTGACGAGACAGACCTCGCCGTTGACCAGGGACAGACCGTAGAACCTCAGGACGTTGACGTGAAGGATTCGATTCTTCAGGTGAATGGCGCTGAACTTCGTTGAGCTTCTGACGTTGCCAATTGCCGCCGCTCTGCTGATCGGCCGACGAACGCAGACCTCTTTATCGCCCCACTTGCCGACCATGTCGATGAGGGTAGCAACGGCCGCAGCCGCCGGGGCCACCCTGCTGCTCGTCGGCGGTTCGACCCCCATACAGTAGCCGCTCCTGAATGCTGAATAGACGCTTCCAAATTCGCAGGCGCTCCTTCCTCCAGCCGCGAAAGTCCCCAACGTTCCCCCGGTTCCCCTCGGAGCCATGGTTCCCGTCGCGCAATCCCAGTGAATGACGAGTTCCTCGTAGGGAACCTTCCACTCGTCAGTCAGCATCGCCCGACGCAGTCGAAGCCGAAGGATGCCGACGTAGAGGCCGAGGAAGCAGAGAGACCCTCCCAAGACGGACAGGATGATGATGAGAGCCACCTCCCAGGTTGGAAGCCGGCCAGCAGGGATCGCATGCTGCGCCTCCTCGGCAGCCAACTCGGACGCCAAGAGAGCGTAGACGCTCTGTCCATCTTCACACGTCATGCCACCGAGAACCTCTTGCGTCACCCGGTCGACCAGTTCGTGGGGCATCTCGGTCATCTCCACCTTCCGACACAGTTCTTTGGCGTAGGAGTTCGAGTACACCCAGGTTATATAGCGCAAAAGTTCCACTGATTCGCTGCACGAGGTGGCGTTGGCGGCCACTATGACCAAGTAGGAGAATGCAAGGATCGGGTAGGCATCGGGGATGCGACTGTCAACGAGGATTCCAGTCAGGTAGTCATCCATGAAGGGCATCGACTCAAGGACGACCGCCTCCGTCACGGTTGAGTTGACGCTGACAACGTTTCCGGCTCGGTTGACGAGGTGTGCAAAGGTAAGGTTGTTGGCCAGGGCTGCCGATATGGACAGATAGCCAATGGAATAGCGGTAAGAGTAGATGATGCCAACCATACCGCTGGTCGTTCTGCCGTACAGCGTCACGACGGAGGCATTCCAGTACACCGGGGTCTTCTCGTCCGTGTCGAGACCGTCCGCAAAGGCTCCGTAGGTCTTCTCCCATTCGCGGTCGAAGGAGCAGAGGGCACGGGTCAGGATCAAGGTCGTTCCCGCGTAGTCCGCTCGAGCGATGACGCGAATCGCTTCCGCTGGAAGTTGGATGCCCGGATTGACGGAAGCGATGGACGTGTCGTTCCACATCCGGTAGGTTCCGTTGAAGATGCCGACGACGTGATCACGCGTCAGAACGAGGTTGCGAATGCCGCGGATGTTGAACGCAAGAACAACACCTCTACAATGGTATAGATATGGTAGGGTTCATGGGAGAGTGAGTGATTGGACGAATGAGTGATTGAATGAATGTGTGATTGGATGAAGGAGTGATTGGATGAATTAGTAATTGGGTGAATGAGTGATTGGGTGAATGAATGATTGGATGAGTGATTGGATGAAGGAGTGATTTGATGAATTAGTAATTGGGTGAATGAGTGATTGGGTGAATGAATGATTGGATGAGTGATTGGTGAGTGAGTGAATGAAAGCGAGAATGAGTGAGTGAACGAGCGAGTGAGAGTGATTGAGCAAGTGGACGTGTGAGTCAGTGGGGAGCAATTGAGTGAGTAATTGGACGAGAGTGAATGAATGAGTGAATGGGCGAGTGAGTCCGTGTGTGATTGTTTGAGTGATAGAGTGTGAGAGTGGGTGAGTGAATTAGTCGGTGAGTGATTGGGTGAGTGAGTCAGCGAGTGAGTAATTGGGTGAGTGAGTGGGTGAATGAGTGAGAGCGAGCGAGCAACGCCATAGTTACGCGCTCTTCACCACCGATTTTAATTTCCAACACCTAAGTTTAAGTTCGGATATATGCCTACGTACCCTGCAATCATTGGAATGGTTCTTAGTGATCGCTGAACCGTTTGCTCTGCGTAGCTCAGTTCGATGTCGCTCGCCCCGAACTGCGTGGCCGGAGGAGAGAAGAACATGGACGACTTTCCGGTTCCGCTGTTGAAGATGTGGTAGTTGGCGGCGACTCTTGCCCCCTCCGACTGGCGACCGTAGGCGTAGGACGGCAACCAGTTGGAGTAAACGTTGCCCGGGAAGGAAGCCCCCGCTCCAATCAGGGGAGACCCGGTGGACGGCGTCGGGGAAATAGTCGACCGAATGCCCTGCAGAGCCAGAAGGAGAAGGGTCTGGAATGGATGGAGAGGTTTGAGATGGGGGTTGGTCGCTGGTGGCATTATTCAACAGGGTATAGGCTACTGTCCGAGTCGTTGTCAGACTCAAACGCGATCCATTCCGATACCTTTTACAGCGGCACAGTTTTGGTATCCTACGACTCCAACATATTTAACCTATATCTTCAATTATTCTCAGTGTAAACAGAACCCGCTTAGCATCTACTCTTATCCGCTGATTCTCTGAAGCCCGAACCCTTTCGACAACCTCTCTGACTCAACGCTGAGCTCGTCAATAAACTGATGCCCTGCTCTTGGGCTCGATTTGTGCTTTATTAGTTTGAAGGTTGCGATGGTCAAATGACATCACATCTTCACTCAAAATTGCCATATCATATGATGACATATTAAGTATCTTCAACTTGTGGAAAGTAGTTATCCGATATCTGTACGGATTCGAGCGGCGACTGTGTAGAGAATTGGCGCAAGTCGATCAATCAATGAATCAATCAATGAATGTTCTGCAACATCCCATGTCTGAACGGAAGACTTCAGTAAATACAGTGCGTACATTAATGCAAGAAAGACTGTGTGACTGCTGATGACACTTCTCCACAGCCTCCCTGCACACACACACATGAACACACACTAGATTGAACATCAGCTGCTCCTATCCTGACATTTTATATCGAATGAGAAGGTGGAGGCATCGGTCGTCAATGGCAACTCCCGCCAAGTGGTTTCCCTCCATTTATAAGCAGACGATTGATGTCGTTTATCGTCTCTCAATCCATACGAGTCACTTGTTGCTTTTTGCGCCTCGACGACCTTCTCTCCTGCTGCTCAACACTTTGGCAGTCGTCATCGTCGTTGTCGTCGTCGTCATCGAATACTTGACGAGGTGCTTCCGGTTCTACGTCGATGGATGATGGATGGAACAGATGGATCTTGAAGGGCACGAGTTGACCTGCTTCCGCGTCCGAAATCGGGGACCAATTCATTTCTTGGAACGAATGGAACTCGTGAACGTTTCCAATCTTCATTTTGTCCGTCCGTCCGTCCGTAGCCTACGTATGCACATACCTACATACGTGCATGCGTACGTCCTTCAGTCAGTCAGACAGACTGTGTGTGCGTGTGTGTGTGTGTGTGTGTGAGTGTGTGTGCGTGTGTGTGCTCGTTCGGTTATGGTTGTTTTGTTGATGACCGATTGATAATGACCCATTGGTGGTGATCGGTTTTTATCAGTCAATCAATCAAGATAATCTGTCTATCGATTCATACATTCATCCACCAAAATAATAAGAGGCATATATTATTTATATATTATATATATATATAATTTATATATCTAATATGTGATATATAATATTATTATATATGCATATATATATATATATGCATGTAGGCCTATATATATAATTCTCCAAAGGCTACCTCTCTGTTATCTCTGATTGTGTATACTTGATATGCTTTGGCCCAAGGTAGCCTTTGCTCCCTACCGTAGCGTCCATCCACGGAAATGGAAATCCTATTAGAACAGGACGATCCGACGGCAAACCCTTAATTAATTTATTACAGGTCTACCCATCTTAACGTCCAATCCGGGTCACCCCTTTCCATCACCCGAGGTTACTACGTGCATCTGCAGCACCTGCTAGTGATGCCCTGACCATGCCCGGGTCTCTATCCCTCACAACAGAGAGGCCATTCATTAGTGTTCACCCTCCGGGCTCAAATCACGAAACACGCGACGAGTGTATATGCTACGAGCACCATGCACGAACGTACGAACGTACGAACGTGCATATCAATTAAGTGGTCGTCGTCACACGGCGTGCACTTGAAACCAATCGTACGTTGGGCCAAGGCATATCAAGTATACACAGCGTGTGTGACTGTTGTTGGTAGGAGATTTCGAGTTGGCTTCGCTCAGAACTGGAGTTTGAAGTGCTTTGGATTAAAGTAAACTTAGTTTCTATTATCCAACGAGGTACGTTGCAGGATTAATGGGATAAGCTTACCATTCGTTTCTCAAACGATAATCAGCAGAAACGTTGTGTTGATGATTCGCTTTCAAAATACTAATCAATGGCGATAGACCGTCGATAAAGATCCACTGTTAAGGTTTTTTCGTTTGGAACGCATCATTTAGAGCATTCCGGTAAGTCTAGAACTTTAGATTGTATAGAACATTCCGGTAAGTCTAGAACTCAAAATCGTATGGAACATTACGGCAAGTTTAGAACTCTAGATCGTATAGAACATTCCGGTAAGTCTGGAACTTTAGCTTATATAGAACATTCCGGTAAGTCTGGAACTCTAGATCGTATGGAACATTCCGGCAAGTTTAGAACTCTAGATCGTATAGAACATTCCGGTAATTCTAGAACTCTGGATCGTATAGAACATTCCGGTAAGCCTAGAACTCTGGATGATGAGATGCATGATGATGGTCCAAAGGACCAGATGAAACTGAGGGATATCCGAAGTAAAACGTCCTGTTTTATTATACCCGGTACTGTGAAGCTAATTCATGATCAAACATCTCTCTTGAAGAATTGTGTGGATATGAATTCTGTTAACAATCATATAAGAATAATTATCGGAAGGCGTCAAACTCTTCCAAGTAATCACTCGCATGGTTTGCTACCACCAAGGCACCCCGCCGCATCACTCCTTAGTGACATAACACCATTGATAACGCCATTCCATTTGATTGTGGCTCAGTGTCAGGACGGGAGCGCCCCTGAGGAGCAGGCCCGTTTTATGGTCATTGTAGGCCCTAGGCACTTTTGCATATTAATCTACTCGTAAGCCCCTAGGCCTATAGGGCCTATCCAACTCAACTCTGCATTAATTCAAATTGCAACACATTTACATTATTTCTTAAAATTATGCTGAACCATGTTTTGTGAACGCATTCAGTTTTGATTTTAAATCTCAATCTGCTTTTTGTAATATTTATTTTCGATAGCCACTAAATGTAATATTTCCAACCCCACCTTATCCCGCATTACCCGTCCCACCCCACCCTGCCCCCAAACATCCGCTCCGGTTTCGAATAAATTTTTGTTTTTCGTCCAGCCCTCATCCCCATTTTACCCCCATCTGACCTGCTCCAACTCCATACCCAACTATCCATCACCACCCCGCCTCCACCCAAAATCGGGCCCACCCCATTCCATTCCCCGCCCCCGACTCACCTCGCAAAGTGCTCAACTTACGAAAATCATGGAAAATGATGTTTCACTTTGTTTTCACTCAGGCCCCACTGTCCCCAACCTGGCCCCAACCTACCGATCCAAACCCAACTCCGCCCCACCCTACCCTCAGGACCCAACTCATATGGGAAAATGGCGTAATTTTTCCCCCCCATTCTAGATGATTGTATTATTGAAACGGCTTATAGTTAAATCACAACAGTTCCCTGAAGTACTTGGCGGCCAATGTGTTAATAACATTGATCGTCGGGTATAGGATAATTGTAAAGGTCTTTTAAATTGATCTCAGTTTCATATGCTAATAATTTTGGGAATGGGTGTATCTATTTATACCTATTCTCTAACAACCTGTTAGAATGATAAATCATATAAGTTATACGACGGTATTCAATCTGTCTTGATGTTCCAGTCTGTGTTTCGGTCACGATCCAGTTTTCCTTGTATGTAGGCTATTTATCTGAATCCATCAGCAGAATTTAAAGTTAACATAATATGGCTTAGCCAATGTTACTGTTTTATTAGCTAACTCTAGCCTAAAAAAGTTAGCTCGTTAAAATTAAATTTGCAAGTTTTCGTTTTCTGTTTGTTTTTCCGGTCATTGAGCAATCACTGCATTTATTTTTTAATATATTTTTTCAGGATTTCGTAGGCCCCTGGTAAGTTCGTAGGCCCTAGGCACAGTGCCTACTGTGCCTAATGGATAAGACGGCCCTGCTGAGAAGCAGTGTACCTTTAAAAATTTCGAGATTACGCGATTATGACTATTATCTATTTCTCGTATTGGGCCTAAAGTTTATGCTTCAGATCAAAGTCAATAGTCTCAGAATAGACCTATAAATATTTTTTAAATATTAATTTAGCGCTAGTGACAATCAGAATGTTAATAATTATTGTGTGTTTTGGCCTTTTAATTAAGCTTAGGTTATAATAGATCCTATGCTCCTGACCAGTCCTGGGTGTTTAAAAATGCAATTATTATTTTTATTTATTTTTTAATGCCCCGAAGTATTTAGGATCACTCAGGGACTTACATATTATTATCATTATTATTATTATTATTATTATTATTATTATTATTATTATTATTATTATTATTATTATTATTATTATTATTATTATCATCATCATTGTCATTATCATTAACATTATCATTATTATTATAAATTTATAAGTTGATTACAGTGCTTAATATAAATTTCGCAGATTTCTGTGGCGTGTTATTTAGAATGCTCTTTTTGACAGTTGTTTGGGCGTTAGCTTACTCATTGACCTAAAATAAGCCTACTGTTATCTCTGCATTATCACTAGTCTCCTACTCGTTGGCCAAGGAGCTAGGCCTGCTGCGCCTAAGTGTCTGCTATCAGCAGGTTCCGCTGTTCAAAGGCAAATCAACTGCTATCTGTGGGTGGGTGGACGTGAGAGGATCAACGGGGCCGTCTTAAGAGATCAGGCCTTTGAGAGGGACCCTTAGACATTGACAACCTGTCAAACTATTAGGCCTATTATTATTATCATCGTCAATATGACAATAATATTGGCACTAGCTTGGCTGTTAAAGGAGCAAGCTATTATACTGCAAATAAGAAGTATTATTTTCAAATTGAATTCACTATTACGCTTTTAAAGGTTGATAAAGAGAAGAACTTTCAAATTATGGGGACATGTATTCGCCATCAAAGTCCATCATGCAAGATTTAAATAAGCATTGCGAGATTTACCATTTTAGAGAATAATCAAGCTAATTTGACCTATATATTTTTAGTTACAGAAAAAAATTCGCCAGCGTGTAAAATTAAGACTCCTATAATCTCCTAAAAATAAACCAGATAAAGGATCTCCAAATTTGCGAGTTCTTCTTTCGACTCGAACACGGTCTTCTTCCTTCGGTATTCCAAGGGTAGGCCTACCTCACGCCTCTGACATCCATTCGCATTTCACTAGAAATTCATCTGCATATCGCCCTGTCAGAGCTCAATCTAACACTAGGCGTTTTACTGTTAAATCTTATGGCGGGATGTCAATCCATTTAGGGCCCCCTTTTGTAGCCAATGCATGCATATTTTCTGTTTTTGATGTCATCTTGTTTTCTGGTTGCAATAAAGCGAATTGATTGATTGATTGATTGATTGATTGATTGACTAATATAAGACGTACGGTAGCTTAGATTAGGGCTACTTTCGTACGCATATTCTATATTTGAAATTTATATGTAGGCCTAAGTAGGCCTACATGTATGTAGGCTACTAAGACTGCTTCTACCGCAACAAATAACCTTTTGCCCGACAACGATTAGGCTATGATAATAAGGACGACTACGACGATGACGACGATGATGATGATAATGACGACGATGATTATAATAATGATATTGATGATGACGATGGTGATGATGCTGTCGATGGTGTGGTGATGATGATGATGATAATAAGGACGACTACGACAATGACGATGATGATGATGATAATGATGACAAAGATGATGATTATGATAATGATGATATTGGTGATGGTGATGGTGATGATGTCGATGGTGTGGTGCTGTTGATGATGACGATGATTACGATGATGACGACGACGACGATTATGATGACGACGATGCTTCGTGACTAAGTTGGTTCTGGCGGCCATGTAAACATAACAGACTACACATATAACGATGACCTGCAGGTCAGATTTCATTGAACATAACAGACTGGGTCACATACGAGTCGACTGTATTATCGCTCTTCGTTTAAAGTCCATCTATTTGGCTACAGTGGTCTCTTTCTGTCTCTCCCTCTGTGTGTGTGTTTCTCTCTGTGTGTGTGTGTCTCTCTCTTCTTACATGTCTGGTTGTATGTCTGTAGCTGTCTTTGATGCAAGCTTGCGTTACATCGTATCGATCTGTGGAATAAAATTAACATTTAGTGCAATGGTATATGACTGTTTAGTATTCTGCCATTGATGCCTTTAATGAGTGAGGTCACACAAGAGGTCGTCGTGGTGACTAGCTCCACAATGTCCACATGTATGGTGAATGCTGCATTCAAACTGTTACGAGCAAATAAATAAGTGTTAGCGACATCTCCTGTTGACTTCCTGCATAATTGCTTCTCATTTTCTTCCTATTAATCTTTGTTTGTTCTTTCTCCCAATCTGTCTGTCTATATCCCTCTGTGTTTGTCTCTGTGTCTTTTTAGATTGGTCTCCGTGACTTTGTCTGTCTGACTGCAGTGCTTTTTTAAACGTGCAGTTGTACACAAAATGTGCAGTTCTAAAAATTAATGGATTTGTGCAGTTGTAGAAGCATTCCATACAGTTAAAACTATAGCAAATTACTTCCGACTGGAAGTAATTTACCATCGAGGATGGGAAAGGAAAGAAGGGGTTGTGCAGTTCAAAAAATTCCTTAAAACAGCCCTGTCTGACTGTGTAGGACTACATGTGTCTAGACCTACGCGTCTGTTTCTTTCTTTCAATGTGGCTGTCTTTCTATCTGTCTCGCTGTTTTTTTTTTATTTCCATGTCTTTAATAAAGAATATCTGTCATTACCTCTGTCTGTGTGTGTCTATATGTCTGTCTGTCCGTCTGTCTATCTCTCTGATTCTTTGCGCTTCTCTTTGCCCGTTTGTTCTTCAGCACTCTATATTTTTACTGTATTTTTCAATGTCCCGTGTTTGCTGTTGAAGCGTGTTTCACCTTCAAGATCTCATCTTAGCTGAGTCTCGAGAAGCAAGACGTCTCTTCGATGGGTTGGTCGTCGCTCTTCTCCCTCTTGCTGGTCTTCACCGCATCCGCCTTCGCCTTCGAAGGCTGCCAGGTCCACTTCAAGAAGCGCAGCTGCCAGCACCGGATGCTCGAAGGTCTCATCGTCGACTGCGACGGGAACGGAAACGAGCAGCGAGTGCCGCACAACCTTGCTCAGAACACGCTCTACTTCTCGCTGAGCAACTTCAACTTCTCTCGTCCACTGACCAGCTCCAACTTCTCGCGAGTGACCACCGTCCAGTGTCTGGCGATCATCTCCAGTCGTGTGGCCGGCATTAGACCGGACGCCTTCTCGGAGTTCGACTCCCTCGCCGAGCTGACCCTTGAAGGAACCATACTGAACAACACACACCTGGACTTTCTTCGGGATCCTAAATTCCGTCCGGAGCTGTTCGCCCTCACCCAGTCGCCGAATCTCGTTCGACTGGACGACCTCGGACCGACGAAGAACCTTCAGGGGCTGAAGACCCTGAGGCTGAGCGGGAACTCGCTGAGGAGCGTCGCCGAGGAGTTCTTCATCGACCTGAAGAACCTCGAGAGCCTTGACCTCAGCTACAACCAGCTGCCCACTCTCCCGTGGGACATGTTCATCTACCTGGTCAAGCTGAAGCAGCTTTTCCTCGCCGGGAATCGACTCCAATCCATACCGGACTCGATGCACTCGGTGTTCTTCGCCGTCAAGCATCTTACCCTGGCGCAGAATCCTCTCCACTGCAATTGTCGACTGTCGTGGCTCCGGGACTTCTACAGACGCGCGGCAGACAAGAACCTCGACACGGAGCACATATCCTGTCGGGGTCCGAAGCATTCCAGGATCACGCACGAGCCATCCTCTCCGGAGAACTTCCGCTGCTCCGATCCATACCAACCGATCCTCACGTGGACGAAGATGCCTGACGGTCGCATCGAGATGACCTGCGCTGCCTACGGGGACCCAGCGCCCACCCTGGCCCTTGTGATAGGGTATGGTGTGAGGAGGTTGATCGTGCCACCGTCGGATAATCTGTCTCAACTGAACACCAGCACTCCGGTAATGATCGTCAATCCTGGCTTCGTCAGCTGCGAGGCAACCAACACCCAGGGGTCAAGCAGGGTCAGGCAGCATGTCGGACCATTCATAGGTAGGTATTCATCAGTTTACCACCATATCCACCGTTCACTCCACCCACATACATACATGCATGTTGGACTGCTTTGGCCAAAACTCGAGCTTTTGCTTTCATTGGTCCTGCACTTTGGAATTGGCTCTTTCCATTGACAGGTTCTTTGTTATTAGCTGATGTATACCAAAGCATATCGTCCTGCTGTCTCAAAACTACTTTCTTTTTTGTGGGTCTCTCACACTGGGAGCGCTTCTGATTGGTGTGCGCAGTGATCTATAGCACTTTATAAATGTTTAGATGCAATACAAACAATTTAATATGCAAGTGAAAACTCTGATAATGCTTTATCCACCACATATCGACCATCGCTTCAAGGTCACGACGATCAAGTTGAACTTAATTACCATATTGAGCATGCACTCCACATGATGAAATCCAGAATCCATACAGGATTATGCCAGTTTCAGCATAAAGCTGGCACAGAGAGCGCTCACGTATAGTTTGCTCTTGAAATATCGCTGTTCGAAATGTTCAATTTTAAATAATTATTATTAGGCCTACAATTTTTATTTTTTTAAATTATTAAAATAAAAGCTCATCAATCTGATTTTGTTGTAGATTCGAAAGGCAGTCACTTCGTCTGCAGTTTCATCCTCTTGGTTATGACGTCCGCGCTGACGTCACAGGCTGTCGGATTCTAGGTGCGATTAATACTCATTCCACCTCCCTCTGAAAATCTTTGCTTTACACTGCATACTTAAAGTGGCCTTCAAATACAATGACGTCGATGACATTGCTTTAGCTCATTTTTTTAACAAATTAAATTTTGCAGTGCGTTGATTAAATCCTGCTTTCATTGAGGTTTGCTTACGTCCTCTATTATCAATTTCATCGATTATCTCAAATATTGTTTTCTGATGCAGCAGTGTGCCGCTGACAATGTCGACAATGTCGGGGTAGCCTATAGGCCTAGTATGGAAAGTCCACCACGCACGATATCCTTCTAAGACCAGAAATCTTGCTTCAAGTTCAAGTACAGTTTGACAGCCTAAGGAAGACTGTAGGCTACATTTAGCATTTCTGAGTTATAGTAATTTCTGATTTGCTGATCGTTTCCAGCGCTGCATACAAACAGCACCACTGGAGTAATCTCTGGAGTTCTGTCTCAACGTATAATTTACATAGATAAGAACTTCAAAAACTTCAAAAGGTGAAAGTGAGAGTTTTATGAGATAGACAAATCTAAACGACTTTCGTGGTAGTTAGTTGCTAAAGCATGTCCGTTAACATCTAATCTGTTTGTACCGCATCCTACATGTATGATGTATGTATGTAGGCTCTGCAAGAGTTCTCGGCATGGCAACTAACTTCCTGATACAATGTCATGGCGATGCATAAGCCTACCGTGATTCGTCGGACTTGGCGCATGACGTTTGTTGTGACGAAAGGAAATATAATACTGCCTTGGATTACTACGGTCAAAAGTGCGGATCTGATAATTCGTTTTCTCATCCGTTGGTAGAATTGTATACTATTACTAACGTACCATCGTTCCTTCATTCATTCATTTACTCTATGGACGTTTTGAACGCCCCTTAATAAAAACTACTCGGGAGTGCTCCCATCTCAGCCATGGTTAAATTAAAAAAAGTGCATCACGCACTTGTTTTTAAATACAAAGTCACTTATCGGCGATAATTCCATCACTTTTCTTTCATGGGTAAATGAACCGATGATCAAATTGTAATATTAGACTATTTTGTAGGCTATAATGGAGTTTATGCCTGTTTTATAGCTTGCATCAAATGTGCTAAGTTCAAAGATTAGGTAAATAATAGTAATAAAAATCTGTCAATATTTCACCAACTATATCTCAAAATATATGGCATTCACCAACAAAAAGGAATTATATATAATTATACAACATAATATTATATATATACTTGTAAGTCTTGTATATATATATATATTTGTACATATAGACCTATAGCCTATCCTATTTCATAGAAAGAAACGGGTCTTTCTGTTATCTGCGGCCTTAATCTGATAAAAAGTTTAGGTCATTGGTATTAATTGGACCTAAGATCTCAAGGGTCTAGATTCTAGAAGTACGATGAAGTGCTTGCGATCTCGGCGCTCCGCACGCTGTCGATGCTGTGACTCGGATGTATGATGTTGCAAGGGTGTTTAATTATAATAGGCCTATGTACGAATGCATTAACAACGAAATCGATTAGGAACAGATGTATGAATTAAAGCAGCATTGCACGAATTGATACAAACTTTCATACATGCATGTGTATGTGTATGTATATAATATACAAATTGGCAACAACAAAGTTCATTTTCGTTCCAGATAATTCTTTAGTTGTAAATAGTAGACCTATTCTTAATTTCTGCATGGATACAATGTCTTCAGTTTCAGAGACCAGAAGCGCGACAATGTAAATTCGCGCAAGAAATCAACGAGGTGGCAAAATTATAACGTGTACATCTGTACAGTGTACATATCATCTTTACATTTATGTACACAATAAGCGCAATAGAACGGTTGCTAGAGTATGCGTTATGAAACTCATGAAACTCTTGTCATGTGATGAGCATTGTTCTTCAGAGTTCAAAGATGGCATTTGATAAACGTATATAAAATAAAGCAAACAAAAGGCATTACAAAACAGAAAGAGGTTTACCCCGGGTCCCTGGCTATAGGCTAATGGTCTGGACCATTCTTAAAGTTCATTGCATTTGCATACAACGGCGGATCCAGGAGTTGAGGAGAAAAATATTTCGTAAATGAAGGTTTTGTCAAAATTTAGTACAATTATTTTTATCGCCTCATCACAGGCCTCAACCACTTGCCCATGGCTGTGGTTTGATGCAATCATTCACAAGAAATCATTCGATCCTCGCAAGCTTTTGAATACGATTTTAAGGTTTCATGTTTCTAAAACTGGTACCGATATATTTTATTCCTGTTCCCCGCCTTCCCCCAATTTGCTTGAAAGTCTTCATAATAATTTTCATTACTATTTCCATACTTGCAGATCTACCATTCCAAACAATTTAACAATATCGACGCGTTTTTCATTGCACACAATTTTTCAATCGACTTTGCTCTCTTAAAGGGGTGCTGGCCCTCTAAGCTAAAATTGAAGTGGGGACTTTGATTGGGTTACCCACCCTCCCCTCCCGGATCCGCCTTTGTTTTCCCCTCATTTGCTGGCCTACGACCATGCCGCAATTTCATTCCGCTACAATCGATAAAGATAATAGAGACAGATTTAGTCGGACGACAATAAATTTCACTCACGATACCTACAGACAATACATTATCATCAGAGAAACAGAGGAACATTTGTATAGCGCCAACTAACGTCTCTTTCACAAGCACTCGTCAAGTTTTGCAGATGCTCGCCGAGCCAAATAATATCGGCTTCAGCTCTCAACCTTCCCTGGACAAGAAGTCTTCGAACATTTATTGTCTTGAAAGTAAAATGCAATTTCTAATCTAGTCGGCATTGAAACAACGCAGCTTGAAGAGAACTCGGAAGCGATCTTGAGGTAAGTTTAAGGCTCGGCTCTGTTTTTGTGTAGATGTAAATGTAAAGCTTTCTATATATCGTCCGTATGGCCTCGACCCTCGGCTCATCAGTCAAATATTGGAACATGATAATTCGAAAGGGTGCCGCGAATTTAAAGATTCCCGCTTGCGGGCAGCGAGATTAGCCTATATCGCAAAGAGTTACAGTTTGAAGAAAATGCCGTTGGCTAACGACTAATGGTGCTGAAAATAAGCCATTGCACTTGTAGGAAGAATAGCCAATCTAGAATGTATTGAGATAAAAGAGAGGGTTGTGCTTGCGAGTGAGCCAATAAGCTGCCACTAAGTGATATGAACTTGTAAATCTGCAACTGAGTTTCACTGAACTTACAATTATTCGTTTCGGTTCGAGGCAAACGTCGCGGGCAGCAAATGAAAGTGAGTGTAAATAAATCGGTTGGCATTAAAACACTTGGCACAAAAAATACGAAGTGCACACGCACTTTGCAATACACGAAAAGAAACATTTCGTCCTATAGAGACAGCCGTCAACTTGAACTTGAGTTTGCCAAGACATCACTTCAACTTTACCTTCTGAATACCAAGACGTTTGAAGTCGGCTTCAATTATACGCCACACCATCCACCGCTTATCAACAAACCTTATCCTCGATTTCATCTACTGGATACAGTAATTACGGAGCAATCGATTCGGTCGCCATAACTACAAGGACGTCACACAGAACAAATAACGTCACTTTGACGTCGCAAACAAGTTTCCATAGCAACACATCATTGAGACAGCGAACGTCACCAGCGCGGCGTCCTCAAACGGCGCCAGCACTGGCTATCAAAACAAGTGTAATCTGACAAGGCGATTTTCGTAATAATAATAATAATCTGATTGACTATGTACATGACAGGCACAGGCTTGAAAAACGTCGGAATTCTGAAGACGGAAGGAGTGACGACGACTGCACCAACGTGTGGCCAGTCACGATGACGGTTCGGCGGCATCACCATCAATGCAGGTACTAGGAGGACGATAGTGAGAGACAAGCAGAGACTGTAGTTGTGGACATAATTGTTGTGATCAGCAGGATTGACAGCGTTAAGACGGATGGCTGATAGACGAGACGACTTGATCCACATCTCGTTGAGTTCTCCTGAAAATCATAGAGATTTAATAAACATCGGAACTGAATCGATTTTTTAAAAGAAATTTGATATCTTCACTCACCGCAGCGATCGGCCTCTTTATAATTGCAGATTATTAGCTGTATTAAATTGTATTTGTATTTGAGGATTTGTAGAGCACCATTGAGAAGCGCTTTCATTGTGCAAGACCCCGTTAGAAGAAGCAGGTTTCAAGAATCAATCAATCAATTCAATTTCGTCAACCAATGTTACATTGCTCTACCAATAATTTCTTTTACAGTTATACAATTGCAATCACATATTTATAGAGGAATGGCCACAAGGATATGCCCTGAAGGGATCACTGATCCCGCTAATAGGGACACCTACGTAGCCTACATGTAAACAAAGGTATGCAATGGCCGACAATTATTGCTTAGTTTTAAGTAAGACAGTGAATGATTACAATTACTTACGGTAACTTAACTAAATTAGACAGTGCAAACTCTAAACTAAATAAGGAAGAATAAAAAAAATGACAAATGAAAATAAAGTATGCGAGTGGTTGAATACACAAACATTATGATAGGTCTACATCATCACACATTGTTGCCGACACCGACTAAATGAGAATAGACAAGGCAGAAAAGAGACTGTCAGACAGAAGTGTAGAGCGAACAGAAGGAGAAAGCGTATTCCAAAGAGAATGAGCTATTGAAACAAATGATCAAAACAGAGCCACAGCAGCCCTAGTTACTACGGGGAACCAAGAGGTTGTGTTTATCGGAGGAACCAAATGGTATATACAATTATGCATGTATAACATTGTATATGTTATTGCATTCTACATGTATCTCGTATTACAGCAATAAAAAAGCTATGCCACCAGGTCCTGTACATGGTAGCAATAGCACCGATATATTTTACCAGTGAACTATAGGAATAGCACTGACATTTTTTACCTGTGAATGACACCGAGATATATTACCTAGTATGATCAGTAGGAATAGCACAGAAACATTTTACCTGTGAATGATAGGAATAGCACTGAGATATTTTACCTGTGAATGATAGGAATAGCACTGAGATATTTTACCTGTGAATGATAGGAATAGCACTGAGATATTTTACCTGTGAATGATAGGAATAGCACTGAGATATTTTACCTGTGAATGATAGGAATAGCACTGAGATGGTCGTCGTCTGTAGACATCCGACTGAAGCTTTAAGCAAGAGTCTCTCTCTCCCTTCTGCATTGACGGACAAGCATCGTTGTCCGCTGGACTGGGTGAACGACAGTCAAGGAAAAGGACGATGGACGGATAGTTCATCGGATTCAGTGTTAAGCCACTGCAGTCCAGTCATCCAGTCAGTGGATCAGTCAGCCAGTCAGCCAGCCAGTAAGTCAGCCAGTCAGTCAATCAATCAGTCAGTCACTCAGTCATTCAGTCAGTCAGTCATCACAGGCTCAAGTACATGTCAGTCATGCGGTTGGCCAAACAGTCAGCCAGTCAGCCACTCAGTCGGTTGGTCAATCAGTCAGTCGGTCAGTCAGTCAGTCGGTCGGTCAGTCAGTCAGTCAGTCAGTCAGTCAGCCAGTCAGTCAGTCAGTCGGTCAGTCAATCAGTTGGTCGGTCAGTCAGTCAGTCGGTCGGTCAGTCAGTCAGTCAGTCGGTCGGTCAGTCAGTCGGTCGGTCAGTCGGTCAGTCAATCAGTCAATCAGTCAGTCAGTCAGTCAGTCGGTCAGTCAGTCAGTCAGTCGGTCAGTCAATCAGTTGGTCGGTCAGTCAGTCAGTCGGTCGGTCAGTCAGTCAGTCGGTCGGTTAGTCAGTCGGTCGGTCAGTCGGTCGGTCGGTCAGTCAATCAGTCAATCAGTCAGTCAGTCAGTCGGTCGGTCAGTCAATCAGTTGGTCGGTCAGTCAGTCAGTCGGTCGGTCGGTCAGTCAGTCGGTCGGTCAGTCAGTCGGTCGGTCAGTCGGTCGGTCGGTCAGTCGATCAGTCAATCAGTCAGTCGGTCAGTCAATCAGTTGGTCGGTCAGTCAGTCAGTCGGTCGGTCGGTCGGTCAGTCAGCCAGTCAGTCGGTCGGTCAGTCAGTCAGTCGGTCGGTCGGTCGGTCGGTCAGTCAGTCAGTCAGTCGGTTCGGTCGGTCAGTCAGTCAGTCAGTCGGTCGGTCGGTCAATCAGTCAATCAGTCAGTCAGTCAGTCAGTCGGTCAGTCAGTCAGTCAGTCGGTCAGTCAATCAGTTGGTCGGTCAGTCAGTCAGTCGGTCGGTCAGTCAGTCGGTCGGTCAGTCAGTCGGTCGGTCAGTCGGTCGGTCGGTCAGTCAATCAGTCAATCAGTCAGTCGGTCAGTCAATCAGTTGGTCGGTCAGTCAGTCAGTCGGTCGGTCGGTCGGTCAGTCAGTCAGTCAGTCGGTCGGTCAGTCAGTCAGTCGGTCAGTCAGTCAGTCAGTCGGTCGGTCGGTCGGTCAGTCAGTCAGTCGGTTCGGTCGGTCAGTCAGTCAGTCAGTCGGTCGGTCGGTCAGTCAGTCGTTCGGTCGGTCAGTCAGTCAATCAGTCAGTCGGTCGGTCAGTCAGTCAGTCAGTCAGTCAGTCGGTCGGTCAGTCAGTCAGTCAGTTAGTCAGTCAATCTATCCAGTCAGTCAGTCAGTCAGTCAGTCAGTCGGTCGGTCAGTCAGTTAGTCAGTCAATCTATCCAGTCAGTCAGTTAGTCAGTCAATCTATCCAGTCAGTCAGTCAGTCGGTCGGTCGGTCGGTCGGTCAGTCAGTCAGTTAATCTATCCAGTCAGTCAGTTAGTCAGTCAATCTATCCAGTCAGTCAGTTATCTAATCGGTCAGTCCAATAAGTCTGTCAATCAATCAGACAAAATCAGACAATTACTCATTGGGGTTCAATAGTCGAACATCTCTTTTTCAAAATTGACTGCAAATGAATTAAAAATTGCCTTCGCAGATCCATCCATCCATCCATTCATTCATCCATCCATCCATTCATCCATCAATCAATCCTCCACCCATTCATCCATCCATCCATTCATCCATCAATCAATCCTCCACCCATTCATCCATCCATCCATTCATCCATCAATCAATCCTCCACCCATTCATCCATCTACTAATATAATGAAAGTGATATTAATTAAATTAATGGTAGTAAAACAATAGAAAAATTTTAAAGAACAATAATGATAATAAAATTAATTATGCTACTGCTCATGGCTTATGTAGATAAGCGTTGTTCGATAAGGATATGGTCAAGTTCGATCGGCTGCAGGGAGATCTTGACATCCCCTGACGACTCGCAATTACACGTGGCATCGACGACCAACAGCATTAGGTTCGTTCGCGGCACTCGGTTGATGCTAAACGATCTAGGATAGACAGCCAAGGCCATCACGAAATTCACATGCAATGTTTAATCTAGATGCACATGTCTTCCTATAGCGCAACCTTATTTAATAATAAAGAATAGTATGAACATCATACTTATAAATTGGATTTAGGATTATGTGGCTATTTTAAAACATATGACCTCTGATTGGCTTTGTAGATGATGTACGCACATTACATTGTCTTGTAAGTTTACACCAAAAATGCGGATAGCAATTGGTTAATTAATATTATTCTTATCTGATCTTCTATGCCTCTATGGCCTCTACCCTGTTAATTTTCAATCTGGTGAGATCCTTGTTCACCACCTCTGCCCGTTTGAATGTGTAACAACCCCGGTTACGGGGTCTGCGGACCGTACAAGTCCGAGATTCAAACCCCTGAAGTGTACAGTACTCGGGAATGGCATCAGTGGCTCAAAGACACTTATCGTACTCTAACTTAATAGTGTGTGGCCATACCAGGGTAAGAACTAAGTGTTATGCAATGCAGAGACTGAGCAGCCTATGTAAAGACGTCAGATTAAAGGGTTTATACAATTCAAGGCAGGGCAAAAGAAAAATCAATTAGTAAATTCATGTGAAATATGTATTATGACTACGCAGGCCGTGACTAAATGTCAGCTATAATAAGATACCAGCTGTAGTGGAGCAAGGTAACATTGGTTAACGAAATTGAATTAAAGTTAGGGCAATGCAAGGAAGTAGTCTAACACATGTAATGTAAATAGGGAAGAGTACTTAAGGTAAAAAAAAAATAATAAATAAAAGTCCAGGCAGTGACGGCATAACGGGAGAAATGATAAAGGGAGGAGGAGAAACCGTGATAAAAGAACTACACAAGATAATCAACACAGCATGGAAAGAAGGACGAACACCCAAGGAGTGGAAAAAATCATTGTTGGTGATACTACACAAGAAGGGCAGCGCACTGGAATGTGGCAACTACAGGACAATTGCTCTCATAAGCCATCTAAGCAAAGTCCTGATGTCGATACTATCCGTGAGACTCAGAGGACAGACAGAGGAATTCATGGCGGACGAGCAGGCCGGATTCAGGAAGGACAGAAGTACAGTACAACACATACTGGCCTTGAGACTAATAGGAGAAAAAGCCAGGAGGAAAAACATCAAGATCTTCAACTGCTTCGTGGACTTCAAAAAGGCCTTCGACAGTATAGACCAGAGTGTAACATGGGCGGCCATAGAATCCTACGGCGTAGACAAGAAGCTAACGCGTCTGCTGGAGGAAATAAATGGCAATGCAATAGCAGCAGTGAAAATAGGTGGTGACCTGGGAGAATGGTTCGCAACAAACAGAGGAACAAGGCAGGGAGACCCGATATCGCCAACCACCTTCATCTTGGTACTGGAAAGAGTACTGGACAAGATTCGGGATAAAGAGGGAGGAGTAGTCATAAGTGGCACAACAATTAATAACCTCGCGTTTGCCGACGACATCGACCTGTTAGACAGAGATGCGAAGAGATTGGAAGAAACAACTCGAGAGCTGAATGACGAGAGTAAGAGATACGGCCTCAATATGAACTTCGAGAAAACGAAAACGCTAGCATTTGGCGCAGAAAACCCCACCGAGGTACTAGTCATAGACGGAAACCCGCTGGAGAACGTTGAACATTTCACATACCTCGGGAGCAACACGACATATGACCTAGACGCCAGAAGGGAAGTGCAAACTAGGTTGGCGAAGGCAGCAACAGCACTGAAGGCAATGGAGAAGGTGTGGAGAAGCAAAGCCATAGGGACAGAAACGAAAAAGAAGGTACTACAGACATGCATTTTCAGCACTCTGTTATACGGGTGCGAGGCCTGGGTGGTAACGAAGTACATTGAACAAAGACTTATGGCCTTCGAAAGAAAGTGCTACAGGAAAATACTAAGAATAGGGTGGATGCAGAAGGTAAACAACACAGAACTATACAAGCGAGTGCAGTTAAAACAAAACATCATGCAGAAGCTGATCAGAAGGAAACTAGGATTGTTCGGGCACATCTGCAGAATGGATAACAGCAGGAAGATCAAAGCACTGATGTTCGGACGAATGGATGGGGCAAACAAGAGAGGAAGGCCTCATAGGGAATGGCTCGACGACATATCCGATTGGGGCAAGGCCCCGCTTCAGGAGCTGAGCGGAACGGCGCTGGATAGGAGAAAGTGGAAGGACCTGGTGAAGAAGGCATCGGACACCTACGGGCGCTGAGCCCACGGTTGCTGATGATGATGATGATGACTTAAGGTAACAAGCAATGGGCTGAATTGACTTTTTCATGAGTCGCTATGCAAAATTCCATACTGAAGAAATGCATGAACACGGTGAGGCAAGATGAAAGATACACAGCACGAGTAAAGTAAAGTAGTAAGAACATGATTCAACTGCACGGTGATCTTTCATTTACTCTTAAATCAACCGCAATGTATTGCAATGTATTGTAGAAATAATTCTTCCATTATTATACATGGTCATAGCAATCCACGTGACCGAATGATCTCCAAGCTCTTACTACAACGGTGGAGGACTAAGTAACTCGTCATACGAGTAATGGCAGCCAACGTTCGACATTGCAGAGACTTGCCCGGTATTCTAATACGGATAAAGCAATCATATCTTACTGACTTACCTTGATTAGCAGTCGAATAGAACGCGACACTTTCTGTTCATCAACAAGAAACCACAGTAAGCGAATGACTGATGTAGCGCAATTATATTTTATTGAACATCCGGCGAACGGACATTATAGATAGAATGGAAGCAGAGGAAGGATCGTGCGGATGTTTGAGGGAAAGTCGGTTTCGAATTATTTATGAGAAATATTTGTGGTGTGCAACTGTTGGAAACGCGAGTTGACTGAGTCGCTGAAAGGAAAGTAGATAGGGTGAATGACCCGGGGTTGAAATGAAGGATCCTCAGATCTGAAAAGGTCAACAAAGGTCATCCTCATGTAGTCGACTGTACAGTAGTGAACTTCGTAACATTTTTATAGAATCTTTGCTGCCTGTCTCTGTCTTTCTGTCTGTCTGTCTGTCTGTCTGTCTGTCTGTCTCTCTCTCTCTCTCTCTCTCTCTCTCTCTCTCTCTCTCTCTCTCTATCTATCTATCTATCTATCTATCTCTATCTCTGTCCTCTTTATACCTAGATCTGTCTGTCTCTCCCTGTTCTGTCTGCTTTTGTATGACACATGTAGAGTAGATATGACATTGTGGGTGTCACAAGTTCGTAAGCAATCGATTTAGAATCGCAGCAACGATTCAGAAGCACTTGGAGCAGGGAAAGGTCAGAGAAGATGAGCGTGTGTAAAACGTTCAGTTCTTAGATGTTACTTGAAAGCAGTCATCGATGATGTTTGATGAAAGATTTTTCCAGATTCGAGGTGCTGATGAGGTTGGACAGATCTCCAGTGGTTGTGGTGCGGCAGCGGTGGAAGACAAGACAACTTAGACAAGTGTACGGGTAACGAATCATCGCATGTTCCTTGAGGGTAGACCTATAAATTTTTTCTTTTTGAAGGAGATCAGCAGGGAGATTTTGAAGAAGTTTTTTTGTCTGAGTCTACAGAGTTGTAGATGATGATGATGATGGCAGCTTTGTTGATTATCGTTTCTTTGACAGATGCCAGTAGAGGGATTTCGGGATTGTTTGACTTCTGGAACAAAAATTGGCAATGCAGGCATTTCTTCAATGCAACTTGTTTCATTGATGACTGGTAACGTATGGTCCAAATTCACAAAGCGTTGGGCATCGAAACAGGGCAAAAGAATGACACACGTTCTATGAAATCGATTTCATAGAACGATTTCAGAGCAGAGAAAAAATCGATTTTAGTGGAGAAAAACTCCAGTATGTAAAAATACAAGAACGCCGTAGAACGGTGTTGGACGTGCATGTGTTCCAAGTACAGTCATAATCCTAAACTGCATCAAGAGTGTCCTTCGAAAGTTCAAAGAAAAAGAATTAGCCTTTTTAAAAACGGCTTCGACATTCAAATGTGAGAAGAAAAGTATTAAACCTATTAATAATTTTTATCTTAAACGTCAGACAAAAGTACAATGGAGTTTATTAACGAAATTTCGACAGTAGTCGGCTAAAAGGTTCGATGAGAAGATAAGTCAATTCTACGGGAATGTTTGAACTGGTCGTGTTCTTCCAAAACTTGTCTCGATCCGCCAGTGACTCTAAGAACCGATCGAATCGTCTTCCTTGGTGACTTATGTTCTTACCGGTAACGTATTTGGATCTCAAAAAGTTCAGATTATCATAAATTGAAGGTTAAGAACGTTGC
This sequence comes from Lumbricus terrestris, assembly GCA_949752735.1. NCBI lineage: Eukaryota > Metazoa > Annelida > Clitellata > Crassiclitellata > Lumbricidae > Lumbricus > Lumbricus terrestris. The sequence goes on from OX457044.1 coordinate 10,136,377, forward strand.
ATAGGTAGGCCTATTAGGTAAAGCGGCAATAAGAACAAAACAGAAAACGGCTGGCAGAGGCCGACATTTCCGTTGCGTTTCAAAAACCGTTTTCGAGTCTGCTAGTTTCAGTGAAAAATTCTCTCAAGAGATTCCAGTGAAAGAAAAAATGTTTTCGTCATTCAATATTCCTCTGAAGCGATATAAAATTATTTACCCAGTTAAAGATTAGATCACACTTCGAATTAGAGTCATAATAGACTCAGGATAAGATACAAAACTAGAACCAAGATCGTAATCTCGACACTGTAAATCGCTACATAAAGAAAGAATGCTGGGAATCAGCTTTTACACGAGCGCTAGAACTTGACTTAAAGCGCCTGTTTGGCAATTATAGGCGAATCTCTCGTAAATTTTACATGACTTGTAGGCTCGTGCAAAAGTTTTGTCGCGTTAATGAGAACCTTTCGTCTTTCGATACTACAACAACACAGGAATTATTTGCGATCGCTTCTAAAGGCCCAGAGTCACGAGGTAGTATGCAAGAGATTGCAAGAATCTGAATAGCCTATAGGAAATTAATTGCAACGGATACTGGCAACTACTTAGCAGTAAGAAAATAAAATTAGGTGGATAAAAATTGGCAATGGCGAAGAACTTCAACCGTTTGAACACAGACTTGAAGGGGTAATTTGAAATTGGTCCAAAATGTAGAAAAACTCAACGAACTCAAGCGATTCGAAACTTCTAGAACCTTAACACAAGATGCAAAAACGTTCGTGATCAGGTTCTTGCAAGATATTTTCCAATCTGGAACACTCAGTGTCTTCATTATGCTGCTGACCGTAACAATGACAAGTTCGTCTAAATCTCCAACAACCATCGAAACGAAACAGTCTAGATTAGGCCTACCTCCATGACACACGCACACACACCAAAGAAACACAGTTCAGTCCCTGACAGTCGCAAAGAATCTGGAAATTCAGTGTTTCTGACCGAGTGATTTGTGAATCGTCTTTAAAATTTAATTAATTTCTTATTTGGATTGTAGCTACGCGTACGACAATCCCAAAAATCATCAGTCGCATGTTATTTCAAATTATTTCCGAATGAGATCATAGCATGTATTGCGACGCACAAGCAGATAAGACGATGAAAAAAACGATGTTTACATTGCGTGTTAAATCACAAAATAATCATTACAACCGAGATTTAACTGAATTTACTTAATTATTATTTATTAGTGTGAGCAGTTTATTGAATGGATTGGAGGTCTGATTACGCAGCATTCGCATACCTGGCCCGATGGTATAGTAAACATTTTGTTGTCTGTTGTAAGTTGTGAGATGGTTGTACCATCATGCAAAACGTACCTGTTGCAGTATCCACAATGAAAGCTGCCAATCTGAGGCAGCGTCCGACCCATGCCAGCCACATAGAGCATGCTACTGAGCACGCACTGTTTACTTCCCATCAGGTGAGGTCCGTACATGTGTAAGATGCCGTGATACCATGCCATCACCTTCTCACGGTCCGTGTAGTCGACCGTCCGCGGGTTGAATAACTCGTTGCGCCAGTCGCTAAAGTAGCTATCGTCGGGCGCAATTCGCGACAAATTGATCATAATGTTGTTGATGAAACTATCGTCTTCGTTCAAACTATCGTCACCACCAGGTCCTGTTTAACAGGGAAACCCACGGCGTACGCAATGCATTAGTTTCTTCGTATTCTATGCGTAAGCTGGTGCACAGTCTCTGCATAAGCTGGTACACAGTGTCTGCATAAGCTGCAGGTGCACATTCTCTGCATAAGCTGGTACACATTCTCTGCATAAGCTGGCACACAGACCCTGCGTTTACCTCCAACATGCGCAACGTTAACAAGCGAACTGGAAACGGGTTAGTGTAAAAAGAGTGGCACAGCGAAAGGGCGAAAGTCGGATAGAATTTCAAAACGCGACAGATTGACGATTTGAAAGAGTGATATAACGAAAGAGTGACACAAGAAAAGAGGTACTGATTGCAGGGAATATCACATCAACGAAGAAGAACAACTCTAAGTGGAAGGAAAGATTACAGTAGGTAGTTAGGCTATGGGGAGACATTGTACTATTCCACTCCAGAAGTAGGTCTACCTTCGAGGGATTGTCCATAATCTGCATCCGATGCTCGAAGAAGAAGGAAACAATAAACGATACTTTACTGCATTTATTTTTTTATACTCGTGGTCTCGATACAATCACAATCCCAGCCTCAATATATTGGGGTTTTTTCAATGGGTTCCTACACACTTTTGTTGCTCTTTAACATTTTTGTCTCATTTCTCAGGTTGTAAATCTTTTGGTACGGTATTCGTGTCACTAGTCTTGTCTGCTATAAGCCTATCATTCCCTTGTTAAGTCGTTCTCATGAAAAGATCCAATTGAAACGATTTAACTGTGCCCCGCATAGAATTTGCTGTCGAATTACAGCGAAATTATCCTCATTAGATTAATAAATAAATAATTTTTATGTTGCATGCGGTGCTTTAGCCTCTGCGTTATTTCGCTACTGTATTATATTTTTGCAAGTACAGCTTTCAAACAAATGGGCATCTTTACGTATAATTTTTTACTATAGGCTATTTATCAAGCAGAGTGAAGATTGGGCGTGTCAATTGTGGCATATTATCTTAACTGTATATAAAAACCTTCATTTAATTAGTCAAATGTAAGAAGCTGCGCTCTTCTAGCTTGAAGTTTCGATTAAACGAAATTGATAGATCTTTAGACTTTTTCATCGCTCGCAGAATAAAAGCACTGCTGTTACAGTATTGTTGATGTCGAAAACTGCCAAGATACTTTCAGTTGTAATTGTCGCAACAAGCAATTCCACAGGAAATACTTTTATGGTACAAGTTCAAAACTATAACTAAATCACAATGGTAGTCTACACAGAAAGAAAACAATGAAAACTTTAAAGACTAAACTTGTATTGTGTAACATAAATTGGTATCTGAAAGTGAAATATTCGAACGTAAATAAACTGAAAGGCAAAATGCCTAAGAATCATTAGGAAATGTTTAAACATTCTGACTCAGTTAGAAAGTTTGAATAGTCCAGGCCATATCCGAGTCACAATTTAGACTTAGACTTTTGCAACACGGCAGTCTCAGAATTTGCTTAGAGAAACAAACCTGATTGATACTTGAGTTCTTGAGAACGACAGCCGTCCAGATATTTTACATAATTCTTTTATTAGGAGTCGCCATTGACAGTTACGACGCCACGATTGATGGATTGCTTTTGACCTGCCGTTGTTAAGCATGATCTGCCTTTTGACGCGCCAAATTTTGTTGGAACTTTGATATTTTCTTGGCATTCAAGTTTAATATTAAACATCAGCGACTTTTACGTTTTACATAGCATGCATGTCAATTGAATACAGTGATATTTGAAATTTAATTCTGAAATGTTAAATGTTTAAGTATTCTTCTCTGCCGCTGCGTCCTATTGACGTACATGTTCAATGATTGTTCATGATGTAGCCTAGGCAGGCTAGCTGATCAGCATTTCCAAATCTTTAAAGATGACTAATGCAACTAAAGTCTAACATTTTAAAGCTGAAGTGCTTGAAATTTGAATACGCTACAAAGCAATCTGGCTATAAGCGTCCAGTAATATGCTTTATATATCTGAGTTGTGCTGCATTTGTTGACGCTTTACTGCTTGATGCGTCACACTCAAAGACCGATTAAGCTATAATAATTATTCCCTCAACCTGCTGAAGAACTCCTCCCATGACCCTGCCGAAATATTGTTCAGCTGGCCCCGCCACTGTTCATTAAAGACGTCAAGGGGGAGGCGAAGCAGGGGCGGATTCAGAAATTTTCGAAGGGGGCCAACATTTTCGATTATCTTTGTCAGAAAATCTGATGACCTTTTTCAGTCATCAGTCATCGCAAGCAATTATAACATACTATGGTCTGAAACCAAATGGGGACACGTCCCATGCACTTTTTAAATGGGGGCCATGACCGGATTGGCCGATGGATCCGCCCCTGAGGCGAAGTTAGAGACCTACACGAAAAATGGTTAATGTAGGCATGTGCTTGAAAAATTTGCACAGACCATCCAGCTCCATCAGTAGCCTACCACCTGTGCCTTGCACGCTAATCCAGTTATGACAAAAACCTCGATAGATATTTTTGCTCATTCTACGTCCCTGGCGAAATCATCTGTAATAATAATTGCATCATCGTCGATGGTAAGCTGAGACGGTGATGTAGAGGACTGCAGGTCACCCGATCACAAATGCCAAGGATGAGAAAATTGAATTTGCTAATGCTCCATACTTAGAGCTGCCTTTAAAACTGTATGTGAAATTGCTCTGTCTTTTGCTCTACTGCGCTGGCTAAAATTAGAGTTCCTTTGCCCGCCTCAGAATTGCAACTGTACCCCAACGCAGTTGGGGTACAGTTGCTACTGCAGCACAGTTGCTACAGCAGCACAACAGGATTAGTCTAACATACATGTTTACTTTACTACTCGGCTTAACTCTGCAAAGTGAGGTGACTGAACTCGATATAATTAATTGTTGTGCGAACATTATTATTATTGGGACCAATAGCGACAAACACGGACAGAGAACAATTAACGGTCTGATGCATAAACATGTTTTGCGAATTTGTCATGTGGACAACACTTAGTGCAAAACGCCACATCACTTACATGTCTGAACTGCAGTAAACATTTAAGCCTAGGAAGTTCGGCCGGACGTCATGCTTAGCTAAACTTCGTCACCTTGTCATATCTCCATTTTTTCCAAAATCGAGTTTAGCCTTGATTTGTAGCGACAATTTATTTATCTTTCATCGCTTTTAATCGCTAGAAGATACGACAAGTCGTTTTAAAGATTTTCAACTAAAATTACCTGTCGCATGTCCCTTTCAGGATTTTTGTCCTATCTCCAATTTCTTTTGCCGTATCTCTAGTAGGCCTACCACAACTCACGGTTTAAAAGAGCCTTGCTGTATGTCCAGAGAAAGCTCGTCATTGATTGGACGAAAAGGAGATACGACATCAACACACTGCCCTCTTCGTTGTATTATAGTGTCGTATATCCAGGAATAAAAACGATTTTTAAAACGGATTTCTTAAAATTAAAAAATGGTATTATATTCGCGAAAATTGAAACGAACAAACTCGCTAGCAATTGTATAGCCTATAGGCCTAATTGCTTCCTTTTTATCATTTTTTTGTGAGAATGACTTGCAATTGATTCAAATCCATTTTATAAAACATCTTCACAAATGTCTCAAAACAATTTTAAAAGTTAATATTTTTAAATGAATTGTTTTCGACTCACTAGCACAACTATCCCTGATGTTCATATTTTAAGGTGATGTTTGTGCCTGACGTTTATTGGCCGAAACCATAGATGTAAAAAACGATGAAAAGAAAATAAAAAACGGTAAAAAACGTCGTTTTTTTCGAAATAATAAAAAACCACAAAAAAACGATAAAAAACGGAAACGGAAAATAATTTGCCTTTGTTATATCTGAAATTTCATTTTCAGCTTACAAACCTTAATTGCTTATGCAATTTTATTAAGAAACTGCAAATAACACAACTTTATTATTAGGCCAAAATAATTGGTATAAGTAGGCCTAACATTAATCTACCACAGTTATTTTTTCTTATAACTTTCGTTTAATAAGAAATTCGGACAAATTAAAGGTATTGAAATCTTTTCAATTTAAATTGTAGACATAAGTCCACATTATAAGTTTATACTGATTTTGACATAACACAATTAAAATTCAACCAGAAGCAAAAACCACAGATGTTTACTAAATTATATATTGTACATTATTTTGTGCTTAAAATTGCTACTTATAAATATTAATAACTATGCCCAAGAATTGTAGGCCTATATCAAAATAACTCTTAGAAATTTCATTTCTTGTAGGGATCTACTACATGCATTTCTCAAAATTATTACTTATAGGCTACAATAATTACATAAAGACCCTATAGTTAGCTGCATCCTTGAGAGTACGGTGAAAACGTATGGAATATCGGACAAAAACTAAATTAAGGAAAATAATATTAGACAGTAAATAATTAAATAAAGTCACATAAAAATCGAAAAAAACGATAAAAAACGATGGGAAAAATAAAAAACGAAAAAAACGACGTTTTTGGGGAGAGAATAAAAAACGAAAAAAACGTTTTTTACAACTATGGCCGAAACTAATTTTTTCCGTAAAATTTTACCAAAACTTTAACCTCGATTATCTCGGAATTCACAAAGTGGAGATACTGTACGCGAAGATAATAATTATTATCAAGCGACGTAATAATGAACGCACGGAACCATGAACACAATACGAAAAGAGGAGCTAACGATGAATAGAAGAGCGGCTGAAAAAATAACAGAGAAATGAAACTGATCGGAAACAAGAAACTTTTATCACCGCATGCTCAATGCTCATACTGAATAGAAATGACCTGAACTAAAGATACCAGTACCGCAGAAATCTGCCCAACAATAATGTACAAGCACCTATTCAATCAAAGCGTGAAAAACTTAAAATCTAACATAGCAGCAGAAAACCAGAACCAATTTTAAATCATCAGTAACCAACCAAAACGAACTTTCTGCCTCTTTAAACTATTTTCTTGGCAGGCTTGTGTTATAGCCTTTGAATAAATATATAGCCTATATAATATGTCTTTGAAGCAAAAGAAATCTCGTTTTGCGCTACATATCACGTAAACCACCAAGTCAATAATTGTTTCTGTAGCCTAATTATAGTAATTAGGCTTACAAGTCACTTTGCAAATTTTACTTGATCAATTGATTATTCTGTTCTGATTTCTTCCATGGTACTTAATAAATTAGTAGGTCTAATTTTGAGTTGACACAGACTAGAAAAACGAATTTTACCTTGAATTCTGAGAAGTGTCACGATTAAACTTAAAGTTCTATTATCATTTATCGTTCATTCGCTCATAACTGATACTTGACTACAACAGGTCTAAGTACTTTAGCAGGTTTCTTAATTCAGTATTGTGATCATCGACTTTGTCGGATTGAAGCTGTTCACTATAGATGCTTATTATTTTATTGGAATTTATCACTCAGTAATTCACAACTGATATTATATAAGAGTGCATTTTTAGTAATGATTAGTACCGTAGATTTTTAATAGACTAAATCACCAAGTCATTCGTATATCACTGTTACTTGAACTATATAGCGCAACACTTAGTAGGTCGAAACTGTACTTCTATGCAAAGAAATTCAGTCAGTACTTCAGGACGACATCATTTATAAGTTCTCAACTTAATCCTGAATTGAAATCCACCACTTGGCAGTGTAAAAAAGGTTCTCTGTTGACACTAAGCAAACTAAACTTCAACTTGATTGAAGTTAATTGATAAGTAATTTGTAAATGACATTTCCTTAACCTAATTGAAATGAATTGATAAGTCGTTTGTAAATGACGCTTCCTTGTATAAATTAAAGCTAATTAATACGTAGTTTGTAAATGACTTTTTGTTATCTTAATTGAAGTGAATTGATAAGTAGTTTGCAAATGACGTTTCCTAATCTTAATTGGAATGAATTGATAAGTAGTCTGTAAATAAAGTTTACTTATCTTAATTGAAGCGAATTGATACCTAATCAGCAATTGACTTTTTGGCATCTTAATTGAAGTCAATTAATACGTAGTTTGTAAATGACTTGTGTTGTCTTAATTGAAGTGAATAGATAAGTAGGTTGCAAATAACTTTTTTTATTCTTAATTGAAGTGAATTGAATAGTCTAAATGGGTAATTAGCTCAAAAACTGATTTTTAAAAATAAGACAAAATAGTCAAGTAGCTTGTAACTCATTAGACCTATGTCTGAGTGGACTAAAATAGTTCTTGGGTGATGTCTGCTTCAACGAATTGGACTGCACCGAATAAGCGAACTTCACAGGTGATTTCCTTATTTTAATTGAAGTAAATAGATCAGCAACTTTTGGTTGAACCTTAATTGAGCATAGTGACTTGATTCATAATTACAAATCGTTATGTGGCTACTTTTTAAAATTAATTTAATGCGCAGGAGTAACTTTCTTAGATGGTTTGCGATGAAACCATAAGCAGAGTAGCTGCAATTGAAAATAATTCTATCTAATTAATAGAAGGCCAAGATGCCACTGCAAGTGTTTTGAGTGAACAAGATTGCCTAAAATGGAGTAGCCTAATCAAGTTTTGTTTAAAACCAGTGTCATGGTTTTGATATGATTCTTTAGTAGAAGAAGTCAAAATGTAGATCACTGAATTTTGATGGAGTCTAAACCACTCGAGTTCGCAACCGATTTTTCCTTATTTTAGGTGAACAAAATCGCTCGGCCAAGTCGTAACCAATTTTTTACTCTCCCTAGGGCCTAACTGAAGTTAATAAATAGACTGCACCTTGTACAAACTTTTCTTTATTTTAATTGATGTAAATTGATCACTAGTCTGTAACTGATTTTTCTATTATTTTACTCGAACTAAATCGCTCAGTTCTTCGTTATGAATTCCCCATAATTTATCAATTGAAGAAAATCAATCGGTATTACATTGAATTTTATCTATAAATTTAGAAGTCGCCTCTTAGTGCACACCACCACCAAGTGCGAAAGTATAAAAAAGCAAATAGTTTTTTCTTACAGCGAAAAGATGTGATTTGGATACCAGTTAACAATGAAGAACATATCAATGGAGAGAACTGATTCCAATGTATAAGACCAATGAAGGCAAAAGCTCGAGTTTTGGCCTCAGCAGCCTTGCTCGCTGAACAAGCAGATCATCTCTCTCACGTGAGAGTAAAGTATGAAGAGGTGGTGCAGCAGGATGATCACAAATAATTAGGGCGCTATTTTAGGCCAGAGTAAGATACGTAGACTAAATAGGAATCTTGAACTGAATTCGAGCAGATAAGGAGGTACTTAGTACAGCAAATTAAGCATTAATGAAGAGATGCAGAACAGACGCGGAAGTCTGGCTATTAGTATCACTTGTTGGTAAATTATTTTCCTTATTTAAATTTAAGTAAATTGATATGTTGTTTGTAGATGACGTTTCCTAATATTAATTGAAGTAAATTGATAAGTAGTTTGCAAATGACTTTTCGTATTCTTAATTGAAGTGAATTGAGAAGTAGTTTGTAAATGACTTTTCGTATTCTTAATTGTAATGATTTGACAAGTAGTTTGCAAATAACCTTTCCTAATCTTAATTGGAGTGAATTGATAAGTAGTTTGCAAATGACTTTTTGTTACCTTAATTTAAGTGAATTAATATGTAGTTTGTAAATGACTTTCGTTATCTTAATTTAAGTGAATTGATAAGTAGTTTGCAAGTGACTTTTTCCATTCTAAATAAAAGTGAATTGATAAATAGTTTTTAAATGACGCTTCCTAATCTTAATTGAAGTGAATTGATAAGTAGTTTGCAAATGACTTTTTTTCTTAGTTGAAGTGAATTGATAAGTAGTTTGCAAATGACTTTTCGTATTCTTAATTGAAGTGAATTGCTAAGTTGTTTGCAAATGACGGTTTGATAATCTTCCTTTTGCTGACAGTAATTGAGGTCAATTCATAAGCAGTTTGTAAATGACTTGCCTTGTCTTTATATAAATGAGCTGATAAGTAGTCTGTAAATCATTTTTCCTTATCGTTATTGAAGTGAATTAAGAAGAAGTTTGTAAATCACATTACATTATAATATTTGAAGTGAATTGAAACTATTTTGGAAATGACTTATCCTTATCTTAGATCAAGTTTGGCAGTCTGATAAGTAGTTTGTACATGATTTTTCTCTATTTTGTAAATGGCATTTCATTATAATAATTGAAGTGAATTGATACGTACTTTGGAAATAACTTTTCTTTATCTTTGTTCAAGTTAGGCAGTTTGATAAGTAGTTTGTACATGCCTTTTCCTTGTCTATATTGATAAGTAGTTTGTAAATGACTTGCCTTGTCTTTATATAAATGAGCTGATAAGTAGTCTGTGAATCATTTTTCCTTATCGTTATTGAAGTGAATTAAGAAGAAGTTTGTAAATCACATTACATTATAATATTTGAAGTGAGTTGATACTATTTTGGAAATGACTTATCCTCATCTTAGATCAAGTTTGGCAGTCTGATAAGTAGTTTGTACATGATTTTTCTCTATTTTGTAAATGGCATTTCATTATAATACTTCAAGTGAATTGATACGTACTTAGGAAATAACTTTTCTTTATCTTAGTTCAAGTTAGGCAGTTTGATAAGTAGTTTGTACATGCCTTTTCCTTGTCTATATGGATAAGTAGTGTGTAAATGACGTTTCCTATTCCTAATCTTAATTGAGGCGAATTGGCATGTAGTTTGTAAAATACTTTTTCTGATCGTAATTGAAGTGAATTGATAAGTAGTTTGTAAATGACGCTTCCTAATCTTAATTGAAGTGAATTGATAAGTAACTTGTAAATGACGTTTCCTTACCTTAATTGAAGTGAGTTGACAAGTATGCTAAGATTTATCATTATCTAACATAAGTGAATTGTTAGGCAGATCGTTAGTGACTTTCTTTATTTTAATCGAAGTAAACTGATCAATAGTTTGCTACGGATTTGTCACTCTTTTATTTGCGCTAAACAACTCAGCAGTCGTGATTGATTCTTCTTCATTTTATTTGAACAAAACGTTTCACTGGTTCGTTCCTCATTTATCATAATTTCGATTGAATTGAATTGCTCGGTAGTTTGCAATTAATTCCTTATTTAAATGAATTAAATCGCTCAAGTTTGCAGCTGGTTTCCTTTGTCTTAAATGAAGTTTGGAGCTGATTTTCTTTTGTTTTAAATTAAGTTTGCAGCGGACTTTCCTTTGTTTTAGATGAAGTCTGCAGCTGATTTTCATTTGTTTTAAATGAAGTTCGTAGCTGATATTCCTCTTGTTTTAAATGAAGTATGTAGTTAGTTTCCTTTGTTTTTAGTGATGTTTGGACTTATTTTCCTTTTTTCTGAATGAGGTTTGTAGCGGACTTTCCTTTGTTTTAGATGAAGTCTGCAGCTGTTTCTCATTTGTTTTCAATGAAATTTGTAGCTGATATTCCCTTGTTTTAAAAGAAGTTTGTAGTTAGTTTCCTTTGTTTTAAATTAAGTTTATAGCTGATATTTCTGTGATTTAAAATAAGTTTGTAGCTGATTTTTCTTTGTCTTAATTTAAGTCTGTAGCTGATTTTATTTTGTTTTTAACGAAGATTGTACCGATTTCTTTTTCTTAAAATGAAATTTGTGGCTGATTTCTCCTTGTTTTAAATGAAGTTTATTGCTGATTTCCAATTTCTTCTAATTTAAATTTGAAGTCGATTTTCCTTTGTTTCGAATGCAGTTTGAAGCTAAGCTGATTTTCTTTTGTTTTATAATAAGTTTGTAGTTTATATCTCGTTGTTTTAAATAAAGTGTGTAACTGATTTACTCTCGTTTTAAATGAAGTTGGTAACTGATTTTCTTTTGTTTTTAACGAAGTTTGTAGCTGATTTCGTTTTTTAAATGAAAGTTGTGGCTAATTTTCCTTTATTGTAAATGAAATTTGTAGTTGATTTTCCTTAGTTCTAAATTAAATTTGAAGTTGATTTTTCCTTTGCTTCAAATGAAGTTTGAAGCTGATGTTACTTTGTTCTAAACAAAGTTCATAATTGATATTTCTTTGCTTAGAAAGAAGTTTCAAGCTAATTTTAATTTGTTTTAAATGAAGTTTGTAACTGATTTTTATTTGTGTCTAATGAAGTTTGGAGCCGATATTTCTTTGTTTTAAATGAAGTATGTAGCTGATTTTTATTTGTTTTAAATGAAGCTTGAAGCTGATTTTCAGGTGGTTTGAATGAATAAAATCCCTCCGTAGATTATAACAAATTTTCCCTTTTTCCTAATTGAACGAAATTGTTCAGCAGCACAGAGATGATTCTTGAATACAAAAAGGCTTCATGGTTTAGCTTGATTATTAACCTAATCAAACTGGTTTCCTCAGTTGTTAATAACTAATCTTTTATTGATCCGGACAGACCAATTTAGTATTTCTGAGAGAAAGAAGATATCGATTTTTAAAGGAACTATTGCAGATAGCCTATTTTAGAAGAAAACTAGGCTATTATAATAGCCAAGATTGCTTTTTAGACATCCCATGTAAAGTTGCACATCTTCTCATGAATAGAGTATTTTTAAGACAAGAGATTCTCGGTAAAATTTTTCTCAACATATGAAAAGAAGACATTATATAGGCCTACTAGTCTTCAGCAGTTTTAGCCGTGAAGAAGCAAAAGTCAAATTAGGTAAATAGAGTACTAGGTTATATCAGCCATGTTTGACGCATCACGCTGGCCAGTGTAATCACCAGCACAGGAAGTTAGAGGGCGTATAATCTTCGAAATTCGTAATTTCTAACTGACGTTTTAAATGGCTATTGAAGCTGAGATGGTCAGCATAAGCGAGAGCGCAGTTTCTACTACCAAAACGAACGAGACAGAAGATTATCGCCGCCCTCACTGAAGAAAACACTTTGGAGTTCGAGGATGTTTGAACAGACATAAGAGGTGGTGTAGATGTGTAGATTCAAATGTTTTAATATGTAACGAATAATACACATAAATAGCGTGCAGATAATTGAGTTGACCTTATAATTTAATTTATGTTTGGCATTTCAACAAAAAATCCTAATCATTTCGAAATGTCTCGCAAACTTTCTGTATCTACGAGACGAGTAAATTATTTTCGACCAGGTTTCGATTTCTCGTTATGTATAACTTTGTAGGTAGAGAAGTTATTGAAAAGCATACATGCAATTGACAAAAACCTTTCATTTCTGCAATTCAGTCACTTCTCCGTTAATAAACTTCTTCTTTGCGTACTCTGTCCCGAGGCAGGTTCGAACAATAAACTTAATGAGTTATATTTTTATGAATCCTTTCTTTACAAACCTCAACTAAACTGTCACTGATATTAAAACTTGGGCCTATCTGACTAATTAAGATCTGTAATGTTCAGACAATCACTATATACATATCTGTACAAACTCGGATTTAGGCATGGCTACCATGAGTTAGTGCGCAGAGCCCCCCCAACTGTTCCCAACACATAGGGGTCTCAACAACAAAGGCAAGAAATTGTTGTTACTTGTGTTTCATAATTGACTAAGAATATTCAAGTTGTCCGCAGTGCGCAAGGAAACAATATTATTCAACACACTACCTAAGAATCAGTCAGAAGATCGGAAGATAGTTTTTCACGAGGCTCAACATATATGGGCCTCTACCGCAGCGGTGCATAGGAGCTTCCTCCTAAGTTAACACGGCTCAGTCAGTGCGCAAATGCGCTTTACATGTAGGTATCAAGTGTTACGTGATTTTAAAAAAATTACATGCTATAGAAAGGTAAGCCATAATATTTGTAGATTCACATTTTCTTATTTTGCAACGAATGAATCTGGATACTTTCTTGAATTACTAGAGAATTTCTACTTTGTTGTTCTTCTGTTTTGGAATCAAAATCAACTGAATAATTGCTCGTCATTTCCAAATGTCTGTTCGAAAGAGCTGTCAAGAATTGCAGAATTATTTATTACATACGATGTTTCTATATTTGGTTTCAAATTTTTTCAAAATTTGATGAATTTGCTGAGTGATGTTTAAAAAAAATTCTTGTTATTTTGTTTGTGGATTTATGAGGTCATCAGTCTAAAGATCTATAGAACTATATTTAATATTATAATCAATATTTAGATTTGCAAAGGAAAGAAGAAATCAACCTTTAACACAAATTAATTTTTTATTTCTATAGCGGCTTATAGACTATAACAAGATATGCATAAGCAAATGGCTCTATTAATAGACCTACTCCTGCTTAACGATCAAATAAATTTTGAAAGACGCGATTCGATAAATTATATATAACTCTGTTCAACTATAATTATCATGGTATCTTTCAAACTTTCAAAGACTGAAGTTTGTCTTATTTTACTTAGGACTCACCCATATATAGGTTATAGTCGATGCTATACAGAGTCGCTGTATTCGTACCTTTAATAGTTGACGAATTTCGTCATTGTTCCACACTTATTGCGAAGTCTAATTTCCACAGACATTGTTTAATTATTATTTTTGTGGCTTTGGAATAAGAGCTAAGTACGTAATTTTCTGTGATCTGATGTTGAAGATCTTCTCTGTAATCCGACGCGTTCAGAAAGTACAGCGAAAGACGACATTTTTTTGAAAATTGTTGAGTAGAAACAAAGACGTACAGAACTAAAATATGATTTAGAAAAGAATCAAGAACCAAGTCTGTCGCAGATTCAAGAATTTCGACAGAGAAAGCCACTGTAACAAGCAGCCTCAGAAGCAGAAGATTTGCCATAATGCCACAATAACTCCGAGATAATCAGAGTGAAAGTTGACGTGTAGATGCGGACAGCTTCAAGTTCCAAATAATTTTATAGGTTTACCGCAACGCCATCAAAGACGCAAGAGGCGTTGACAAAGAAGTTTACAGAATCATATGGCCAGGTTATATAGCTCGCAGATGCGTAGGCCTATAACCAGGACCGGTGCACACATCGCAGATAATGTGTAAACGGGGTCAGAGCATAGCCAGCAAGGACTTCCGTTGTCATAAGCGTTCAATATTGAAATTGCATGCTTGACATAAGATTGTGTAGGCTATAGGCCTATTTTTTTAAATCTTGTGTGTTGTTTTTCGTTTCGCCGTCGAGCGAACGAGGAAATTAGAAAGAATCCACGCGACGTAATTATCGAGAAGAGAAGCCATCTCTTAGCCATCATCTTCCGCAGATTTCGGATAAATATTTTCAATGGCTTCCGCGTGCAGCGGATCGAAGCGTCTTCCAGCATCTACATAATTATGATTGTAGGATAGATGCCTTAGAAGTGCGTCATCGTACGATAGAAAAACGATGAAATGTAAAGCACTCGAGTTGAGCAAATTTCTTGCTGTCAGCAAGAAGTTTCAGAAATACATGTAGTTACTATGTTCGTAGGTAGAATTCGGCAACGTCACGCGGACAGAGCCAGTATTAAGTACACAGACAAGGTAGCGGCAAGTGAAGCCAACTGTAGCAGCCGTCAAAGACAACAGAGCCGCTGCCGTAAGAGTGCCGGTGTGTTTAAAAGACATACGTAAAAATGTGATCGTTAATGTCTGACTGGTTTTAAAACTTAGAAACCGTCGACGCAAGTGGGCACTGACATGGTCAGTGGTCGTGCAGTTGAAGAGTTTTGTTTCATGCGCACACTTGCGACCAAAGAAATTCAAAGCAAGACTTACGGTCCTTTAAGATCTGAGTATTTAGGCTACTGTGAATTATCAATGACGTACTTCCTGCCAGAATCTCAAGGGGGGGCAATAATAGATCTGATCCGTACGAGCTATTTGCGTGTACCATACGGGGGGGAATCTATGAAGGGTACGCTAACAGAACCGGAATTCGAACTCCCGATGCTCGGAAGGGGGGTGGGGTGAGCACTCCATCCCTCAGCCATCTATGGGGGTGGGGTGAGCACTCCATCCCTCAGTCATCTATGGGGGTGGGGTGAGCACTCCATCCCTCAGCCATCTATGGGGGTGTCAGATATCTCTATCGTCTGTTGACACTCACTTGCTGCAGCCCGGTTGCGACCGACATTTGGCCGACGAGGCCCTGAAATGCGGCAGGTCGACGTTCGACCGAGCGACGAACAGCGTTGAAACGGTCGTGCAGTGCCGCTGCGAGATCACCTGCGGCCCGTACTTGTCGAGAATGTTCTGGTACCAAGCGCTGAGGACGTGCTGCGGCTCGTTCGTCAGCGTCAACTTTCGCCAGTCGTTCAGCCACTCGCGAATCAACTCGGAGTTATTGTTGGCCAGGTCGTACAACCGCGATATGTCCGGAACGTAATAGTCGCTGCTATCGCTGCCTCGATAGACGGCCGACCGCTCGTCGCCGTTCGAGTAACTAAACTCTCCGGAGGATGAGGACGAGTTTCCTGCGGAGTTACAGTTCATTTATTCAGTGTTCAGACACCGTACACATGTAGACTCAACAACAACATCATCCATCCTTAACTGTGTAGACGCAGTCGGACTGCAATAAGAATTTGCTTCGGCACTTTCTCAAATTTGTTCTACCTATCACTTCACACTCGAGACAACTGTCAATGTTTAACTATGTCATGTTGTAGGCTACAATGTACATTGTGCAAATGTGTCTCTACGAATTGGCAGATTACTTTGAATAAAGGAACTCCCTTAAAAATTATAATGGTAGTCGATAGATAGTACGGTAGGCTATTGCCGAATAAACAATAATAATGTTACTTCTGTAAAGAAATTAAGCTGATTAATTTTCAAGCAGCATTATTGTATAGGCTACTCATTCGAAATTTTATACTTGAGAGAAGACAGTCACCAAAGAAAGTAAATAAGCTTAGTGACAGCTGATTATATACTACAGTGTAGTAGTATTACTACACTAATAAAGTATAAAAAGATGCTGCTATTTAATAGCCATTCGCGGAAAGAGAGACACACAGGTCCGCGTGGAAGAAGTTGAAGTCTATCCGTGTTATTATTATACCTGGACATAAGATAAGACGTCCTGGTAAGAAACTAACACCTGGATTTATTATTATTATTTCAAGGCAATCATCGTCGCAAGTATATTATGACGACTGTTCAAGCTCATAAGACGTTAATTTAGAAGAGAGACATAAATGTGATATATGTATTTTATATGTATATCACATTATTCCTGGATTTAAGATCGCAAACCAAGATGAGCAATATTATTATTATACTCCGGTTATGCAATCCAGGCATTTAAAGAACTCGATCGTCTTTCAAAGACTAATCAGAGTCGCATTGCAGCAGAAGCAAGAGAGTAAAGACTAAGAAATAATTAACAGCCGTATCAGAATATGTAAGGGTGGCTCAAAAAAAGTACCAACGGATAAAATGCGATGTCTTCTCAACCGATTTAACTTTTTGTGCGAAAACTTCCCAATTTGCCGGGGAATGAATTTCCAACAATCCTTGAAAGTGTCACTTGAAACTTTTCATGTTTGCAAAAGTTACAGCTGTTTAGACTTTCAATTCCGTTTCTTCAAATTTCCGCGGAAAAATGAACGTCACTTGTTGATTTCCATGTGTCCGTTACATAAAGACGTTTACAGATAGCCTTCAATGTGCTCAGGCTCCACTTTTCACTGGGTATTTGGCTATGGTCACGCGATGTTCCAGTCTCTGTTCACGCAACCGTCCGAGTTTTAGAGATTTGGAGACTATGATTACGAGTTCCCATTTTATCTTCCGCAGAAACTTTGCCCATGACGTTCAGCAATTGAGACCTTAATCTATAAAATATCCCCAAATACTAGCAGCTTGCTTCATAAACAGCTTCCTTACAGCTCTTAGTGAGATCGTATGACATCATCATCACTTTGTGTGTTGCAATTTGCAAAAAACTTAATGAAATCACATGTAGGCCTACTGGAAAATGATTATCCGACATGGGCGCCCGCACATAGGGGCAAGGGGGGGCACTTGCCCCCCCCTGGAAAATCGAAACCTATGTTTTTTTAACTACTACTTTTGGGTTTTTAACAAATTTCTTTGCATTAATGCACCATTGATACGAATGATACAGACAATGAAAGTCAGAAATCCACATTTAGAGATATCTATAGAAATAAACATGCTTTTATAACTTTCTGCCTTGCATGTTCAAGCTCTTTCTAAAAACTCTTACAATGACCATTGGCTTTCAACCTTCCTGTGGGCACCCATGCAAACAGCAGGCCTATCGATTATGGCCTACTTAAGTGGAATCCAGCTTTAATGCAATTAATCACAACTGCAAAAAATTAAATACTAACGCAAAAATTAGAAAATTTCTCAAAGTACACTGAAATTTCATCAGGGAGATCTGCTTATTCCCCAGCATTGTAATTATATAAACCAAGTCCGCTATAAGCCAGGCTCCATTTTGTCCATTTAGCAAGCTGCCAGTACAGAATCCAGGGAGGTCAAACTGTAGATAAACTTGGCTCTGGTTATCACGCCTCAGGATTTAAACCCAAAACTGACAGAGATCTGTTGAAGAGAATTGATACCCACACTAGCTCATCTGATCCTCAGACCCTCCACCTTCCTAAACGACACCCGCATTAACAGTTCCTCTGGCTACCAGACTCGGACCTATTTCTGACTGCTCTTGGGAATAGGCTTCTGACTCGATGCAGAACATGTGAAACTGCTTGTGCCCTGTGATTGGCTTTCGAGTGTCGCTTTAGAAGCAGCTAAAGGAGCAATTGCCTCTTGCAAACGGACACCTTTTTCGTTCATTTAGTCATTCGTTCATTCTATGGAATTATATAGCGCACCTTTAGGAAACTACTTTTTAACAAAGATCTGCTATTTGATTTGTAACAAATTTCTAAGGAAACTATTCATATTAAAAATTGTGCACAAAATGAAACTGAGAAATTTGCATAAGAAAACTCTTTGAAAAATACCCGTATTCCTAATTTCCATGCGGCATTGCATTTTCAAGCTCTTGCTACTACAAAATTTAATCGTGACTATCGTAAAAATTTTGCCCCCCCCTGCGAAAATTTCTGCGGGCGCCCATGTTATCCGAATATCTGAATAACGGAATTGAAAGTTTAAACATCTGTAACTTTTGCAAACATGAAAAGTTTCAAGTGAGACTTTCAGGGATTGTCGTAAATTCATTCCCTTGCAAATTGGAAAATTTTCGCAGAAACATTTTCAATCGGTTGCGAAGTTATGGTATTTAATCCGGTGGTACTTTTTTTAGCCACCCTGTTTAATCCATGGATAATGCAGCGAGAACATGAATGGCCTAATCATAGAGTCATCACAACCCAAGCACTTCAACATTATTATCATCGTAGTCGTCGTCGTCATCATCATCATCATTCAGATACCGTACTTTACGTATTTTCCACAATTCAGACACGACTTTTTTTGTAGTTGCATGGAACAACTGCAAACGTTAAAATGTTCAGCTTTAGGAGAAAATATTTTAAAAAACCGGTCTCTTTGCAGAGGCGTTACATAAAGTCTATGATGCTAGATCATAAAAGTGTTATTGGTGGTAGTTTAGTATTCACATAAAACAACTGATACAGAAGACCAGAGACTCTCTACTCAAACAGTTTTCGTAGCCAGTTTCTGCAGCTATTAAGGTTGTGCTGCTGAGCTCATGAGATGTTGATAAGGATCAGTTATCGAGTATTTTACAAGAACCTCGCAATTAAATTTTCAAGAGCGGATTACCTTGTATTGCATTGTATTAGATTGGCATAAATAGAGGCTAGACAAGATTAGGTCTATAATTAAAAGTCGTTATTTTAGTATAAAGTTAGTCAGGCAACTACCCAAGAAGGTTGTTTTCTGACCATGCATGTAGGCCTGTAAGAACACAATGCATTATAAGTCGAAGCCTGATCAAGGTTTCAAAGCTTGACGTGAAGGTAAAGAGACTGTTCCGGTCTAAAGCTAAGATGGTTTAGACCATTCGGCCGTCAGTAGATATGAAGCATGGCCTTGACAGTCGTCTCTAGAGAGTCTCAACAGAAGACCCATTAGGCTAAGGAACACAAGCGTTCCAGTCAAGACTAGGCTATAGCGAACGATGTAGGAATACAGAAGATACATTTAGTTGATCCAGGGAGAGAGAGAGAGACAGAGAGATAGAGACAGAGGCAGAGACAGAGAGAGACATTGCCAGGTAGAGAGAGAGAAGAGAGAGAGACAGAGAGAGACAGACAGACAGACAGGCAGACAGAGAGAGAGAGAGAGAGAGAGAGAGAGAGAGAGAGAGAGAGATTGCCAAGTAGGAGTTTGTTGGCAATGCCAAACAGAACGCCAAGATCATACAATGAATGATTGTTCTTAGCTCCCTGGTTAAGTAACTGTTCAATGTATGCTACCAAATCAGCGTTTGAGAATTATGAACAATTATTGTGTTAACTATAAAAAATTTTAAATTGAGGCGAACTGAAAAACCTGTAGAAGAAAAACAGCGACGTAAACAGAAGACAACACCAACAAGAACAATAGCCAGGGCATTGAGAACAATAGCTAGAGAATTGAGAACAATAGCTAGAGCATTGAGAACAATAGCTAGATCATTGAAAAACAAATAGCTAAATCATTGAAAAACAAATATTTAGAGCATCGAGAACAATAGCTAGAGCATTGAGAACAATGGTAAGAGCATTGCTATGGCAGCAGATCTCTCAGACGTGGAATCGAATTGTTGCCTGAGAGAACGAATCCTAAAAGATTTCACCCGCTGCATGGGAAGACCGACTGATTTACGGTAATGACACTCTCCGCCACCAGATGACAGCGTGACGTGACCCCTGATCCTGCCTAACCTATGGTCCAGTCTAACCTTTGATCATGCCTAATGAAGACAGCTTTATACCAGAGCAACGGACGAGTCTAATACTTCTCCAGAATTATTCATTGTTTAAAAAATCAGTGATTAAGAACAGTCTTAGACGACAACGTTTTTATGCCAGCGACAACCACAGTGACAGACGATTCGCCCATTCTCGATGCACATCACATAGGAGCTACTACAAGACTATTAGGCTATAGGCAGCGATGCCTGTCAGCGATTGAAATTAATGCACTCTCTTTAATGTATTTCGTGGAAGCGAAGCGGTTCTAAGCGCTGAATAGCAAACAGCAACACGCAGAGGAAAGCGACAAAGTGTCCGGACTACAGTGAAGTCATAGAAGAGTAAAAAACCAAAATTAATATCGACTTTTATACAACGTACACATACATTGCACTTACAGGTTTTCTGCAATACGAAGTTGCACAATATTAGGCCTACTGACCGATAGGCTAATACTAGACAACTATACATAAGCCTCTACAACTATAGCTAGTCTACTGTATCCGATACAAATACAATATAGGCCAACATAATAGATAATTATAGTAGGGCCTATAACGAAACACGAAATAAAATGGACGTTTAGCCTAACGCTATAACATAGGCTAAGGTTGGTTCTAAACTAATAAAACTTCACCGTTTTACGAAACCTAACTGCTCATCTGCTCTACGGTACCGCAAAAGTAGTCCCTATCTGTAAAATTGTCGCACAAAATGGTCGATTCGCTGACGAAAATATCGTTGAAAAGCCACAAAATGTCGGTTTATATAAACAAAATGGCCGTTGTATGCAAAAAAATGCAAAATGGTCATTCCAATTAAACAAAATGGCGGTCCTTCTGCATACATAAAATGACTGTTCAATAACAAACACGTGGTATTAATGCCGATGAAAATGCTTCTTCGTGACGTTGCATTTCACTACATCCTCTGCTAGAATTCTATTCAGTATGCACGTGCACTTGTTATAGCGCCCCTTCCAGATTACTAATCAGAAGCGCTCCCGACTACAGCGCGGACACTTAATCGGAGTTTCACACCGAAGCTCATGAGAAATTGCGAGTAAGGGACTTGCCCAAAGTCCTTACACAGTGGCTTGAGGTGGAATCGAACCTGCAACCCTCCGGCTGCAAGGCAACGAACATGCCCACCACATCACCACCGCGCCCCACAAAGTAGGCTAGTAAGTATCTGAACGTGCGAATACTTGTGAATCTGTAGCCTATATCTTTAATTATTTTGGGTTAAAAGGTGTTATAGAGAATCCATGAAAATGCAAGTTGTGCTGGGCGACCAACTGACTTTCTTACTCCACAAACAACATGACTTTGACCGTGCGTTGATAACAATAACACATTCTTAAAATAATAGGCCTATGACTTCACACGACACGGGACACGTGACAATAGCGATAGCCGAGTAATCTCATGGAAGTCATTTGATGAGAATAGTTTAGACTTGGCCTAAGATTAGGCCGTATTCAATTAGGCAACGATTAGACCTGTATACTAAGAAAACTAATAGTTACGTTTTACCTGTTGTGGCCGAGAATTCCTCACCGCACCAGAGAAAACCAGTCAAGTTGACTAGTAACCTACAACACGTACAATGTCATTATTCGGTTGCATAGACGTCGGCCAACCTAGACGTCAACCTTGACGGTTCAGAAAGAGATCAATGCATTCAATACTCGTAGCTCCATTCTGAACCGATTCATAATATGAATTATAACGTGAATTCATAATATGCATTATTCATAATATGAAATTTATAATGGGGGTCGCGGCGCTCCGGTAGTAGGTTCGGTGCCTTGGAGTCGGAGGAGGGTCCCAAGTTCAAACCCACCTCTGGCCACTGGGTATGGACCTTGAGCAAGTCCTTCACTTGCAATTGCTCGTGAGCTACGATGTGAAATTCCGATGATGTGTCCGCGCTGTAGTCGGGAGCGCTTCTGAGTAGTGAGCTTAAAGGCGCGCCATAACAAATGCGAGAAATAACTCGAAAATGAAAATATGAATATGATGACATAATTGCGCCATCCACCATCTCTTTTATATTCACAAGTCCCTTATTATAGCAATTTCTTCGACAACAAACTTCCACTTATACCGATGAATTGCATAGGAATGCATAGCATTGCATTGTATATTGAATTGCATAGCATTGCATTGTATATTGAATTGCATAGGATTTACGAGAATTTCTTCAGCATCGTCAGTTGCAAGCTACGTCTAGGATGCTTTACACACACTGACAACTGTCGGCGTAATGCTAATTTCGTGAGTGCAGCAAAGATTCTTATAATAGACATATGTGCAATTGTGCATCGTACATCACTGAACTTGTTTACAATGTCAAACCAGCAACATCGATTCCTGTGTACTGGTAGTTATTATAACTAAATTAGCCAATTGCAAAATTACGCAAATACGGCTCAACTAAGATGCAGACGAAATAAATAATTAGGGCCTAATGCATTAATTAATTAATTATGTCTTAACATATCTGAAAACATACGTGAATGTAATAATAATAAACATCATGATTTACATATAAAATCTTAACAGATCTCGACACAAATGATTCTTTTTAGGCCTATGTATCTTAATAATGATATCTGAATAAATATAGAGGACGAACGACATTAGAGTATCTTCCTTAAATCAGTAGAAAGAGATAAAAAAAAAAGTACAGACTTACAAAACCATCGTTTTTAAAATCCACCACAAACCAGAGATGAAATTTCGGATTGGCTGAAAAGAAGAGGCAGCAACAGATACAACTGAGCATCATAATTTATTATGGTTAGTACAATATAGCAGATAGATAGCAGCAGCAGCAGCAGCAGCAGTAGGCCTAGAACAAGTTTTGCATTATGGGTTTTAGTTCATCTTAAACCTCATCACTGCATATTCTATTTTGCGTAATGTTACTACAAGTAGCCAGCCTACCGCCCAGCACTACGACAAACATCTGACCCATCATACGAACTCACCAAAACTCTCCTCTCGCTGTATATATTTTTTCCCACAGGTATTTCACTCCAAACTGAAAACATTGCTTTACATCCTGCAGCTCTTATCCTAATTCTTCCACTTCCCCTAACTCCCACGCCGTTCCAACTCTAAACATCATCCACCACCATTATAGCTGTCTGTCTAACTCCTCCCCTGACTCTCCGAATCTTGACTTCTGCCTATCGACTTTGTTTTGATCGAGCGCCTGTGAATAAGCTGGTTCCCACGATTTTTGTGGTCGCTGTAGAAGATTCGAGTTTACAATTACGTTTACGATAAGCACCAGCAACAATGTATACTTGTTCACTTTACGGCAACGATCGTCCGACCGCTTCCCGTCTCTTGCCGATAATTAATCAGATAATCCAATGCGAAAAACTTCTGCAATAAGAATTTTGCACTCCGTTCAATTAATCAAGTTGAAGACTACGTACCAACTCTAAGCACCACCCCCATAGTAGCACCAGAGTAGGACTACGCATCTGGCATGATGAGTAATATACTTACTTAAATAACGATCAATTTTTGTTTTGTCGGTGGTCACAGTGTTATCGAAATCTTATTGCTAAAGATGAACGATGGTACGTTGGTATTTAAGTGATCCTCCCTATAGAGACCGCAGTGTAATATGCAGAGCATGGGGGAAGGGGCAGAGAATGGGGATGGGGATGGGGATGGGGAATGGGGTTGAGGATTGGGGGATGGGGATGGGGATGGGGGTGGGTGACTTACATCAATGAAGATGGATCGTGCGCTGCAGTGTGTCTTCCTCCAGATGCTACACATTCCTTGGTAGTCGTTAATCTCGACCCTGAAAAAAGCGATTTAGTCGGATATATATATATACATGTATATATATATACATCATATATATATATATATAAATATATATACATCATATGTATATATATACATCATATGTATATATATGCATCATATGTATATATATACATCATATGTATATATATGCATCATATGTATATATATACATCATATGTATATATTTATTAAGCGCTAATGAATAACAATGGCATGTCCTCGTTAGCGACCGAAGCCGTCGAGTTAGGAATGCGAGATGAAGACCCGCTTCGTATTTTTATTATTATATTATTATAATATAGACAAAATTCATTCATCACCTTTATAACGATATCAGCTGTCGACGCTACACCATGGCTTTAACTCCCATACAGCCTTCACCGACGGTTGGCCTATGAGGTTATGTAGGTTATGGACATTTGTGTATAATAATATTATTATGTGTATGTGCAGGGGCTTCTATCCCTATACATGGCGGGCGCAGCTTGCGCCCAGTGAAAAATAGGGGGGGGGGAATCAGAAGACAGCCAAAATTCACGTCGGTTGGGGGGGGAAGGTCGGACATGGAGGGCAGCGTTCAATGTAGGCATCACTAGGAGGAAGATTCCTCCCAGAAAATACTTCCCTTCCATATAAATTTGGATAAAATGGTAGGCCTAATAGTTTTTTAGCAAAATGTATACACTTTATACACTTTGAGTTTTTAGTTGAGTTACTAGGCCTATCTGCATTTTTGAATTACATGAATTGCTATAACAGCTATAATATACCATAATAAAAATTTCCTATTACATGATTATAGTTAGCCTATCTTTTACTATTTTAATAAATAATACAATCATATTAAAATTTAAATTAATAATATTAATGCAAATACTATTTTGCAGAATTGGCTTCTCTCCAATGTTATCTTTCAAATTTCAGACAGTCAAATTTGGTCCTTGAACACTTATAATAAAGCAACATCATCATTATGTGCACATGGGCTTACAATGTAGGCCCTTCATTGTATTTTATTGTATTGCATTGTGCTCTAAAAATTTATGTAACGCCTCTCGAACGCACACTGATCAGAGGCGCAAAACATATGGCTGCCCAATTTTGGCAGCAATTCCTCCACTGAAATAGTAGAGTAATTTTGCAAAGAGGACAGCTTAAAATGCTGAAATTGCAATGCGGAAATCGCAAAAATTTCTTATGGGCAGGTGCACATTCCCTCCCAATACCAGGTCCATTCTCGACGCTACACATGCTTCGGCGATCGTCTGTTGGATGCTCGTTTGTCCCCCTCCAAACAAACCTTCATTCCCACACTATAGAGGAGAACATGCGCTAGATTACATTATATTGCATACATAGAGGAAGGCCGGTTCAGAAAGGGGGGGAAGAAGATGGATTGCGCCCAGTTGCATAGGGGGGATAGAAGCCCCTGTGTATGTGCATTCATTATACCGCCTTACGATAGCCTCACCAAGACGCTTAGCGCAGCTACCCGACAGTTCCTTAATAATTATATTTGCAACAGTCTCATAAGCAATGGGAGGCATGGAGTTAAGCAACAATAAAACACTGTTTTTGCAGACTCAGTCTTTATTCAGACCACAAACGAAGTCGACCACATGGCGTACCATAACAGTGTAGGACGATCTTCAATGCTGTATTAATATTTCTTACAACACTCGAGCTTCTATGATAATTTATATGGTCGTTGCTTAGTGCGTTTGGACTTGGACTTTGAGGTTTTTTCTTAACTCACAATTATTCTCAAGCGCAATCGATTATGGTTTCAAAGTGGCAACGAAAAGACTTCTAATAAAGAAAAAACCTGAGGTCTCAATGCACTTAAATCATCCGAAGGCTTACTGAAGTCGACTACGCTATAGCCAGATTTAACAAAGTTGCAGTTGCTCGATTCTTGATGGCATCTCGTTTGGGGTTCTCGGATGACTAGATCGGGTCCTGCGCTCGGCTGCTCTACTCACTAGTCGAATCCCCAAATTAGCCTCTGTCTCTGCCTACATGCCATGCGAAGTGTTGCGCTAGTTGTAGACCTATTATGTGGTCCTGTAGCGGGTTTCATATCAGATCGCCGCTCTACGTTCACGCTGCATCCTTGGTTTGTTCCATCTTACCTGCGCGATCTCTACCGCCCGTTATCCGACGTTGCAGCCCGTAGGACTCTTTGCTCCGTGGCGAGTAACAACTCCCAGTTCCACGGACTGGTTTGGCTGCTAGGCAACGCCGAGCCTTATCGGTTGCTGGGCCTGCCACCTTCCTCCCTTGACTAATCGAACTGTGTTTCATAAATCACTCGATTTTTTTCTTTTGCTGTGGCCACGCTGATGGCGTTAATGAGTATACGACTCTTGAATGGACCCCAACACATATCCCTAAAATGAATGAATGAATGAATGTGTAATTGAGTGAATGAATGAATAACATTTGGGACCTGAATTTACACAAAAATCTTCGATGCAAAGCCCATAAAAGCAGAATATTTGGGCTTGAAATTCTGCTTTCGGACGATACCAACCTCCATCGCCCCAACAACAGTTGAACATTTCTTCATAATTATAGATTATGCTGATCACCTGGAAAAGACTCCTGTTCCTTGTCCTCCCATTCCTCCTCCTCCACCAACTCCATCGGTCTGGTCCTCCGTTGTATCGTTGTCCTTGAGGGTGAGCCTCGACATCAGAGCACCATCGACCTCTCCAAAGAAACGACCCAAATGCTACAAACGAACACAGAACAAACACTACTAACACTACTACTAACACCACGAAAGGTCCGCGATATTATTTCGACCGTTTCTCCACATCTGTAAGACAACGTTGCACATCTATGTTGCCGTAATCATTAGTGCGTCAGTCCCTATTAAGATCCTCGCAACGTTGAGCATAATTATTATTTAATCGTAAACTTATTATTATTGTTATTATTATCATTAATAACTAAAGTGAGCTCAGTAATAATAATGATATTACTATTATTATTATTATTATTATTATTATTATTTGTATTATTATTATTAGCCTATTATTATTATTATTAGCCTATTATTATTATTATTATTTTTTGTTTTTGTTTTGTTGCCCTGAGGTACTTTGTTCCCAAGGGACTTATAAAAAGTTAAAAGCAATGTGCCTGGAACGGCTTATTATTATTATTATTAGCCTATTATTATTATTATTATTATTATTATTATTATTATTATTATTATTATTATTATTATTATTATTATTACTATTATTATCATCATTCCAGCTGTCAACTTATTGCACTATTATACTCGCAACATGCTTTGAAGACTGTTCTTGTTTCGTTGAACATACGTTTTTAGAAAGAAAATAATCGTAACAATTAGCCTATATAAAAGGCATTTGATACACTTTATACGACCGGCTTATCTGATATAGACTACAGCTGCAAGACTGCTTAATCTGATGCAACGATCTCTCTCTCTCTCTCTCTCTCTCTCTCTCTCTC
Organism: Lumbricus terrestris; assembly: GCA_949752735.1. Classification (NCBI taxonomy): domain Eukaryota; kingdom Metazoa; phylum Annelida; class Clitellata; order Crassiclitellata; family Lumbricidae; genus Lumbricus; species Lumbricus terrestris. Next base: position 10,164,176 of record OX457044.1, read on the forward strand.
TCTCTCTCTCTCTCTCTCTCTCCCTCCCTCTCTCTCTCTCTCTCTCCCTCTCTCTCTCTCTTTCTCTCTTTCTCTCTCTTTCTCTCTCTCTCTCTCTTTTCTCTCTTTTCTCTCTCTCTCTCTCTCTCTCTCTCTCTCTCTCTCTCTCTCTCTCTCTCTCTCTCTCTCTCTCTCTCTCTCTCTCTCTCTCTGTATCAACCAGATAAAGCTGTCTAAGGTCGTTAGACAGACATCCATCCTTCGTTGATTATTTACTGACCCATATTTTAAGGAAAAGCAAATCCTTTTTCTTACGAAACGGAAGCAGTCCATTGGATGAGTAGGAGCAACATCAAGATATCTCAACTGATACAATTTTATAATCATTCAAAAAGGTCTTCTCAAATACTTAACTATTAGAAGCTTGTATTTCACTTTTAGCTGTTTTTGTAGATTTCCTCTTAACACTCCTCATCAGTGGCTTCATTTGTCCTCACCGCTATCGCTCTTAGACCATTCACATCGGGGCAGGGTGTGGCGGCCCAAATGGGCTCCATGAAGGAATACAGGTGAACAGTTACTGCATTTGGGTCTCATAGCCTCTCATAGCCGGTGATTGGTGAATAGGCTGACTAAGAGGCTTTTGTCCGGTGCTGAGAAATTTAGAAGATTTAGATCTAATGGGTGTAATGAAAAGACATTATTTTGGGATAATAAGAAATATTGGGGGGGGATCCCACAACCCCGGAAATTCTCACGCTGTGTATGCTATACATCGATTCAATCCCTGCGTTGAGCCTGTCGCGGACTTTACCATTTGCATAATGTACGATTCTACATGTTGGTTTGCACTGTCAGGTGCGCTCTATGAATTTAACGACAGGCCTACAATACAATATTTTTATTCTGTATTGTGACAACACAAAAACAGTGAAATACAACAGTTTTCTTTGTTATGCCTGAGGAAAGTTCAGTGGGACACTGAGAAGAATAATAATATTGTAGCGCTACTTAATGCGAGGAATTCTTTGTTGATTCGACTACAGTAACTAACCTCTTCGGGATATTCGGAAAACAAGACGAACCCATTTTCATCGAGAAGGAAGCAGTCGATCAACTGAAAAGAGATCAACAACATCCAGAAGACGACTTCACTGAATTAACAGAAGTAATCGACAGACGACGATGCTTTTACGTTATTGAAAAAGCCGAGTAGATTCTATTACTAACCTTTAGAATACTTTCCGATTATTGATCGACTGCCGCAGAGACAGCGTGATAAATAGAGTGGCTTGAGATTGATCGCAGCTAAATTACGAGATTGGCGGAAGACAGAAACTGACTTCCAACCAGGGCGGAAACTGGGGGGGATGTATGTGGTGGGGGAACCGTCCATGCACTCCCCCAATCGTTCAATCGTTAAGTGTTAGGACATGTAGACCTACACTTCACGAACACACTGGTGACGTTATAACGTTAGAAGAAGATATCCCCTTCGAATAAATGACGAAATGGCTTTAAAAAAAGGTCATGAGTTATTTTGGCAGGTAAATGGTAGGTTTTTGAGGAGATTTCGACCAAGTGACTAAAAAAAAAGCCGTCAGAAATTTTGGTCGGTAAAAAGATGGAAAATTATTTCGTCGGCGACTAAAATCTCGCTTCCTTCCTTCCTTCCTTTGACCACTCGTTCGTCCCCCGCAAGTTGTATAGACCAAGTCTCCGCCTATGCTTCCAATACTTTTTCCATCGGGTCCAGTTACAGTCGCGAAAGAAATAGCTGATCGAATTAGAAAATAATTCGCTTTCACTGCCGCTGACAGACGTCAATTTGAGACAAGGCGTTGTTGAGTCGACTGCGGCGATTCGAGTTTCTATTCTAATCCATCTTTCGGATCTGTCATCCGGTTAGTGATAAAGCGGTCTTGTCACTGCGTCACTTCCTATTAAGATCCTCGCAACGCTGAAACCGTCGTCGCTCGGAGATGCGCTCTATTCATATCTCGGTTCTAATCGAGTTCTTCTCGTTAAGATGCGGATGAACCGTAGACGAAAAACGTCTTCGATAGAGAATCACATTAGATTCGTCAATCGTAAAGAAAGTGAATTTGCCATTGGATGTCTCTCTATGCGATCGACGTGTCGTCCTTCGAATTTTAAATCTAATCTTCAATTATAGGGGAGCTGGCTACCATTGTAATTTTCATTCCTACTCCAAACCAACTCACTTTCTTGCTGCAGCCTGACTCACTTTTGCTCTCCAACTTGAAACACTTGTGGGCGTCAACATGAGTTGCTTTTTGATCAAACCTGATTCATTTCAGGACCCAACTCGACTCCCTTTTAGGCTACAACTCGACTCCCTTTCATACTTCAATACCAGTCTTATTCAGGCTACGGCCTAGATCCAGAATATAATTGGTCAAGCTCGGACAGATTGCCCCTAAAAGTTTTATTAATGGAAAATTTCCCCGCAATTTAAAATCTATCTGTAATTTCAAGATTCTTCCATATGATCAAGATTGCCCCTCAAATCAGTCATCACTGACTATAAAGGATTTGAAAAATCTGTCATCATTCTGTGTAACTTGCTTTACAAGTCAAGCTGAAGAAGAAGCATGTCGAAGAGCACCAACAATGCGATATTGGTCCTAAGACATTACCATCTGCTCCTTAACCCAAGAGGATGCTAAGACATTACCATGGCACCAACTGCTCCTTAACCCAAGGGGATGCGGCCAATGCTACCGGCTGGCAAAAGACAGAGAAAAAGATTATTGCCATTTAACATGTTGCTCACGCAGAAAATGCTGGCATTTAAAGCAGCACTGAATGGTTAGACGAGATGACGTGAACTTGTTTGGTATGACAAGAGTTCCACACGATGACAACGATGACAAATCAGTTCCTATGTCATTGTCACAATAGCCGATCATTTATGTCTTCTCCAACGGAAAGATGATGACAGTTGGACGAACTGACAATTACAAAAGTTTTGTCCTTTATTATACATTTAGTTGTAAGACTTATTGACATTCAAATTTATCCAGCACTTTAGTTGGAGTCGTAGAAATATGTTTTCGAAGGGGAATCATCTGCGGCATATTTGTGGCTGCCTGATTGTTTGAACAGCTACAGGCCCACTGATAAGGGGAGAGTGGGTCAAACATTTTGCTAGGTCTTGTTGATATGATCAACGAACCATCTCTAAAATAAGCTGCAGAGTACATTAGGGAGCTGTATGATACCGTCTCTAGCAATTCAGAAGGTCGATCCTTGCGTTCTGAAGGTTGTGGGGAATTGATGGTCATGCGCTCTCGTACGATTAAATGCGGTCATGGGCGAAGTTTATCAGGAACTAGGGGTCTAAGCCCCCCAAGAAGACCCAGATTCAGATTATTTTTTTACCGTGTAAATTGTATCTTTTCCGGGCTTATCCCCCCAAAAATAATGTCATCAACGTTTTGGACGTTCTGGACCGAGTCTCAGCCCCAGCAAAGCCCAAGTTCTTCCCAAGTTCTTTTTTTAACCCCTCCAAGAACGGAAACCAAACTCCGCCCATCGATACGGTACACCGTGACTATCCATGCATTTGATCTTCGTTTTGGAACAGTCTTCCGTTAACAATAATCGCCACATTACATCGCAAGCAGCTCAGGAAAGAGATTCTCAAGATCTCTTAAATCGCATCTCTTTCCAGATCTGCTCGTTAGCCACGAGATTCTTGTTCGTAAGGCGCTACATAAATGTAATTAAAATTATAGATACATGGTAGTTCTGTTCAAATACGTACATCGCTTTCGCAGGTGATGTTACACTGGACGTCGTTGGTTCCGCAGCGAGAAGTGGAACTGAGAACAAACTCATGAAACTTGCTGTACTTCATCTGAAGCCCGGTCACCGCCGCAACTGCATCCTGGTTGTTTACGGATACAACGATGGGAGTGCTGGCTGTCACGACCGTGTTGTTCGGATCGGCTCGTCTCTTGTCTGCAGCAGCGCCAAAAAACAAGGCCGTTTACCCAGGATTTTATTTGGGGCCAAATTGGGGGGGATGTCTACTCGAACGTGAGCAAGTCCACCAGCAACCGAATCAACTGGGGCGCGGTGGTGTAGTGGGTATGTTCGTGGCCTTGCAGCTGGAGGGTTGCAGGTTCGAATCCACCTCAAGTCGCCGCGTGGGGACCTTGGGCAAGTCCTTCACTCGCAATTGTTCAGCGCTTCGGCGTGAAACTCCGATGCAGCGTCCGCGCTGTAGTCGGGAGCGCCTCTGAGTAGTGAGCTTGAAGGGGAACTATAGCAAGTACGCATACAAACAAGTACGTATACAAACAAACTGACTAAGGGGTTTGGAGAATCGTCTTGTTGAGCTCTTATAGCGGGTTCTGCATGGGCGGCCAATACGGTACAATACAATACAATGCAATACAATACAATGCAATACAATGCAATACATTACAATACAATGCAATACAATACAATACAATACAATGCAATACATTACAATACGATACACTGTAGTCCTTGCATCATGCGCTAGTAAATATATCAGTTAATTTTCGCATTATTTCATTACTTTGGGAAGGGGTGTTCAAACACCGAATAAAACAGCTTCTACCTTGGCCAAAAACAACATAGACATAAATTAGTATGACTGAAGAGTTTCAATAGTGACCACCGCTACCTTTTTTACAGGACACAGGAACCAGTGTTATAAATGAAAAAGTCTGAACGAAGTGATGCACGTGAAATCCTTTCCAGAATCCTGCTACGAATATTATTGCAGGTGGAGGGTCATTCCATATTGAAGAATCAGAATTAAAGCGAAAGTCCAAAACACACATTGCCTGGTTCATTCTATAATAATAGGTCATAGTGATTCTTCCTTTCTTAAGAAGATCTATTACGGTGATCAGTGCTAGAGTGACGTGATGTTTCAAGAAATGAAAGTTGTGAAGTGTCAATTTCCCGTTTCTTATGTAGTGTGGGTTCGGTGGGTGATGCGATTACTTTCAATGGCCCTTCCGACAACCAACCATACGCATATCAATGTAATATTGTTGGCCGCTAAAATCTGTGAATCCGGGTACTGCAGCAGCAGTGCAGCAACTTAGCACTCATCGTAAATCGAGTCTGATTTCATCGAGTGTGCACTTACAGTAGGCTATGCACTTAACAATTATTTCAGAATTATTCATAATTATAATCAAATTGAGTAAATTATTGTAAAATAGTTGTAAATGAAGAACGTTTAATCATCACAAACGGTCTAATCAAAAGCAAAAAGAGGTTTCTCTGGTGCAATTGAGACCTATGCAATCGAGACCTAAACACACATTGCCTGGTTCATTCCAGGTTATAGTGATTCTTCCTTTCATAAGAAGACCTATATCTATCCGCACATGATCGGGGTGTATGGAAAATGATGATGAAATGCGCATTGGACACCTACGGGCTTTCAGTTTATGGATGATGATGATAATAATGATGGTGATGACGATGACGATGGTGATGATGATGATGATGATGACGACAACGACGACGACGACGACGATGATGATGATGATGATGATTATGATGATGATGACGATGACGATGACGGCGACGACGGCGACGACGGCGACGACGACGACGACGACGATGATGATGATGACGACGACAATAGACGTTAGTTACCTTCTAGGAAAGGCACGGAGAACGTGTATATTCCATCTCCTCTCTCGACCGCTCTCGAGTAGTACAGCTCCCTCACCGTGTCTTTAGTTGACGATATGAAGTCCCTGCACCGAAATAAACAACATCTACCACGTCAGTTACTCGTCATGACAATCTTCTAACACGACCTTTCAGTGCTGTCAATAGTAAATCTGCCCGTTGACATCCTTACCTATTTTTATTGCTACATTTCAAAGATAACAAATTGTAGCACTGCCGCTTAAAGTGTTGGCGTATAATGCATACTTAAAATGTCAATAGCAACCCGTACCGGTACCACTCAAACAATATTACCTTTGCTACCACTATTAGCCTATCTTTGAATTGTCAATAACTGTTCTTATCACTTTTACGTGCAATGTCAATATTACAATTAAACCCTAGAATAACTGAACTGAACACGTTTCAGTTAGTAAAGCTTACGTAACTTAATTAAAATCATGAGTTTCGTCAACAGCAAAACACATTGAACGTGTTGATCTTGTTACGTTTTTTCGAGCACGTCTCATGTCTTCCCATTATTATTATGTGCCGAGCATGTCACAAATGGGAAGACAATCTTCAAAGCCAGGCGTTCGGAATTACAAAGCATAAAGACAAACACACGCACACACGCACACACGCACACATGCACATACACATAAACACACACACAAGCAAACACAGGCCACACGCCCACGCGCGCACACCCGCAAACATACACACACCAGAGGATGAAATTAAAACAAAAGCAATATGAACAGAAAGCTTCCTGAATTGTATGGCATATAATAATGCACAATTTAATTTAATCTAATATGAATTTTTGTCAAGCGCTTCTCACAGCAGCAGAGCTATGCAGAAGCGCTCTCAGCATGACAGGCCCATAAAAAGAGAAAGAGAAGGGTCTGCAAGCAGCGAAGAGATGCAGGTGAATTCCACAACAGAATCCTGCTAAGAATTGCAAGGTAAAGGTCATACCACATTGATGGACCCACAATAGCAAAAATCCGATGCTGGGTTAATTAAAGAGGTTTGTGACCGAGGTGCAAAATAGATCAAGGCGATCAGCAGAACGAAGAGGACGTGAAGATCGTGTACAGTGTGGCTTGCACATCAAGGCACAGAGGTACTAACAATTATAAATCGCTTAGCCCTGCTGGGTCTTAGTAACAATGCGGGCTACAAATAGACAATGAACATAATTATGAACAATGGACATGGACACAACTAACATATGAACAATGAACATAATTATAACATAATTTGTACAATAAACCATGCAGATCATAAACCAGTGAACAATTGTTTTAATATGAATTACAAACACGCAAACACAACGAACATATTGAACAATGGTGTGTCCAATGGTCTGGAATAATTGAATTTCTTTGTTCCACGCATCAGGACCGCCATGCCTCAATCCAGATCATTTGCCTGCATAGGTCCCTCCCTATGGAATGGACTTCCACCATCATTTCGCTTTGTCATCCTCTCTGGTAGTCTTTCGTCATCTTTCTCTCGTCTCAACACCTGCCTTTTCTTTCAGGGGTGCACGCATTGGTAGCGCTTCTGAAAGGCTGTTGTTGCGAGAAGCGCTTTATAATTGGTCAGATACAATACAATACAATGCAATACAATACAATGCAATACAATACAATACAGTACAATACAATACAATGCAATATAATGCAATATATTTGGCTCCCACAGTAACTACGTCTGCTTCTTTTGGCTCTTACGGAAGCATTTTTTAATCCAACTCAAAACTGTGCTTTTTGTTGCGCTATAGCTTCGGGAGCGCTTCTGATTAGACGCCTGAAGAAGCGCTATAGAAACTCTTTAGCGAATGAATGACTGAATGAATGGATGAATGAATGAATGAATGAATGAATGAATGAATGAATGAATGAGGCACGACGACGGAAGGTGACCGACTTAGAACATCGATATGAAGAGGATAGAGTGCTCTACTCACGGATCTGTAAGATTGTCGGTTAAGGTCAGATACCGAGTCAGTCCCGCCTTCGTTCCAATGAAAACCAACTCCACGCCATTTCTAATGCAAAACAGAATCGATAGATCTACAGCAGACTATTTCCATCAGTCATCTATATTGCACATTAACCCTCTACATATTATCTTTTTATTTATTTATTTATTTCTCCATTTCTATAGCGCCCCTTAAGCCACCTACTCAGAGGCGTTCCCGACTACTGCGCGGATAGTGCATCGGAGATTCACGCCAAAGCGCACGAGCAATTGCAAGTGTAGGGTTTGCTCAAGGTCCCTACGCGGTGACTTGAAGTGGATTTGAACCTGGAACCCTCCTGCTACAACGCACCAAACACCACCACCACACCACCGCGTCTCGCTTTGAAGCATAAAAAACTTGATTTACATTCGACTCCAAAAGCGCGACTTTCTTCTGTGAATTTTGGAACGTGCCGAAAGCCTGTGACAATATTTTTAGTTCACTCGAACATAGAGAGTGAGAGTTCTACCATGTCACCATTTTACCATGTCACCATTTTACCATGTCACCATTTTACCATGTCACCATTCAGTCCAAGTGGTTGAGTTGCCATCTTCTCCAGTCGTATCTGGAACGCTTTCTAAACAGTTTTCTTAATATAGAACGCTTAAGATGAGTAATTATGCACGACAGACTACGTGGATTAATTGCATATACAGACTATTATAATTGCCTTTCATTAGCGTGACTAAGTTTAAGTTTATAGCTAGGGACACCTAATTAAATCTGCACTGGTTAGTCCCATCATCCCATGGCAGTTGTCACTCGCGTTTATTTTGGTTATTACAGTCGCATTCAATAGCTTTAACTGCAATTATGCATGGGTGTAAATTGCCTGCACACTTCTGGCGTCGCGTGGGAAGCTCTTTCTAAAGCACAGAACAAAATCTCAATTTTCAATTTCATCTGGAGTCGCACGCTATTATTTATTGAAATACGAATTGTGTAATTATTGAATGAATGCATTTGAGAAGTTGATGGGGAAAATTCACATGTTATAGGATGCGTTGTGGGTGTTTTTTCGCAGCTCTTAGTCTCTAGTTGGTTAATGCATATCGGTAAAGAATACTGATACCAATATGATTAGGAAGTTTTAAACACCAGTAATTAAGTTTACTTAATTACTTAATAATTAAGTTTACTTAATTAAAGTTCCGACTGTTGGCTAAATTTCGGTGAAATTGCTGTCAACACAAGAATATCACATTGTGATCAGTAACTAAAATAAAGGAAAGAAGCAAATAAAGAAACGATTGTGAAAGAAACTATTGACAATAATTCACAACAAAACAAGCATGCAACACCTCTGCGATGGAACAACCCAATTTCCTTCTAAACAAAATGCAGCACCGCAACAGCAAAACTTATTCGCAAGGCAATCGTAAGATGTTGCAGGGAGTCAGTCAATTTCAGATGGTCCAACAACTGTCGGGCATTAAGCTTATAATATACGAAGATTAACATTGCAGATGCCACAAGGCAAGGCTTGTGTATCAGATATAAAAATCCTATGCTGATAATGTGGAGGATAGCACGACCGTAGGCTATGCCCTCTTGAGTCAAGAAGTCACTGAACATAAGAAAATACCGCAACTTAAAATAGATTTCCGAAATGTAATCGTAATTGTAATCTTCAAATTTCTAAAGCGCTATCCAAAAGCCAAGCGCGGGGCACCAGCTTATTCACGAGCGCTGCGTTGCGTCAAAAGGGTTGTCCGTAAGAGTAGTCCAAAGGTGGTCCGGGTAGAGTTACCATAGGATTAGAGGGGCGGAACAACAACTAAGGCGGGTGTCGTCTGGGTCAGGAATTGGAAGGAGGAGGCAGTGGCGTAGTCAGGAATTTATAAAGGGGGGTGGGGGTTATGGTCTAGCCGATGACCTTCCTGACACCAACCCAACAGTATTATTGCTACTATTTGATGGTGCTACAATTGCTGCTGCTGCTGCTGCTGTTAATGATGATTATGATAATGGTGAAGATAATGATGAAGAGGAGGTGGATGAAAGAGAAGAGAGGATGAAGAAGATGACAACGACGATGACGAATTTAAGCGAGAATAATTGTATTCGTTATCGTAATCGCCAAACTTCCTCAGCGCCACTCGAAAGTCACGCAGCGCAGGGCACCATCTTATTCACGAGCGCTGGCTCCACAAGAACAACACGAACCACAGAAGACATCGACACAACACAGAGATCCATCTAACGATATTTACAGAGCGACAACAGACAGACAGAGACGGACACGACCACCACAGACAGACAGATAGACAGACAGCCAGACAGATAGACAGACAGCAAGAGGTGAACGGTTACCTGGGTATGAATCCAGGAGTGCATGGGTGACGGGTGCAACTACTGTGTGGTGACGGGGGTGACAGGTCGGAACAGAAAAGAAAACAGACTCATTGTAACGTAAACAACTGCTAACTACATCTAACTAACTAACTACATGTAACTAAGTACTAACTACCTAAATAACTGAGTGGACAAGATTTTATTACGGCCAACCAAGTCTCTCATACCCAGAAGGCGATTTTCACTAAGTAATAACTTCAAATCTGTAGCGGGATAAACATTATAGTCTGACCAGACCAATCTAGAAAAATAATTCTCTACCGGAAAAGCTGTCTGCCTGTCTCTCCCCCTTCTCCAGTAGCAAAAAATTTCCGTCGAATCGAAAAGAAAACCTAGTAGGCCTAATTAGGAGCAACGACACCTATGACATGATTAGCGATCCAGGTCTATGTGACGAACATGTGTTGTAGGCATACTTGCGATGCCAATTACATGTAGGCCTATGTGTTGCAATCGAGCCACGTGCTTGCGTATGATTGAGGTACCCGGTGGGTGGTGCTTGCTTTCGTGATTAGCGGTGTCTCATAGGCCGATGTTACAGACACTTTGATACTTTGTAATGTAATGTAATGTATTGCTTTAAAACATTAAAACATTTATAAAGCGCCTCTATACAACTAGAGTGAACTGTTCAGAGGCGATTCCAGTGCGTGAGGCCACGAGAGAGAAGAAATAGGTCTTGAGAAAAGCAAATGAGGATGATGGATTACCAACTAGAATTTCATATTCAGTAGACATGGGGGCAGCGTATTCCAAAGAGAGGGGCCAATTGGTGTTAAGGAACGGGACTGAGCCATAGCCGTTCTAGTAGGGGTACAAGAAGATGAAATCTGTTTGAAGAGCGAAGTGGACGATGAAATGGATGCACGCATGATGCAAGAAGGCTAATATCATCAGAGTTGCACAGCCAAATACATGCATGTACAATACAATACAATACAATAGATTATTGTATGAGTGAGCGTTAAAACTTAGAATGGTTTCCATTTCTTCTTCAGGTTCTCTGCCCCTTCATCCTCCGTTGCGCCTCTCCTTGAGTTTTTGGTGACCGTCCTCCAAGGCTTCCATAGTGGAACTCAAACAGGAATAATGGTCTTATACAGCGCCAGCTCCACACTGGAGTGCTGGCATGTTTACATCCGTTTTTTTATGAATAATTGCTGACCAGAGAGTAACAGGTGCATGATACATCATCCGCATAATATAATGATATTCATTGTCATGCATTGTAACATTAGTATTTTTCTGCTTTGTCCTCATCGTATATAATTATATATTCCTGCTTTTGTGTCCACCTCTCTAATCAGCGTTGCGTATTGCGTGCACCTAGGCTATCTCTTTTTATTCTCTGAATAATCAAAGTTCTCGTATGCACCGACACGAACCGACCGAGTCCCGGGAGTATAGCCTACATGCAGGTCGACCAGTCAGAAAGCTTCTACCTGCTAATGAATATTCAAAGGATTGTGTTCAACAAAAGAAGTGAAGAGTGACTTCGTCTGAAAGGAAAACTCACGATGACCGAATATCAGATTCAAGGCATGCACAACAGATCATTCGTTATTCACAAGTCGAGTCTCAGAAATAACTCGTTATAGTATTTCTTCCTTTCTCAGCCTATAAGACCTACGGCCTCTGATACCAGTGGCGACGCCAGGATTTCAGTTTCGGGGGGCCTGAAGCCTCGCGACGAAAATTTCACATTTTCATCCGTCAAAATTTCTGACGACCTTTTTTTTTTAGTCGCGAACCGAAATCTCCTGAAAATTTCACATTTTCAAGTAAAAAATTCGGATGGCCCTTTTTTAGGGGGGGGGCTGAGCCTCTTGTAGGGGGGGGCTTAGCCCCCTCCCCTAGCGCCGCCACTGTCTGATACAACTCACATACTTCATATTAGTCCAGTCTGACCAGAGACGAAGCCGTAAAAATTAATAGGCCTACACATTCTTTGCTTTAATACGGCGGATCCTGTTTGGTTAAACGAGAAGGTCGTGAGGCATGAGATAATTATTATGGAAAATGAACGAGGAGGAATCAACCAAGTGATGGTATTGATTCCTGGAAGGAAAGGGGCCCAGAGAAAAGGGAAAGACACAGAAGGTATCATCGGACGAGGTGAATAAGGGATGAGAATTAAATTTATGATGCGCCATGTGGCTATCGAGGCCTCTGGACAAGCGAAGGACTGAGACGAGAGAGCGAACTCTCTGGATTTTCTCAGGATGCATGGACCTGCAACGGAATAACTGCTACGTAAGCTTACTACATAAACAAGTCAACATCCCGAGAGGGGAGCATGAAAAAAAAATAAACAACTAGCCCACATAACAAGACCTCTGAGTCCGTTACATGGGCGCCCACAAATGGTCTCAAGAAGGGCACCTATAGGCCACACTCCCATGGAAAATAGACGCCTAGTTTTA